>SNQJ01S0001884.1:293401-330211 GCA_010110895.2 Picea sitchensis
AAGTATAATTAGTATAGATTTCTTTACTACAACACTAAGTTGCTTTTGGAATTGAGCATATACCGTGCGTGGTTATCTTTGAAACAAAATACTTCCCTGGGTTGATAATTTATGTTTCACTTGGTTGTTTAAAATCAATTAAGCAATTATAGTGACCAACAATATATTGTCAAGAATACATTTCATTGGAAGAACCAACTTCCCAACTCTCCAACGGGAACTAGAAGGAGGCTACAACCCCCTATTTACAGGATCCAACCCGAAGGAAGCTACAACTCTTTGAATTCTTTGGCTCCAACCAGAAGGAGGCTACAACCCCTCGATTCTTAGGATCCAACTTGAAGGAAGCTCCAACTCCCTAAGTTCTCCAAAGATGACTAGAAGGAGGATCCAACCCGCTATTTACAAGATCCAAACTTAATGAAGCTCCAACTCCCTGAGTTCTCCGACACCAACCGAAAGGATGCTACAACCCCCTTTCCTTACCCCATACTGTCACCTTGAAGTATAACTGTAGAAAAAATTACCACCACTACAATCACTGCCACTATCATTGTCATTTCCACTATCACATCAACCTGTAACATGTCAACCTTCCATTGTCACCAACCTATCACTGTATCCAAACTACCACTATCAACCTGTCACTGAGAACTTGTCACATCAACTTGCCACTGTCACCGATACTGAACATCAAAAAAACCATATCCATGATCACCAAGAACACCTCTCAACCAAATGCTCAAGCATCACCAACATATGCCTCTACAAAGCATATACCAAGCTCACCAACATACCATCACAAGATATGTGTCTCAGTCATGTACCAAAACATCAATGATATGTAACCAACTATATACCTCAAGACTATGATAAACCATGTACCATGTATTAGCCATGTACATCAACACCTGTACCATACAATGTATCAAGTATGTACCATATCAATTACATCAACCATGTATCGTCTCATGCATCAACCATGTACCATATCATAAAATATCATCAATTAAATGCCTCAAGCATAACCAATATGGCCACAATAAAAAGATACCAATATATCCAAGATGTGCTACTAATCAATGTACCATAACATCACTATGGGTTACCAACATGTACCTACATCACCAAGACATGCATCTCATACATGTACCAAGAATATGCCTCACAATATGCACCAAGGATGTGCTTCATACATATATCAATGCCTCAACAAGATACCAAAGGAATGACCATAAAATCATCAACATATAACCAATATGTACCTCAAACCATGTGCCAATATATCCAAGCTATGCACCAAAAATGTACCTCAACAAATATACCTCAACTAGCATGTACCATACATCCAAGATGAACCTCAAGTCATATACCAAAACTCACAAGGACATTCCTCAAGCATGTTCCACAATATCACCAAGATGCCACCTCATAAAACATAGAATAACATACCTTTACATCTGTAATTGACCTGGTGCCTCTAATCTTGATACACAGGCCTATAGCTTTACCTCAGTCCTCAGAAACCTATCACTAGCACTAGCATCTCTTCCCTCTTCTATCTTGTACTCGTAGGACTAAGAATTTTGTCTAGAAGGGCCTCGCAAGATGAGCCCTAGACAACCCGCGAGGGTGCCTCATGTGACACCCTCAATATTACCCGTGAGGGCCTGCTTAATTAGTGTTACAGAAAAACCCTATCTCTCTGTAGCTCCGAAAATTTCTCTCTTCCTTAAAACTCTCTCTGCTACCTCATACTCGACCTTAGATTCACCAATAGAAAAAAATATTCTCATAATATAGATATTCAATGAATGTGTGTATGTACTTATGAGAGACTCCTTGAGGTGTATTTATATTTTTTCGAAGTAATTTCTCTCCTTAATCTTAGGGCTTCTTGAACTTTCTTATTGCAACCACTTTACCCTTTCATTAATGACTTGTAACCAATTAGGGGCTTCTTAACCATTCTTCGGGTCTTCCAACTTCATGAGGGCATATCTCCCTAATCATGAGGAACCACATGACATACCACCTACCGTTGGAAATGACACGACGAGGACTATCCATCTATGAGTTTTTTTTACCTGCAATTACATTGTCCTTCATGTCCTTATTCCTAGATCAACTTTGGGTTCCAACCACACCTTCTGGGTTTCATGTATACTTCATCAAATGAACCCATCACATTTGTTGACATCAACCATTCTTGTTGACATCAATGACAACTAACTCACCATCAATATCGATCAAAACTTTGGGGTATCTCAATCGCTCCAAGGGTCGACATCAATGACAACCAACTCTCCAACAAAAGGATCCAAGGATATCTTGGATCAATTTCAATGGCAGAGAAAAAGGAGAAGGTAGCTCCAAAAGTTGAGAAAATCATAGGGCGCCAACCTTCAAGTTCAGGTGGGAAGGAGAAACCTTCCAAGTCTATTGAGAATGAGTCATGGTACGATATGGCCATGCATGATGCTTAGGAGCAGGAGGATTCTAGGAGCATTTTCAAAGGTAGTGAGTCTTCAGAGACAGGTCATATCATGATGGCAGGGATAGATTCTATGTTAGAGGGAGCAACCAATCAGGTGGATTGGAGAGAAACCATGGTAGCAGATCTGGTAGTGAAGATAGAGCCAACTCCAGGTGGGAGAAGTACCTTCCTCGCTAAGAGGGAGTGTTGATGGGACTGGTAGCATTAGGTAGGTACTTCTGCATTGGCATGTGTCTAGCATGTGGAAGCAATCAAAAGCCTAGTGTTAGTTTACTTTAGTTAAAATGAATTAATTAATGTAAACATGTTTTTATTAATTAATTGAATTATTTTAGAAAATGCTAAAAGTTAGCATGCATGCAATCTTAGATTGTAATCTAAATCTCAAGGGAGATTATAAATAAATTAGAAATCATGATTATAAAATAAAGGATAGGGTGAAGGAGGAGGATACTTTTGAGAGGAAAACACTCTTGATGAGAGAGATCAAAAGAACCTTGGTGAGAGACCAAGGTGAGGATCTTTGGTGAGATGATAAGATCGGATAACTCTTGGCGAGATGATAAGAGCAAGGGAGAATCTTGGTGAGATGACAAGAGCAAGGGACCTTTGGTGAGATTCCAATGTTGGGATCTTTAGTGATATGCCTAGATCAAATACCTTGATGAGAGATCAAGGTTAGACCTAGCAAAGAACACATTTTTCTAGTGAGAAGAGTGTAGAAGAAAAGATGGAAATTTTCTTACTTATGAGTGATGATATCTCATAGGTTGGGTGAAGAGATTTCATTCAAGTGTTTATGTGGAGAGAGTTGGATTAAAAAGGACCATGATTGAATATCTTGGATAGGTGGAGTAGGACTTCCATCTAGAGATCACACATTTCAAGGAGAAGAGAGAGAAGAGGTAGTCATAGGTGGGTTTCATAGGATTGAAGCCACATGAAAGGGGTGTACTGTAAGGAAGGTTTCCTTACATATACGTGGTTCACAAAAGAGACAGTTGTGTATGTACGTGGGTTAGCTGAAGGGAAATCACATACACCTCAAAAAGTGTGATGTTCAAAGGATGTATGACATAGTAGATTGTGTTAGTCTTAGTGGGCCATTTTACCTGTTACAAGAGCCCTGATTAGACCTTAATAAAAGCATATTAAGACTGGTTTTCCCTCTGAGTTTTTTCCAGGGGTAGTTTACCCAAAAATATTGGTGTCTATGTGTGATATTTTTGCTTTCCTTATTTATTCTTTCACTACATGTTTAATTGATTAATTAACTGTTCTTTTAATATATAAAGTGATTTTATTTTGAGATAACTACCGGGTGTTGGGTAGAGGAATCTCAACATGGTATCAGAGGATACCAAGGGTTTTTAGAGAAACATCAATATTCAATTGTTGAATGGAATCAAAAGCTATGTTGCTGAAAACATTAACAAAATACTAGACATAATCAGACATGGATGGGAGCTCAGTATCACTCTACGCAATCTTTCAAAAAGGATTACAAATTTTACTGAACATTTGCGAAAATGTTTGGAGGATGATCAAGCCTATTATCAAAACAAGGTAAATATTTTTTCCACATGAGTCACTAGTATGAATGAGTATTAAAGAAGCCATAAATGCCTTCCCTTAGATGAATAGATAAAGAAAATAAAGGCAAGTTGGGAAGAACAAATAAATGTACTAAAAGGTGAAATAGATCCTTGCAAAAACATCCATGGAAAAAGTTTAGATGCCAATTTAAAATCAATTGCTATTTTTAAGGAGCTGCAATGCCCAATTTTTTTGAGGAAATCAACCATAATCACAAAAGAAGAGATTGATACTGAGTTAGACACAATGAAAACTAGATTGGCTAATGGTTTAGAAAGTCTCAGGGAATTTGATGATGATGAACTGAAACAATGGCTTGTTAGATTTGTCAACACCAATGAATACCACTCCTCAGTCATAGACCAAGTCCATCTAGAATGTAAAGAAGTGGAAGAACATGTTTTCACTCTTTGATTTAAGCAATAAATAACCATAATGCCAATCAAAGTCTACATTGATGGCTAGATCAAGAAGGCCATGAAACATATTGTCATCCAAGAATAAGCATCATAGACAGTTTAAGAGGAGTCAAACTAAACAACTCCTATAAAGTGAGCTGCATATGTACAACAGACAAATCAAAGCAACATAAAAATTTCTTCTTGGTAACTAGTCAAGAAAGCATTTCATTTGTTTTTTCTCTTCTTTTCTTTCATCGCTCTGTAATGTCCAAAGAATGCTTGTTTTATGTTTTGTCATAACCTAACAACCATTTCTAACTATGTGCCTTTCTTTCTTCTAGGTCTTTCTTTTATTTTATGGTCTGCGAGAGCCCCAATCCTAGTCCGTTTGGACACACACTTTTACTTTTTACATATATTATTTAAAAGACAATTGTATATTTTTTGAACTTTCCCAATGACTGTTTTGGAATTTACAGAGATTATTGGAAAAACAATTGTATATTTTTTGACCTTTCCAAGATACTGTTTTGGCACAAATAACTGTTGNTGATTTTCTAGACTTTTACTCTCAAACAAAATTTCCAAGCCTACATTCATTGTCAATCATTTTTCAACGAAATATCCTGTTCTATTCCACACATATGTAACCATTGACTTTCATTCTAGTAGTTGATATAAATAGTGTCATGTTGTTTCTCAGGCCTTTCCTCGCTTGTTAAATTTGTGTTGTTTATTGAATTACATAACACACACACACACACACACACACACACACACACACACACACACACACATGTGTGTGTGTGTGTGTGTGTGTGTGTGTGTGTGTCTTAACCACATTAATATTTATGATACATTATTATATTATTAATGTATATTTGCAAATCGTTCCTATATAAACATTATTCTTAAAATTTTTAATTGATATGTACTTAATTACAAACAATTTCATGGATGTTTAAATTTCTTCATATATATTATGTTTTATCTTCTTCTTAATATTTTAAACTAATATGTGCTCCATTACTAACAATTTAATAGACAATTAACTTTCTTTATATAAATTACCTCTTATCATATGTGTATTGGCTTAACCAACATAGTCCATTGTTAGGTATTGTTTTAATTCTGAAAATGATTAGAATTTATGGTTTTGGATTTGATTGTTTTAAGGTCAAAGTCTTTATCATTTTTCAATGAAATATCTTGTTCTTTGCATACATATCAATGGACTTCAATTCCACAAAATGATATTTTGGTGTCTATGGAATGCTTAGAAAACCTTGTATCACATTGTAAAAACTCAATAACATAGTGATGGGTCCTTTCTGAGGACTTTCTTTCCTTGTCTATGCTTAGTTAACTGAGCTACTCCATTGCCAAGTTTTGTTTTAATTCTCAGCATGATCATAATATTTAGTTTTGGATTTAATTTTTATAAGATATAATTTCACATAGCATATGCTTGTGTGGATGCCCAGACATTGTCTCTGTGCAGAACAAACATCTGTTCCATATATATATATATATATATATATGTTTGACNTTTTTAGTTAAGCATATGCATGAAAGCATTTTGTGAACTATTAAAAGCGTGCAGTTGCAAAGTGCAACAATGTGAGACAATTAGTGATATCAATTGTCTGCAAAGGGTTTCAATTTAGGCTGAGTCTTGGCTATCTGATGGATATGCCTATGCGAACGTGCAAGGGATATGATTTGCTTTCCACAATTCCAATGTGCACATACTTTGCATAGAAGAATTTTGTTTGTGTTATATTAGTTGTTTTTTTATAATAAACATTGTCTCTTAAAATAAATACAAGCATCCAAACTGAGTGATGCAAACTTAGAAAATGAGATTTCCATAGATCAATTATTTATCATGCAAATTACATCACTGATCAGGATCAATACTATTGAACAATTGGAAATGTCGAGTTGCAAATTGCGAGAAACCATGAGGATGGGAAATATGGATCACTAGCACAAGAGTCCAAGATATATTTATGTTTACCGTACAACACATATGCCACTGCATACCCCAAAACATATGTTTGTGTAGAAGATATGTGTGTGCCAAAGGTATATCTTTGCCAAAAATACAACTCTGCGAAAGATATATATCTCCAACAATTTACTTATTTACAAATTTTTCCTCTGTTGGACACACTGACCACACTGAGAGGGTGGGGGTGAATTAGTGTAAGGATATTTTTACACTTCTTACAAAAATTTATTTAGAAACACCTTCAAACATATTATTCATTTGTACTTAGAAACTTCCATGTATCAACAAAATTCATCAATAAGAGAGAACTATAATTCATCACCATAATGAACACAAAGAACACCAGTTATATATGTAATTTTTTTGTATTATGTGTTACATGAGACTACAATCTCAGGGTTTTATCAACATCAACTAAAAATAGCAACAACTCCAATAGAGTACCAAATCTACATATAAGACCCACCTTGAGACCCAACTTGTAGATCTCAACACCAACCAAGATGTGAGGAATCCAACCCTCAAGTACAAGACCCATCATGTATACATAAATAATCTATCAAATGTACCACCACACCTTCGGAAATAACCTCTCACAACAATTTGTCACATCAACCTCATCAACCAAATCATATCTACTAACCAAGATCAATCACCAAGATAACTCTCTCAATCATATGAACAATATCAGTCAGATGTGCATCAACCTACAACCATCACCAACATGTACCAATATGCCAAGACATGTATACAAATAATGTGTCAATAACACTACACAAACCACCAAAAATATAACCAACAAGTGTCTCTCACAATGTACCAAGCATGTACAAATCATGTACCTAGATCACCATACCATACACCTCATGTATATGCCAACTCATCAACTAAGTGTCTCATTCATGAAGTACCCAACATATACTTCATCCATATACCAAAACATTCATCAAGACAACCAATATGAGTCCTCTAGAAATACATCACATATCCATAAGCCAAATACCATAAACCATTACGCAAGACCATGTGCCAAAACCATACCTTTAATCATGTAGAAATCATCAATACCTATACCATACCATGAAAAAATTGGAACAATTGCAATATGATGTGGCTACCTAAATACCAACTTTCTGCAGCTTCCAAATCGCCCACGACTACCGAAACTAATCTTTTTATAGCTATGGAAACCTGCACCTACATAAACACCCACGGCTACAAAATTATAATTTTCTAAAGCTACCAAAAATTTATGTATCTACCGAAACTTGCATCTACATATGTACCAACCATATACCATGAAAGAGCTACCTCAAAAACCATTCACTACATCAAGTACTAAGAAACCAATAGAACCTCTAAACATGTACTAAGAGTGTCCCTCAATAGATAAATGATATATCTCTAGCTAGCATTACATCATCATGGAATATCTCATAGACAAGGTGCCATAACATCACTGAGAACATAACCAACAATATACCTTATCAGGAATGCATCACTCCGCACACTAAAGTTTGTACCATGCATCCAAGATAGATAAGCTTCAACACTCAACCATATGTCATCACCATACATACATGAAACACACATGCAAGCATATAATCATGAAAACCTACAACAAACCATGCCAGACCTTCAAAACAAAGTTATATCATTAAACCATGCTGCAAATCATCTATACACCTCTCCTTTTGAGGATTTTCCCATAGGTATGTGACCTATTCCTTAGTTAGCTCACGTATGTATGCGACCTTTCTATATATCAGCTCATGTATATATGGAAATGGTTCCATGGGAACTTGTGTATGCCTCAGAAAATGTAAGGATTGAGCTTACCTCATGGCTACCATTCTTTCTTGGTTGTTTATTCTTCTTCATCCATGTCTGAAGGTGTCCCTGTTTCTTTGTACTTCTAATCTAAGCTTCCATCCCTTCAACATTGTCTTCCTTACAAATTACATGTGCTCTTATTTCCATGCTATATGAAGCACTCCTCATTGACTGTCTCCTTGAATTCCAATAATCTTGAGCTTTGTGGCCAAACCCACTGCAACTGTAATATCTCATGGTGTGACAATGAGAAGCAATGTATCCCACTTGATTACATCTCCAACATATTAGGGTGTTATGGAACCTTCCAACATATTTCCTTTCATAATATTTGCAATCCAAAGCTTTTTGACCATACTCATTACATGAGAAGCAATGAACATGAATTTTTTTTTCATACCTTTGCTTTGGTGTCTCTCTTCTAAATTTTCGTTGAGGTGTAGGGATGGATTATTGATGTCTTGTTTTCTCTTTTCTTTTGAAGGTTTCCTTGCTTTGTGTAGGTGCTTGACTTGAAACATTGCTTCCACCTTTTGAGAATAAAGGACTTACCTTATGTTTCTTAGATGATGCAGGAGCATCGCTCCACCTCAGCATGTGCCAACCGATTAACATGCGTGGTGTGCATTTGAGGAAGGGAGAGGCACTGCCCTCTCATTTTGATTTTGAGAATCTAAGGCATGATCTAGACAATTAATGCTGACAGTTTGGAAGAGCCACAGTTATGCCTTCGCACAAGTTGTAGATAAGTTTGCCATTAAGTGGTTGACGGTAGGAAGGATCTACATCTGATTTGGAACAAATTTCCATCATTGTAATTTTCTGATTAGACATGTGTTTTTGAATGGTGATTTGACACCACTATATTATCTTGGAGGGAAGCTCATCGAGCCCCTCTTGTATAAACTCTTGTATTTTTTCCAGTAGAGATACACAGATGCACATGAGATAGGGAGAGAAACACAGAGGGCCGAGACTCAGTTGCAGTCTAGACTCAAACATTTGTAATTTGATATTATGCCATTAATAGAAAAATGACAGTTTTTCCTGTTATCAATTTTTGTGTAATGGATATTTTGTCGTGAATATCATTTGTATGCATATGAATTGTAGATGAATGTTAGAAATCGTCTGCAAGGATATATATATAATTTTCTATCTGTAAGTGTGTTGAATTAACTCTAGTTCTCTAGGTTAAGTGAAAGGAGTGCACGATAGAGTGTGGAAAATCTATGAACCGACGCAAAGAGTGTGTGTCTGAACTCAGTGGAGTCAGAAGAGAAACTACCACGAGGGAACACCAGGATAATTCACAGACTCGAGAGGAAATTTCAAGGTGGTTAAGTACCTTGGAAGGAAAGATTGTGTAAGGGAAGATACAATCCAAAGTTACTGAACAGTATGAAGTACTCTTCTAGGAGGACATCGATTTGGTGTGAGAACATACATGATCAACACATTCTGGAGTGTTGGAATCCTTAAGAGAGTCCCATAATTACTGAACATTCTGAGGAAGGAAGGATTTGCAAGAGTGCATATACAAAGGAAAGGAGATGCCTTAAACCCTTCAAGAAGGCTAAGGGAGAAGCCATTGAAAAGATGAGTTGGACGCAAGGAGTGCACCAAAGATGTTGTAAGTTCTTGTTACAAGCTTAGGAGGAAGAGCGTTAAGTTGCCAGGAGAGAAAGAGAAATTTCTTTGAAGGACGCAAAATAACTAGGAACCTTGAAGGTTTTCAAGCCGAGAAAAATCGCAGAAAAGTCTGCGCAGAACTCTACAAGGAGTGAAAAAGGAGTTTGAGCGTAACCTAAGCATCGAAGAAGGGAATTGCACTAAGTTTTAAAAGGAGTCAAGTACTTGTCGAAGTCCCGAAGACCATGAAATTGACCATTGTAGGGAGGAGACAGGTGGCATAAGTTCGAGAGATTCGGGAGTAGGAGCTTTGTGAGGTTTTCCAAGAGACAATAAGGATCTTCTTGAATTCACGAAGGGAAAACTGAATACAGACCATTGGATTTGGAAGGGACGCATGGAAGTGATCCATACAAGTAAGAGGAGCGAAAGATATCGAGGAAAGAATATCCGAAGAGTCAGAAGCTGAAGAGATCCTAGCCGTCCATTGAGATAGGACACATGGTGAGAGATCAACACTTCACTGATTTGAAAATTGGGGAAAGTAGAGATAGGAGAAGAGAGGACTCGTGAAGTTCAAACTCATGATTTAATATCAGCCCTCGAATGTGAGGAGAGTGTATACCATAGATTCGGTCTCAAAGAAGTCGTTGATTCGGGAATCAGGAAAAGGGGAGTACGAAGCTCGCAAAAGTTCTGAAGCATGGAGTTGTGAAGGGAGCTATCCCATAGTCGTAGTCTGTGGTGACATCAAGGGGGGATCCTAGCATAGAGATCTAGCGCCCGTTGATGTTAGTATTGAAAAGCACTAAGTAGAGGGTCCGAGGGTGCCACACAACTTGCACCGAAAATGTGGAAGGGCCTATGTAAAGTTAAATTGGTTCTAGTAGGAGCCCGATGAGTCACTTCGACTCAGTATTTCTAATGATCCAAGACCAGGAGGTCGAGAAGCCCTTTGGAGGGAAGGGGGTTTGTGCCAAGAGTGGTATTATAGCTAATGCATAATTGATTTTTGTAGGCAAGGGAGGCAAAGTGCGATACTCTGTTGAAGATGTTGCAAGGTGTGTAGCAGGTGAAAAAAAACTAGGTGGGATGTAGGTGAAGCAAGATGGCCATTATAAATTATGAACATGGTCGAGGAGAAGTATGTTTACAGAAAAGAAAAGCGGAGATGCACAAGGAGCTTAGGGAAATCTAGGCATAAATGGAGAGGCTAGAATTCAAGATGCAACAGGAGGAAAATGTGCGCTGGAGGTATGAATGGCCCTTGAAGAGAACAACTAAATGGCCTTTTCAGAAGTTGTTAGCCAGAGGGAAGAAACAAATGTTAAAAATATGACCGAGGCATGCTGAAAGCCTCAGTGATAAGGGAAAGAGATCTGGTAGAGGTCTCATAGGTTTCCTGGTGGGAAATGAGAAGGGATCAATGGATCTCCTAAACTACTAAGAGGATAGAGGAAACATCCCAATTTTCCATATGGGAAAGGAAGGATATATGAGCTCAAGTGAGAGTTTATGTCAGTAACATGTCTTGACATATGGAGAGGAGGTGGAAGGAAGGTCGCATCCATATGAAGATTCATGCAGAGTTGTAATCCGCATGAATGAACATGATGACGAGTTGGAAACTTTCATTATAGAGGAGAAGGATCAGAGGAGCATTCTGGTCATTGGAGGAGTCGAGATATTCCTGCCAAGCATCCAAGGAGAGGCTAGCACATACGTTGCATATGAAACCGAAGGACATAAAGCTGAGACTATCATGGAGAAGGAGGAACAGATATTGAAGTCTGTCCTAATAGAGGAACACCCAGCCGATTTACTCACTCAGTGGGAAATGTAATTGAAGGCACTAGAGGATTGATTGGATAGTATGGCACCAGAAGGTGGCTTCCAAAGGATAGCCATGCCAGGGGAGGCATACTAGCATGAGTTACAACTGGAGGAAGCTAGAGTTGAACCAACATAAGAAAATATGACAAAGACAAATATGTCTGAGGAAGAAGATGGGCATAAACTTAGTAATAAGAAGCCTACAGGAGTGAAGGCTGCAACAATGTGGCAAACTAAGGCCACAAGAGGTGAAGAAGATAACTTGGGAGATCGATGTGATTTACCCATTGACAAGGAAGAAGTGCAACAATCTAGTCTGCAAAAGGAAAGTCAGCCGATGGAGCAACAGGACGAGGTGATGGAGGAGATAAAGAGGATGATGTTGAGGTTAGCAAAAAAAATTTCCAGCAAAGAGAAGCTAGACAGAAAGGAACCCGCACGAGCAATAGGGATGATGCAACAACAACAACGAAGTAGAGGAGTAGAAAGACAACTACAGGAGAAAGTTTGGGATCCAAGAGGATTTCAACCGAGCTGGAAAGATCATGAGCAGGAGATCATGATTTTCGTAGCCATGGAGTATGATGCAAGAGCATCGCTCCACCTCAACACACGCCAGTCGATTAACACACATGGTGCACATTCGAGGAAGGGAGAGACGTTTCCCTCTCATTTTGATTTCGAGAATCTAAGGCGTGATCTAGATAATTAATACCGACAGGTTGGAAGAGCCAAAGTTATTCCTTCTCACAAGCTGGAGATAAGGTTTCCATTAAGTGGTTGACCATAGGGGGGATTTGCATTTGATTTGGAACAAATTTCCATCATTGTAATTTTCCCATTACAATGATGATTTTCTACAGGTGTTTTTGAATGGTGATTTTACACCACTAGATTAGCTTGGAGGGAAGCTCATCGAGCCCCTCTTGTATAAGCTCTTGTATTGTTGTTAGTAGAGAGACACAGATGCACAAGAGATAGTGAGAGAAACACAAAGGGCCAAGAATCAGTTGCAGTCTGGACTCAAACATTTGTAATTTGATATTCTGCCATTAATAGAAAGATGACAATTTTTCCTGTTATCAATTTCTGTGTAATGGATATTTTGTGGTGAATATCATTTGTATGCATATGAATTGTAGATGAATGTTAAAAATTGTTTGCAGGGATAGAGATATAATTTTTTATCTGTAAGTGTGTTGAATTAAGTCTAGTTCTCTAGGTTAAGTGTAAGGAGTTCACGATAGAGTGTGGGAAATTTTTGAACTGACACAAAGAGTGCATGTCTGAACTCAGTGGAGTCAGAAGAGAAATTGCCAGGAGGGCACACCGGGATAATTCACAGAATCAGGAGGAAATATCAAGGTGGTTAAGTACCTTGGAAGGAAAGACTATGTAAGGGAAGATACAGTCCAAAGTTACTGAACACTCTGAAGTACTATGCCAAGAGGGCATCGAGTTAGTGTGAGAACATACACAATCAACACATTCTGGAATGTTGGAATCCTTAAGAGAATCCCAAAATTACTGAACATTTTGAGGAAGGAATGCTTTGCAAGAGTGCATCGACAAAGGAAAGGAGATGCCTTAAACCCTTCATGAAGGCTAAGGGAGAATCCGTCAAAAACATGAGTCAGACACAAGGATTGCACCAAATATGTTCTAAGTTCATCTTACAAGCTCAGGGGGAAGAGCGTTAAGTTTCTAGGAGGGCAAGAGAAAGTTCACTGAAGGACGCAAAAGAAATGGGAACCTCAAAGGTTTTCAAGCCGAGGAAAATCACAGAAAAGTCTATGCAGAAATCTGAAAGGAGTGCATAAGGATTTCGAGAGTAGCCTAAGTCTCGAATAAGGGAATTTCACTAACTGTGCAAAGGAGTCAAGGAATTTTTGAATTCATGAAGACAGTGAAATCACCCATTGTAGGGAGGAGACAGGTGGCAGAAGGTCGAGATATTTGGGAGCAAGAGATTCAGGAGGTTTGCCAAGAGAAAACAAGGAACTTCATGAAGTCACAAAGGGAAACTTGAATCCAGACCGTTGGATCTAGAAGGGACGTGTGGGAGTGATCCACACAAGTCGGAGGAGCGGAAGATATCAGGGAAAGAATATCTGAAGAGTTGGAAGCCGAAGAGATCCTATTTGTCCATCGAGATAGGACACGTGGTGAGAGATCAACACTTCGCTGATTCACAAATCGCGGAAAGAAAAGATAGGAGAAGAGAGGAATCGCGAAGTCCAAACTCGCGATTTATTCTCAGCCATCGAATGCAAGGAGAGTGTAGACTGTAGATTCGGTCCCGAAGAAGTCGTTGATTCAGGAATCGGGAAAAGGGGAGTAAGCAGCTCGTGAAATTTTCGAAGCACGGAGTCGCGAAGGGAGCTGGCCCACAGTCGTAGTTCATGGTCACATCAAGGGGGGAGAATAGCATATAGATCTATATCCCGTTGGTGTTAAGACTTGAAAATAGCAAAGGAGAGGGTCTGCGGGTGCCACACAATCTGCGCCGAAAAGGTGGAAGGGCCTGTGTCAAGTTAAACTAGTTCCAGTAGGATCTCGACGAGTCGCTTCGACTCAGTATTTCAAATGATCCAAGACCAAGAGGTTGAGAAACCCTTTAGATGGAATGGGGTTTGCGCCATTAGAGGTGTTATCTTCAAAGTGCGTTTCTTCCTTGTTGTATCCAAGACCCGATTTATCATTTGGTGATATTTGAGTATCCAAGATTTCATTCAATATAGTTGAGTTGTTCATGAACCTTTTTGACTTCTATGATTTCCTTCTAAGATCAACAACTTCTGATTCTAGCTTATGACATGATTCTTCCTTTTCATTTACTTGATTCTTCAATAGTTATTCTATCCTTTTGGCTTCTTCAAGTTGGGTCTTTAGATTGAAATTGACTTCAAGGCTTTTGCCAAGCTCACCATCCACCTTCTTCTTTTCGTATGCTTGACTAATTATTTCATTCTTTAGTTTTTTGATGTCTTCTTATTTTTATTCTAATTGGGTCCTTTGCTGGGTTATTTCACTTCCTTCTTGTTTCTTGAGATTTTTTCTTAGTGTCCTGGTAAGTATTTGGTACTTTTCTAGGGCTTCCTTAGTGTATTTTTCAAGATACTCAAAAGAAATTGAACCATATCCTATTTCCAAGCTCACTTATTCTAAATCATTCATATTTTTATCTTTAATCTTCAATAGATCTTCCTCTTCATCTACAAGATAAATGTTAGCTGATTCTACATAAACGACTTCTAGATATTCTTCTTCATTTTTAGGAGAACATTCAACATCATTGCATTTAGGAGTATTGCAATCATAATATTTTGAAGAGTATTTACCTTCATTTTCCTTGATGGAGTTGTATTATTTGTCTTGATATACCTTCTCTAGATGCAACCATAGGTCCCTGGTTGGGGTACACTTTCCTATTCTTTGTTTGACAGAACCTGAGAGTCCTTTTAATATGGTCTTGAATGCTATTTCATTATTCCTCTTTGCTACAAATTTTGACTGATTCTTCGAAGGAAATGGTCCAACAACAACTGTATCCCAAACACCTACTTCTTTTGACTTCAAGTACCCTTTCATATTTATTCTCCATGATGGATAATCTGTCTCATCAAATAATGGAATTTCATCTTCATGTTCATCCATTTGTGTGTCCAGAGATCTCCATCAAGATTGTAAGGCTTATAGTGAAGGCCTACTATGATACCAATTGTTAGACACACTAACCACACTAAGAGGGGGGGATGAATCCGTGTGAGGATCTTTTTACACTTCTTACAAAACTTTAGTTAGCAACAAATTCAAACACATTATTCATTTTTACTTAGATAATTCCATGTATCAACAACATTCATCAATAAGAGAGAACTATAAGCAATCACAACAATCAACACAAATAACACCAATCATATATGGAAAGTTTTTGTATTATGTGTTATAGGAGACTACAATCTCAGGGTTTTATTAGCATCAAATTAAAAGAGAAACAACTCGAATAGAGTACTGACTCTACATACAAGACCCAATGTTATCATTGAAATTTCGTCCACACAGGGCGACAAGAAATCCGCATCATCAACACAACAATGAAGTCATTCATGGCATAGAATGAAGTTTACAGCATTCCAGAAGGGTCAAAAACTATACAAAAATTGAAAGACACTTCACATTAGTAAGATGCGTGCGTATGCGCGGGATAAGAACGTGTTGTGCGCGCTTAAGCGCCCGACGCGCGACTGTCCACATAAAAAGCCGCGCATCTGCTAATACGGTGCATTAAATGCTTAAGTCGGCCTCCCGATCGCCAATGGACCTTCCACCGAGATGATTTGACATCGGATCAGAGATTCGGTTCTGCAAAATCGTGAATTAATGGCCGTGAACCTAAACAGCCGCAGGTGTTTACGCGAAGCTAGTTCGTGACCGCTGGAAAATGTTATAAATAGCGATTGAAGGCTCGTTGTTTCAGCGAGAATTCCATGCAAAGTTACAGCTGTCCAGATTCAGAGCTCAATCCTTTTGACAAGCCATCGGTCTGGCCCTAATTCGAGTTTAGTTCTTTCACCGTTTCATTTCAGTTCTACTTGTTTTGTAAGGAAAGCACAATGTTGAGAGATCCGAAGGACCTTCTGTTGGAGAGAGAGGGAATCCTTATCTCTGCCCTTAGCGTGTACTCTGGTTTCCCCTAATAGATCGAGCCTGGAACCATTGTGGACTTGCTTGTCTCATGTTTGATATTTACGTTTATTCCCGAATCGTTATTTGCTTCACAACTATTAGATTAGATTGTTCTCTGTTTTGTTTTCCTGCTTTTATTAACCTCTTGCTTCTATAGATGTTCTGCCTTGTTGAACCCTGCAAGGCATGCAGAATGGTCTCTATTTTGCTCATCTGATGACAGATTGACCGAGAACAGATTAGTGACTCCACTGGGGAGTCCAAGGTATAAAATCCTCTCTCAATGGGGTTCAATTCGCTTTCCTTTTGTCTTTTTTGACTTGCAGGGATTCAAACCGGATTTCGTCGACCTGTTAACCGATCGATTCACAACAGAATCGAGGAAAATTGGTCCCGAATTTCTTTTTTCGATCACAAACATAAGCGGAACACCACTACCTGGCGCACATCATACTCTGTTCATTCTAACAGCGGCGCATTTGAATCAAACTTTTCATTGTAAGGTTGGATGTGGAGAACCTCAGTTTCCTTCTCAAAAATGATAGGTAATGCTCGAATACTGCACCACTTAGCCCCTCAACTTATAAAGGGATAATCTAGCAAACTTATGGGCACTTAGGTGGATAAAATCTTTTTTCCCTTATTTGCTTTTATGCGTGGATGGCTTGCTTTGATTTCTAAGTTAAAAGTCAATTCTAATCATATCTAAGCTCACATTTTGGGACTAGAAGTTGCAAATCAAACAATCGCGAGTATGCTCTTCTCTTGCGCCATTGAGCGATTTTGAGAACCAGAAAGGGTTTGTGAAAACGATCTCATCTCTCTTTAAAACAAAAATTTCAAAAACTTTTTAGGAGGACAGCGGCTCTTCGAGACCCCTCTTAGTTTCATTTTTCAAATACATTCTTATGGACCCCATACATGCCCACATGTCAACAAAGCTAGAATAGTGTTTGATTTTACGCTTTCTTAAATAAGAAAACTAGGAGAGTTTAAAAGTTTATAAACGGGCCCACAGCCTTGCATTTCGAAATGTAGGATAGTTTCATGTTGTTTCTAGATTAACTCACACATAGGGAGTTAAAAAGGATAATGCGGATACAATGTCCACATGCTAGTTTCCTAGGGCTTTTTTAAATTCCACAAGGTTGTAACAATGGCATCTAGTTGGTTAGGTAAACAAACTCTTGTAAAGGACAAAGAGATGTCCGATCTCTTGGTGACATCTAAATAACTAAAATTCCAGGTCACCTTTCACTCACACACAAAAAGCACTTTTGCATTCACATAGCCTCTTCTCGAAAAGTGGCGGTTTAAGTAAGTTTCCTCAAAGGGATTCCGAAAACCCTATCTTTTCTTGACGGGACTATCCACTCCCGCACCAATCAAAACGAGGTTGGTTTTACCCCTAGCCTCACAAAACAATTTCATCTCAAAACTTTCTAAAAACTCATTAAGTTTTCCCCCACAGGAGGTACCAAAGTTTTTAGTCTAGGTAGGATTTGAGGATAGGCATCCAAATAACTCAGATTATCGGTTCTCACATCCAGCTTCAAACATAGAATTTGAGATATAGGGAACTTTCAAATCCTCAGTCCGGCGTTCCAATCACCGCAAAGCGGGAGATAGCCATGAAGAGTTGAAGGCCGAGTTTCTGTTGTTCTGTGCATCCCCCTTGGGGCACCCACCTCTTATAAATGGGATCTGACCCGTGACCCATTTCTTAGTAGAAAATCTAAATGTGGCGCTGGGCAAGAATTACCCTGGTAATTATGGGACGCATCTACCAGTGGCGATTGTGGTACGAAATTCAACACCTTGATTGGACGTGGCGGCTATTAGAGTATCGCCCGGTTCTTCGGGATATTGCACCTTTACCCTCAATTATAACCAGTTAACAATCTTCACTAGTGTCTCTTCCGATGACTTGGACCTTGTTGAGAACTGAAGATCCGGTGCTATTTGAGAGGAAGGGCGTTCCGTCTTCTAGGACACGAACATTTGCTTTCTTTTTTGGTCCCCACGCGGACAAAAACTCTCTTACCCACATATATGTTTCTTTTTCCATTTTATGTATGATGCATATCGATTACTGATTTGATTTGGATATATATATGGTGTAAACTTATTCACCATTAAAAGATGTTGTGTCTATATTTTTCTCTCACCGCTTATTGCACACACTTCACACAAACTAGCCCGACATCATAGGGGAACCCTAGAACCCCCCGTCGTTCACGCGATGCCCTCGCCCTTCCTCCTATACTGAGGGAGTATCTGGTCATTATTTCGCTCATCGGTACCTCGTCCACCTCACAGTGAGTGCTACTGTCAAAGGATCAGCTTTGCTTGGTTCTACATTACTTGGGTCAACACCTCAGGTTCTCCATCCACCCACTCTCCTCCTCACTGAAGCGGGGGACCCTCTTCCTCTCAAGGAGGAAACACCAACCCACCTGGTCCCCATCAAGGTGGGAGTTCACAACACAACATGGGCTGGGCTAACCTAACCTCTCCCGGATGCCATGTGGCCTCAACATGCCGGATCCTCACAAAACTCTGGAAATGATCCCATGTTGCACGGCCCCGCCCGGCTGCAATGCCAAGCCAACTTCAACCCGGACATGCCAAGTTGAAGGAAAGGGGATGACCCGTAATCATGTCATGACCTTTCACTATGGTGTTCTTCCATAACATTATGGAAGATTAAATTTGGGTGTGTCTCTTTCAACACACACTCGTTGGCCCATCAACCAAGTGGTATGAAGAAATCGGGGTCTGTCGACCTTTGAGTCATTAGCCAAAGCCTTGCCAGGCCTTTTTCAATTACCCATCCCGACGCGAAATGGTCCTGAACTGCGTCAACTTCAACAAACCTGACCACCCATGGCTAGCATTACATTCATGAGTGGCGTGAAGTGAAGTAGTTTATTAAAAGCGGAAACCGCAAACAGCGATTAACCTTGGCGGTTTCTTAGATCACTTGTCTCTCTCCTTGGAAAGATGTCACTTCCACCTTCCATCAATATGAAGAAGAAGCCATCGGTAAGGATCAACAATGAAGTCTCATTTGTCGCAGCGGTCGAGATGCTACCGCGGTATGCAGTCTGACACACCATTTGGCTGAATAGGCACAGGATGTCTCATAAACCGGACTAATAGGTGCCACCACACCTGGTCCACAACCCCAACAACCGCCAGCGGTCTTATGGAACACCTCAATACCCGCCAAAATATGGGGGCACTCCTTACTACCCCACCCACTTACCAACAGCCAAACCCTGTTTCTACCCCCCCACCCACCAGTGGACCACCACACCTCATTACATCCACCCATTTCCCGCGAGAGTGGCGCTCCTCATCGTCGGCTTACGGTCGCGGGTAAAGCGCCTTCCTATGTACCTTACAGGTCGGTGCCACCACAAAATCCATGCTTCCCATTTCCTAGTCCTCCACAGCCGTAGCGATCCCATCCCCAGCGCGGGGGTGAATTTTGTTCAACCTTCATTTGTTCAGCGATGCGGAATTTTGAACAATTGGATACGCTCCATACCTCCTCAACAGAAACAATACTTGGGAGGAAAGGAAAGAATAGAAATAACAACAATCCGGACCAAGGCGAGACCATCCCCCACAACACCAACACAGAAAATCAGAACCAGGGGAGCGAAAACCCCCAAGGGGGCAATAACAACGGGCATGAGGGTGGAATCTCACGGTTAAAACCATTCACCTTGTGATCTTTAATGGCGTGTCGACCATTACACTCACCATTGCCCCTGATGTGATTTCAAAAGGTTGAAGAATCGGGGAATCTTCCTCCCACCCTTGCTAGCCTACCCTTGACCCGAACGCACAACAACGGTATGTGCAACAACCCCCTCGTAGGTATTGCAAATCCTATTCACAGCCAGGAATGGTAAAACCTGGCGGGATGCACTAGCGTCCCCACCTCAGCGGGACCATACCACAGCCTAACAATCCGGCGGACGTGCCATTCTTCCTCACCGGTGAGGAAGAGATCCTTCTGCCAACTCGGAATCGGCGTCTCCGGTGAGTCTGCTCTTACCCTCAGGAGACAAACCCTGCACCGGCCGTGCAGATTAGTCATCCCTGGCCCTGCCTCTTAGAACCATTACGCGTCAGCGCATCGGATGTGAGCGTTCCACAACCACCAGGCGACTCATAATTATAGCTTGGTAGGCGACTTAGCACAATCGGCCATGCATGGCCAGGTCTTGGAAGTCCTCGGACTTGTGAGCCTGGCGGAAATCACTACTTTACGCGTAGAGGCGGTCGACCCACGTAGATATACGGTGATCACCTTTGACCTTGATAATGGCGAGCCTCGCCTTCCCGCCGCAATTTCTATTCAAGTACCAGTAAAATAGGAACATTACCCAGATCCATGATTGGCCCATCATCGATGAAGGAGCGTCTACATGCATCATGTCCATGATGGCAGAAGCGGGTTCTCGAGACTAACACCATCTGCCATTACCTTAAGGGATTATGACGAACGACCATCTTCTTCTGAAGGGCTCCTCCAAAATGTCCCGTTGAACTCAGAGGCAAAACAATTCTCATCGACATAAGAAGTTAGTGACGTCACACTCGATTACAATATCTTGTTGGACGTAGCTACATGAACGCTATGAAGGCGATGGCCTCTTCCGTCTTTAGTACAATCATGTTTCCCCATAATGGAAGGTGTAACCCTCGATAACTCTCACGCTATGAGCCCAACCCCTTCGCCAATGTCGATAATATTCTTCCTCTCATTCATTCAAAAAAATACGTATATCCACTCGTCGAGATTGGTCCCGGAATTTTCAAAGATCAATCCTTGTTAGGGGCGTACCATGGAACTTCCTCCTTCCCCCTAATCAAGTACGCGTTGTTACATCTAACAAAACTCCCGCAGGTCTATCCTCCTCGGGAAATTCGATAATCTGACGTCTCGCGATGTGACATCATTTCCACAGAGGCCTCACGAACTTCGTCATTACGGATCCATGAATCCATCCCCCCTAAAAGGCCTAAGCCCATTTGGGAGACAGTTCTCGAACCCTCACTCAAATTCCATTTTTACCCACCACCTGGTGTAGAAACTTTCCAGGTAGCCACAACACTTACACTACCCAACATGGTGTTAGCAATCGGTGTGGTATTTACGTCCGAAATGGTCCATGCAGGGGACCATGGAGGTTCACTGTTCTCGCCACCGCCCCCATACTCCCCTGCCCCATTTCTGGTGAAGTGACAGCGAAGAGCCGATTACCCCCGCCCCATCCCACCACCTTGCGCATTGTGTGAGGAAGAAGGTCACCAAACCAACAAATGCCCTCTGCGAGGAGTTACAGATTTGATTCCCCCAGCCTTTACCGCTCACTACCTCTGCGACCATCAACCTTCGATGAAGTAAGGTTGAGACCACGTTAGCATGTATATCTGTTGGTGTAGCCCTTCACCCATCATTTTCCCGATCTTTGCCCTGGATGGGGCTTTAGCTATAGTCAAGTGACTTCCGAACCAGCCATATGCGTCCTCTTAAAACATCACTGACATTTGTTATGTCACGACTTCAGTTAATGAGTGTATGAGATGCCCTTGTTCTCTGCGATTCACTAACCCATTTTACATACAAATGTCCTATAATCCTTGCCTAAAGGCAACGTCAAGCGGCCCGGCAAAACCAACCCACCAAGCCAATAATCAACATTACTTCACCACCCAAAGATAGTCGTGTCATTTCTCTACAGCCTGAGGCACTCCCAACACCTCCATGGTTCTTCGATGACATATCCGAGGACTTACCCAGTAATCCACCCAACTCTCCCGCACATTCCTCTCTGAGACTCGTCATCCCACCGCCACAGGTGCCACTCAGTCCCTCGATATATGGTTTATGTCGAGTAGACCTACCCTTCTCGGCATTACCCTCTGTTTAGATCAGCGGTATCCTGTAGCACGAGATCACTCATCATGATCCCTTGTATTCCCGTTGTTTCCAAAGCGTGAGAAATATTGGAGAAGAACTACGGCCAGTTTTCGTAGGACGCGCTACGTCATCGTTGCTCTTCCTCCCACGGGAAACACTCATGCCTCCTAATCAAAACCCATGTCTTGTGGTCGAAACCAAGATTTTATCCCACCAGGGACAATCGATTGGTTCAAAAATCGATCCGGCTCGATGCGTTGAAGAGAGCTTAGCATATTAACATTTCCCCACCATCAAAATCGACATTTATATAAAAAACGGTGTCGTCGAAAAAATCATGTTTGCTTGCACTCCTCAAAGAAGTGCAGCATCTGAAGCCCTCTTCCAGAATAAGGATATCGCCGGCGGTCATACCGCGAAATGCGAGTCTTGATCCCTCTATTGTCGAACGTCACATCGACACCTGGCCTGACATCACGCCAGTTAAAGCCGGAAACAACGACGAACTACACCCATCCAAAGTTGCGGCTATCAAATTCGAAATTGACAAATTCATTTTAGCGGGTTTATTTACCCCATAAACACCGCGTCATGGGTTTCCAACCACGTACCCGTCGATAGCGGGGCACTATCGGCGGTCGCACCCGGACTTTCACGATCTTAAAAATGCATGTCCCAAAGACAACTTTAACACCTTCATCGATGGTCATCGATAGGCTGCCGCAAACCACGAGGCTCCTCCTTCATGGACGGATTCTGCGTATAACCAAATTCAGATACGCACCAGTCGTCGGTATAAAATTTCGTTCATTACCCGTGGTACTTTGGCATATCGTGTCATGCCTTTTGTCTTAAAGAATGCGGGCGCAACTTTCCAACGATTGACGCCATATTCCGCGATCGTGAAATCATCGCCCTACTTGGACGATATCACCTTCGATCCAGAAAGCGTGCCAACATCGATGATTCTGAATCATTTCCAGCGATCCTTAATACAATATCGCTTGAACCCCCTCAGAAGTGTGGTAATTACTGTGTTGCCGCTGAGGCGCCTCCTTAGTTTTATCATTTTACCAGCGGTATCAAGTGGACCCTCAAAGTTAAATCCATCACGAAATTCCACCCCTGGAATATCACGACAACCGAGTCTACAAGGCAAAACCAACTTTCTTAGGCGCTTTGTTTTCACGGTCATGTCTGGCGCACATGGTTCATGCTTGCCGACGGGACATTCCCTTTCATTAGGACGACTATGCCCATGATGCGTTTGGCGGTAAAATGACGTGTCCAGCACCTTTGAGTAGTGCGCGGACTCGGTCGCGACTACATCTCACGTGTCGGCATCGGTATATCGGTGTAGGTGTTCTCGTCGGCTTGGAAGACAATCGTGAACCATCATTATTATGTTAGTAAGAACCTCGCAGGACCACCCCTAAAGTACAAACATGAAGAAACTTCCATCTTCGCGGTTGTCCTTAGGTTATTGCGCCATTATATCTGCTTCGCACCACAAGTCGTCAGCGATTCCAGCCAATGCTTTCGGCCGTCGCCCGGAGTCAACGGCAAAGTTGCTCGATGGATCGTGATCATGAGAATCTGACTACCGAGTTCTCAACACCA
Source organism: Picea sitchensis (assembly GCA_010110895.2). Taxonomy (NCBI): domain Eukaryota; kingdom Viridiplantae; phylum Streptophyta; class Pinopsida; order Pinales; family Pinaceae; genus Picea; species Picea sitchensis. Next base: position 317,458 of record SNQJ01S0001884.1, read on the forward strand.
AAGAGTAGAAGGCCCTCGTTCTCATTGAACATCCGCGGCCCTTCGCCGACGCACCCGGTGCCCCGATCAATCTTGAAGCTTTCACGGCGAGCATCTCTTCTACATTATTACTCGATGATCCTTGGTATGGCGACACTCCCTCGTCTACTGCCGAACTCAAAGTTGGTAATCACCCTCGAGGGGCGATGCGTCGATATTCATCATCGGGCCCCGCTATCTCCTCATCCGGATACATCCCTATGCGGCGGTGAGCGCAATCGCCGTCGTTTTGACCATTAATGAAGCGGCCAGTGTTAAGCGATTGCCACAGCGGTGCATGCAGGTGCCATCTTTTTGGTATCTCCACCGCGCCAAAATATTATAGGGCCGGTTACTTTTTGGCTACCTTGTTTCATGATTGCATTAATGCTGGTGAAGCGATGTGAGCAATGTCATCTCTATGCTGAAACCCGCTCCCCTCTCTTCTTCATCCGCTTTGATCATCACCGGCCGCAAATGGGGCATGTTTTATGACTTATAATCCCTATCCGACAATGGTCTGATACATTGTTATTGCTGTTGAATACTTTACCAAATGAAGTGAAGCTATGCTTGCAACTAACAACACCACGTGACAGCGCAGCGTTTTTCTTTAACCACGTCGCTATCCGGTTGAATTCCTCCAACTAGTTTCGATCATGGGAAACATTTTGAATATGGTCTTCGTAATTCATCTCGGTTGGAAACTTCTCCACGGTTGCCTCACCCATATTATCCTCAAATCAAAGCGGACCAATTGAAATGATGAACAAAGTCCTCAAGACCATGTTACAACGCCATAGTCAATACACATAAAACCAATTGGCATCATATTTATTTTCCGTGCTATGGGCTTACCGTCTGGCGTGAAAACACCACCGGGTTTCGCCATTTCGGTAGTCCATGGGATCGAGGCAACTCTTTCCATCGAATGCGAAATTCCCACACTTCGCAACGCAATCGAGCTTTTACCCGACAACGCTCCAATGGAGCAACGCTTGCTGGACCGAGATCTTTCACGGGCCGGATGGTGATCCTCACTCTGAATGAGGCAACTAAAAATGATCGAGCTACCTTTGATAAAAGCCCATATGGAGCCGATAATTTCGTGAAGGCGACCTTATCCTCGCCTATTATATTGCTCACGATACCTTTGGCCGCGACAAATTCGAATCATTTTGGCATGACCCTTACATCATCCAACATTGCCTCACCAAAGCCTCATCTGGCCTCCCGAAGGCCATACCTCAAGAACCGATCAGATTTATACCTCAAAATTTTACGCTTAAGTGTATTCATTCTACTTTAGGTTACTTTTCTTGTTTAGTGTTTTTTAATCTTTTTCCTTACTGTGTCTAAACAACCCTTTGTACTATTGACAGATGAATCCTCCACAAATTTACCACATTGAAAGCTCGCCCGGCGGTGCTAACCGTTGGGCCTAAAAATCTTGCTTGTTGCCCGGGCTCTCTACGCCTTCACCTGGCTGCTACATTGATGACATCTGTTTAGGACCAGCAACCAATAACCAAGCCGGATACACCGCTGTCATCGGCCTCCTAACCGATGCTCAGCATCATCATATTCGACACCTTAACGTTTTCCTCGACTCACAGTTGAGTCGTTCTCCAACTCAACAATGTTTCCCATGTACACGATCCGTGCCTCCTTTTCATAAATACTGCCGAGGTTAAATTACATTGTTATCTCGATATTTTGGTTCCATTACATTTACTCATATTCCTGACAATTGAATCAAACAACGGATGAAATAGCTAACATGGTGTTAGATTGGCATATATCTTATATCCAAAGATACACGTATCTCATATATCCTGTCACAGCATATAGAAACATAGACATCATCATCGCAAATACAAAAACACATATAACACATTGTTATCTCCAAAAATAGGTCTACTCATGTATATATAGCACATCCGCAGAAAGTTTACATACAAAAATCTCGGCCCTTGAGCCATTACCTATAGCAGTACAAAATTCGGCTCACCGGCCTAATCAAAATCAGTGTACATGATACATAACACAATCAGGGGGCCTCTAAGGCACCCATTTGCCCTCCCTCAGGAGGTGGTGGTAGCCCCCCCCCTTGAGAGCGTGGTGGTGGGCTACCCTGTTGGACCACTGCCAGGCGGCTGGCGTCCATAGTCATAGCGATAGCATTTTCGCGCCTCAATAGATCGCCATGGTGGCGATAAACCTTACATTCTTGCTCGAACTCCTGGCCTCTGGATCTGGATCCACATGCCCTCAGACACGCGTCTGGGAAAACAAATCTCAAACCGGCCGGACTAAATCCTCGTCACGCTGCTCGGCTGTTTGCGGTGGAGCATCGCGAAGATCCTACCGGGATCATCCCAATGGGCCTGCATTGCGGTCTCTCGACTCTTTGGTCTCAACCGCCTCATCCTCGACCACCTCTGTCCCGCGGTCTCTCTTTAGCGTCGGCGCACAGAACATCCACCTCCCGTTGCGAGGGTACACATCTGCACAAACTCCAAACAAACAACAAAGCAAAGTTATTAGTGTCTATACATCAAAAAACATGTGCACTAGTATAACAACAACATAAATGTAAATCAAAAAAACAAAGGGCAATCACATGCCTCTGTGATCGAACGCCTCCCCAAGGGCAATACCATATCGGGGTCCCCCCCGAAAATCCACCCCAACATACGGAAACCAGAGTATGACATGTGGCGTCTGCCGCCATATCTACGCAGCCTCCTCCGAGAAATAGTGGCCCCCCTCGCCACCTCCGACGCGAACCAAAATCTCCGACCACAGCCTCAACCGCGGGTGTCGTGCCGGTACAGTACCTCGGCACCACCCTCGGCCACGGTAGCGGCACCCTCGAGAAAAAGGCCAGGATGGAGCCAAGGCAAACTCCCCGCCCACGTCGGCCGACATCGGTCAGTAGCGATCATCCGGCGCATGAAGAGACCAACCCAGGCGAACCGCTCCGCGGCCCACCACCACTCTCTCCATCCTTCCAGTTCCCCACCACTAATGCGGTGGTATTGTCGAACCCATACCACGCTATCGCCGATGCAGCACCCGATGCGGAACATCTAAGCGCATTAATCGCCGCGACCGATCGAGTCATATAATGTCACGGGCGATCGCCCGCGCGCATACTCACCGGATCGTCTCCCTCGGCATCATCAGCTGTCGGCATCGAGCGTTCCCGAAGCCAGTGAAATATACATCCTCATAATGATGGAATCAACCCATCTCCCCGCGTGGAAGCCGATTGCTCGAGGCTCCACATCTCAATGAGAAAATGGATCAGGTACTCCTGAGCCCGTATCGGTGGGCCTCAAAACTTTAGCGACCACTTCGTACGCCAAAGTCCTTCATGCTGGGGCTTCGCCTCGACTACCTCCTCGTGGCGGCTCCCAATCTTCTTTCGGCGCCATCGCCGTCCATGCTCTCATAATAGCTACGCACAACCAAAGACCTATATTGGCAGGCGCTCGTCAACATATCAAAACAAGCTAATTTTTAACCCAAAACCTTGCCTCAAGGCGTGGTTTCACCACCCATGAGCAGCACACATGCGCTTTTGTTAAGCTATCTGAACGCGCATGTCGGCCTTTGTTAAGCTATCGGCGTGCATGGCCAGCCTGTTTCTGGTGGCGGATTCTCCCTCGGTGGCATGCGCGTCGCTGGCGATGATGCGATTGATTAGGCGTGCTCATCGCGCCTTTCTTGATCGCCAGCATGTCGTCCACCCTCTGCCAAAACCTAAAACCTCCTTGTACCTACCCTGCCCAAAATTTAGAAACCTATAACTATGCAGGATATCAGAGCACTAACCTGAATCTCACACACCATGAAACGGATGCCTCGAGCTCTCAAAATCGCTCTATCTCTGGATTTGCTCACCGGAATCTTTGTAGCGGCCGAATTTACAAATAGAGGTGGCAATGTGGGCCCTCGGCTACTATAAAAAGGGTTTTGCCAAACTTCCTCACCATTAAGGGAGCTCGGCGTCCATTTTGAACCGTCTTGATCCTTGGGATCAACATCCGCCGCCTACATCGCCAGGCGTCACGGGCCACTTTTTCATCTGGGTCCCGGGCCAGCCCTTTTTCATATCATGGCGGGTATGATCCAACATCTATCGGCATCATCGCCGGGTATATATCCGAAAATAGCGGCATGTAGTCTATCCCACTGATTGCACTTACATCTCCAGTCAGACCCTCCGATATTAACCTTTAGGACCCTCATTCTGACTCTGCGGTACCCACACCTCCATTTTGCATATCCGATGCGCAACCCGGTAACATCCTCACCTACATGAGTTGTACCATTCATAGTACTGTTTTACTCGCCGACACTCATGCCATTTTTTACCCTTTGGGGATGGGAGTCTCGATAGTCTTACATCATCGCCATTAACCACATACTTCTTCTCCTCATGTTGCTAGCTTCATACGGACTCCCCAAATCATGCGGCTTTATGGTTATGTTCTTTTTTACACGCACCTCCGCAGGATCATGAACCACCATTTCCTCCACCATCGGTTTGCCCATCTGCGGACCTATCTCCATTTCACCAACCTCATCTAGAAACTCGCCAATGGGGCCCACCCTTCATCAGTTTCTCATAACAATTTTGCTCTCCTTGGAGCATGCATTTTCCACTGGGGCAGTTTTCTGTATTTGTACATTTTTCTAAATTATTTTGTGTTATTATTTATTGGCCGCAAACATCTTTACCTTGATCGGTGATGCTTTTAAGTCCTTTGTTAGCGACTTGCTTTGTTATCGCGGCCCATGTCTGCTTAGTTGGAGCAATGCTATCGATACCCTTGCCGACCTCGTCCATATCTTGAGCATCCATGGTCGATTTATCTACCCTCACGTTGTTTACCTTGTCGCCCTCGGCACAACTCAAACACGATGCCGTCATCCTCGACACTTTCGACCTTGTTACAGTTGCGGCCACTATTGTTCCATATATCCTCCAACCAAAGGCGGGTCGATCATCCACTTCTTGACCGTTCATGCCTCTGCCGCTTCATCACCTCGGTAGATTCCACAGAGCACCTTTATGCTTCTGGTCGCGTTTCCCTTTAAATGGAGCATCAACACTTTTCGAAGAGGCGTGATCTTGATCCTCATTCACTCATGTTAATGAGAAGATCTCCGGCGGGCCGACGAGGGAAACACCGTATCCTATTTGTCGTGGCCCCACCAACGACCGTAGCCAACTTGCTCTTTCATCATTATGGTGGGTCTTGCTGGAGCTATTCGCAGTCTCGTCGTTGCCGAAGACCTGCGAGCGATGGTCGGGCCATCATCATCATCATTGCTGATTATCACGGCGATCATTACCCGTTGTTCAGAATATGTTCCCTTGCAGTGTCTTACGCCTTTATCGTGCCTGGTATTTGCAATTAATACGCAACCTTCGTCATCTTTTTGAGTTACTTGACACGAGCATGGAGCATGCCGCCTCGTTTAATATCTGATTTTATATTGTTTTTCTTTTTCTTCTTTTCTTTAGACCTGCGTCTCAGAAGGTCGATATACCGGTTCCTTTTTCCTCCAGCGGATCATTCGACCGAGGTCCCACCATGCTTTCCCTTACCAACAACACTCTCGGTAGAAGAAACATTGATGGATTTATGTTATACGTGTCACTCTAACCTCATCCATCGGGGGCATCTGTTATCAGCGAAATTTCGTCCACCGGAAGGCGACAAGAACTTCGCATCATCAACACAACAATGAAGTCATTCATAGCACAGAATGAAGTTTACATTCGGAAGGGTAAAAACCTATACAAAAATTGAAAGACGCTTCACATCATAAAGTGCGCGCACATGCGCGGGATAAAAAAACGTGTTGTGTCGATGCTTAAAGCGGCAGCCTTGACATCCACATAAAAAGCCGGCGCTGGCGCTCGATATCTGGCATTAAATGCTTAAATTGACCTCCGTTCGTAATGGACCTTCCGAGATGATTTGTATCGGATCGAAATTCGATTCTGCAAATTCGTTGAATTAATGGCTTAAGTGAACCTAAGCGACGCCGTGTTTACACCGGAAGCTAGTTACGTGACCTCCTGGAAAATGTTATAAATAGCGGTGAAGGCTCGTTGTTTCAGCAGAGAATTCCATGTAAAGTTATGCTGTCCAGATTCAGAGTTCAGTCCTTTTGACAAGCCATCGATCCTGACCTAATTGAGAGTTCTTTCACCGTTTCATTTCGGTTCTACTTGTTTTGTAAGGAAAACACAATCTTGAGAGATCCGAAGGACAGCCGGATTGGAGGAGGAATCCTTATCTCGCCTTGGCCGTAATACTCTGGTTTCCCCTAATAGATCAAAACTGGAACCATTGTGGACTTCCTAGTCTCATGTTTGATATTTCTGTTTATTCCGAATCGTTATTTGCTTCACGGTTGTTAGATTAGATTGTTTTCGGTTTTGTTTTCTGCTTTTTTAGATTGTTTTCTGTTTTGTTTTCCTGCTTTTTATTAACACTCTTGCTGCTATAGATGTTCTGCCTTGGTGAACCCTGCAAGGCATGCAGAACGGTCTCTATTTTGCTCATCTGCTGACAGATTGACTGAGAACACCCAACTTGCATATCTTAGCACCAACTGAGATGTGAGGAATCCAACCCTCAATTACAAGACCCATCTTGTAGACAAAAATGTTTTGTCAAATGTACCACCAAACCTTCATAAATAACCTATCACAACAATCTGTCATATCAACCTCATCAAAAAAATTAGATTTACTCACCAAGCTGAATCACTAATACAACTCTCTCAATAATATGAACAATATCACTTAGATGTGCACCAACCTACAACCATCACCAACATGTACCAATATTCCAAGACATGTATACAAATAATGTGTCAAGAACACTACACAAATCACCAATAATGTAACCAACAAGTGTCTCTCACAATGTACCAAGCATGTACAAATCATGTACCAACATTGCCATACCATACACCTCATGTATATGCTAACTCATCAACTAAGTGTCTCATTCATGAACCCAACATATACTTCAACCATATACCAAAAAATTCATCAATACAACCAATATGAGTCCTCTATAAATACATCACAAATACATAAACCAAATAACATAAACCCTTACACAAGACCATGTGCCAAAACCATACCTTTAATCTTGTAGAAATCTGCAATACCTATACCATACCATGAAAAAATTGGAACAATAACAATATGGAAATTTGATGTGGCTACCTAACTGCCAACTTTCTGCAGCTTCCAAATCAACCACAACTACTGAAACTTCTCTTTTTGTAGCTACAGAAACCTGCAGTTACAAAAACACCCGCGGATACAGAATTATCGTTTTCTGTAGCTACCGAAACTTTCTATAGCTACAGAAACTTACGGCTACAGATGTAGAAACTATGTACCATGGCAGATCTGCCTCAAAAACAATTCACTACAACAAGTACTAAGAAACCAATAGTATCTCTAAACATGTACTAAGAGTGTCCCTCAATAGATCAATGATATATCTCTAGCTAGCATCACATCATCATGACATATCCCATAGACAAGGCGCCATAACATCACTGAGAATATAACCAACAATATACCTTATCAAGAATGCATCACTCCACACACTAAAGTTTGTACCATGCATCCAAGATAGATAAGCTTCAACACTAAACCATATGTCATCACCATACATAAATCAAACACACATGCAAGCATATAATCATGAAAACCTGCAACAAACCATGTTAGACCCTGCAAAACAGAGTTATATCATTAAACCATGCTGCAACTCATCTGTACACCTCTCCTTTTGAGGATTTTCCCATAGGTATGTGACATGTTCCTCAGCTAGCTCATGTATGTACACAACCTTTCTATAGATCACCTTACGTATATACATGATTGCTTCCAGAGGAACCTGCGTATGCCTTAGAAAATGTAAGGCTTGAGATTTCCTCATGGCTACCATTCTGTCTTGTTTGTTCAATCTTCCTCATCCATGTATGAAGGTGTCTTGGTTTCTATGTACTTGTACTCTGAGCTTCCATCCTTTCAACATTTTGTTCCTTCCGAGTTACATGTGCTCTTCTTGCCATGCTATATGAAGCACTCCTCATTGATGGTCTCCTTGAATTACAACAATCCTGAGATTTGTGGCCAAACCCACTGTAGCTTAACATCTCATGGCGTGACAATGAGAAGCAATGTGTCCCACTTGATTACATCTCCAACATCTTAGGGTGTTATGGAACCTTCCAACACCTTTCCTTTCATAATGTCTACAATCCAAAGCTTTGTGACCATATTCATTACATGAGAAGCAATGACCATGATTTTTTTTTTTCATACCTTTGCTTTGGTGTCCACCTTGAAGGTGTCTCTCTTCTAAATTTGCTTTGAGGTGTAGGGATGGATTCTTGATGTCTTCTTTTCTCTATTCTTCTAAAGGTTTCCTTTATTTCTATCGGTGCTTGACTTACATAATTGCTTCTACCTTTTGAGTATAAAGGACTTACCTCATGTTTCTTAGAGGTTCTAGCTTCAAAGTGTGTTTCTTCCTTGTTGTATCCAAGACCCAATTTATCATTTGGTGATCTTTGACTATCCAAGATTTCATCCAAGATAGTTGAGCTATTCAAGAACCTTTTTGACTTCTATGCTTTCCTTCTAAGATCAAAAATTCTGCTACTAGCTTATGGCATGAATCTTCCTTTCCATTTACTTGATTCTTCAATAGTTCTTCTATCCTTTGGGCTTCTTCAAGTTGGGCCTTTAGATTGAAATTGACTTCAAGGATTTTTCTAAGCTCATCATCTACCTTCTTCTTTTCTTCTACTTGTCTAATTATTTCATTTTTTAGTTTTTAGTTTTCTTCTTCTTTTTCTTCTAATTGGGTCCTTTACTGGGTTATTTCATTTCCTTCTTGTTTTTTGAGCATTTGTCTTAGTGTCTTGGTAAGTATTTGGTACTTTTCTAGGGATTCCTTAGTGTATTTTTCAAGATACTAAAAAAAATTGAACCATATCCTATTTCCATGCTCACTTATTTTAAATCATTCATAATTTTATCTTTAAGCTTCAATAAATCTTCCTCTTCATCTACAAGATAAATGTTAGCTTATTCTACACAAACAAATTCTGGATATTCTTATTCATTTTCAGGAGAACATTCAACATCATTGCATTTAGGAGTATTTCAATCAGAATATTTTTAAGAGTATTTACCTTCATTTTCCTTTATGGAATTGTCTTCTTTATATTGATATAACTTCTCTAGATTCAACCAAAGGTCCTTGGATGAGGTACACTTTCCTATGCTTTGTTTTCCAGAACATGAGATTCCTTTTAATATGGTCATGAATGCTATTTCATTATTCCTCTTTGTTGTAAATTTTGACTGATTCTTCGAAGGAACTGGTCCAACAACAACTGTATCCCAAACACCTACTTATTTTGGCTTCAAGTACCCTTTCATATTTATTCTCCATGATGGATACTATGTCTCATCAAATAATGGAACTTCATCTGCATGTTCATCCATTTGTGTGTCCATGAATCTCCATCAATATTATAAGGCTTATAATGAAGGCCTGCTATGATACGAATTGTTAGACACACCGATCACACTGAGAGGGGGGGGGTGAATCACTATGAGGATATTTTTACACTTCTTCCAAAAAATTAGTTAGCAACACCTTCAAACATATTATTCATTTGTACTTATATAATTCCATGTATCAACAACATTCATCAATAAGAGATAACTATAAGCCATCACCATAATCAACATAAAGAACACCAATCATATATGTAAAGTTTTTGTATTATGTGTTACAAGAGACTACAATCTCAGGGTTTTATTAGCATCAATTTAAAGGAGAAACAAATCCAACAGAGTACCAACTCTACATGCGAGACCCAACTTGTAGATAGAAATAATTTGTCAAATGTACCACCACACCTTCAGAAATAACCTGTCACAACAATCTGTCATATCAACCTCATCAAACAAATCAGATTTACTCACCAATATCAATCGCTAAGAAAAATCTCTCAATCATATGCACAATATCACTTAGATATGCACCAACCTACAACCATCACCAACATGTACAAATATGCCAAGACATGTACAAAAATAATGTGTCAAGAAAACTACACAAACCACCAATAATGTAACCAAAAGTGTTCTTCACAGTGTACCAAACATGTACAAATCATGTACCAACATTTCCATACCATACACCTCATGTATATGCCAACTCATCAACTAAGTTTCTCATTCATGAACCCAACATATACTTCAACCATATAGAAAAACATTCATTAATACAACCAACATGAGTCCTCTAGAAATACATAAAAAATCCATAAACCAAATAATATAAACCCTTACACAAGACCATGTGCCAAAACCATACCTTTAATCCCGTAGCAATCATCAATGCTTATACCATACCATGAAAAAATTGGAACAATTCCAATATGAAAATCTGATGTGGCTACCTAACTGCTAACTTTCTGCAGCTTCCAAATCACCCACGACTACCAAAACTACTCTTTTTGTAGCTATGAAAACCTGTGGCTACAGAAACACCTATGACCACATAATTATCATTTTCTGCAGCTACCAAAACTTTTTATAGCTATTGAAACATGCGGCTACAGAAACAACCACGGCTGCAAAATTGTCGTTTTCTGTAGCTATTGAAACTTGCGGCTATAGAATTTCCACTTTTTGCAGCTACCAAAACCTGTGACTACAGAAACACCCACGACTACATAATTACTGCTTTCTACAACTACCTAAACCTACAACTACATAAACACCCGCGGTTACAAAATTACCACTTTTTGCAACTACCGAAACCTTCAGCTACAGAAACATCGACGACAACAGATTTTTCGCTTTCTGCAACTACCAAAACTTATGCTTCTTCATACCTTCATTGCCTCAGATTTGTCAATGATGTACCTGCAATAAACCTTTCACCAAATAGTAGATATTCAATATGCTCAAAGATTATTTTCACAAAAGATCCTTCCTCTCTTATTTATACTTCTCCAAGTAGCTTCTTCTAGGGGTTATCATCTAACCAACTTTACCCAACTTCCTTATTTTGGGTCTAACCCACTTCTAAGCACTTGTCCACTTACAACCACTTTTCCACAAATAATAAAATTTCCATTTCTAGTTGCAACTAATTTATTTTTAATTGTTTTCTTGTTGCAACTACTTAACCCATGAATAATCACTTTGACTGGTCAACGTTTTCTAGGATATCCTACTAAAATTCGACTACTTTGACCTTCTAGGGGCTTCTAGACACACATGAGGGTTCTCCAATTTCGCATGGCCATAAATCTATAATCGTGAGGAGTTATGTGATGTTCCACATATCAATAGAAATGGCATGACATGTACTATTCATCTAGAATAGTCTCACTGACAAATTCACTGATCTTCATTACATGATTCTTCAAACAAACTTGGGTTCCCTAATACACTCCTAGGACTGATCAATCACCTAACCAATTGGACTTCACAAAGCCTCTTCTCGTGACGGATTTCACCATAAGGGCACCAATTTGGAGTTCATCCATTTGGTACTTCCTATCAACTGTGACAATACATACATGATACAATGATACAACAATGATCAATATTTACATCAATGATAACACATCAATCCATCAATGACATCAACATCAATGACACAATCCATCTACATATCAATGACAACACAACTGTACTATGACACCACTTGAAATCAACCCTTTGACATCAACCCTCTAACATTAATGACAACATATTACAACATCCCCGACATTGAACACTTTACCTTTTTTCCTATTTTTTAACAAAATGTTTTCACTACAAAGACTATTAGCACTAAAATTGTGATAAATGAGTTGGATATCAACCAAATTACATTGCTGCTCAAAATTTGGCATGAAGAGTTGTGAAGTGTGAGAGTGGAGAAAGATGATTGTTATGAATTATCCACACAAGGGTTCAAATTACATTAGAGCTTGGCTGTGTAGAGTATATTCCTGTATGAACGCGGGGAGGATATATCTATCGAGGCGATGTCTCTGTTCCAAACACATATATGTCTGATAGATATATATGTTTAACAATATATTTTCAGTTATGCATATTCATAAAATAATATTGCGAACTATTAAATGTCCGAAATTGCGAAGTGCAAGAGCATGAGATCATGGGTGGTATCAATTATCCACACAAGGCTTACAATTAGACTTAGTCTTGACTGTGAAAACAAAATTCCTATGCATACATCTAGACAATATTCCTTTCTTTCTGCAATTCTATTGTGCACATAGTTTGTATTGGTTCTTCTCGATCCTAATTTCCAAACACTTTACTTTGTTTGCGACATATGCTAATCTCTCTATTGAAAATTTCCCTTAATAGTCCTTTCCATAAGCATCTGACTATAGCAATCAATTTTGTGTTCACTGCAATTTTGTTCTTGCATTGAAATAAAAGTTCTAGCTTTTTTACAAATTAAACTGGATCAAATTTTTCGTTCTTGGCTTCTGATTGGTCCTTCAAAAAAAAATCTTATGGTGGAACTCGCTCCAGGAATTTAGTAGGAAATTTAATTCCACACATTTAATGGATGTTTGGAAATTGTGCATGTACCAGTGCAGAACTGGTACATGTACAGGTGCAGAATCA
>SNQJ01S0001884.1:330427-345817 GCA_010110895.2 Picea sitchensis
AGATATAACTTATGCACCTCTGCATAGGTATATCCCCTCACAACTATACTACAAACATATAGTCTGCACATATATAGCTTCCGCACCTCCGCACAGATATATGCCCACACAACGAACACTTAGTAAATAAAACACATCTTCAAAACATACATATAGTCTGCACACATATAGCTTCCGACACTTCCGCGTAGGTATATCCCCGCACAACAAACACTTAGTAAATAAAATACATAAAAATAATGTAATTATTTATTACGACTGGTGCATTTGGTTTTGTTGATTTCATTGTCCTATCTAATTCAAATTACAAAGTATATTCATTTATTATAGTTTGTTATGTGTGTTGAGGATGTGAAAAATTTGTCAATCAATTTTATTAGATGTGACCATTCATAAAATTGATACTTCGGTTCATTCATAGACCCTTCTTGTCTGAAAAGATAAGAATTATTTTTAACAAACTCTTATGCTAAATGTTTTTGCATCAACAACACTAAATGTTTTCATTTGTTTTTTCTTTGTTCTTATCATTCTCTTATTGCATAAACAATAATGTTATTGTTCTTTATTTTATGTATGGTTTAATTATTACCTCTTGACAAAAACTATTAGTTGTATGTGCATTTAATTATATTAAGTTTCATTGTTCAACATATATATCCCAACTACCTTGGCAGGGATTTTGCTGCCATGCAACCCTTGTTTCATATATTAAAATAAATAAATATTAATTATTATTAATGAATATATTATATAAGATTGAGAGTTTGGGAATGTATAATGGATGTGTGTAAATACATGTAAAGTTTCATAAATCATGTTCTTTGGAAAATGACATGACTTATTATTATTACATCATAAATAATTTATGAGTATTATAGTAGATTTCTATATATTATTACATTATTGGTAATAAAAAGGTCCACAACCAACTATCTCAAGCAACCTAACTAATCACTAGAGAGATCCACATGTAAAGTATTCAAACTCTCAGAGTGACACATGTCAAGCTCCAAGGTAAGAATTTCCATCAAGTAAGGGTCCTAAGGTGAGAACTTCATAAGACAATGTCCAACACTCTCCTTCAAAGGTCTCTAATGCTCCAATGCTACCTCCTAATCCATGCACACCCTGTTGATGTTTTGGTAGCTACGGGAGGTATTAACCTCCATGGATAAACATTTGACTAGAATATAATATTCCAGAAGCAAGATAAAACCTAAACAGATGTGTGAAAACCTCGTAAGATAAGTCCTCTCAACAAAATAAGTAATGTTGAAGTATTATATGTAGAAAAGGACAGGTCAAACCTGCTTGAAGAGACACATGTTCACCTGGAAAGATTAGTATAAATAAAAGGCACTTGAGCTCATTTGGTAACACACACACACACTCAATAAAATGGTGCACAAGTCTATAGGATGAGTGCAACTATAACGACTACAACTGGGTACTGGTCTTGGTTTGTGGTTTGGGACTTTATTCTTGGTGTGCTACCTTTGGATAAAGGTACTCTCTCTCTCTCTCTCTCTCTCTCTCTCTCTCTCTCTCTCTTAATTATCTTTTGGTTCTAGTTGTAAGGTAGCTAGAGAGGTACTGGGGGGAGGGCAGAGGGCCCATAGTGATAATAGTGGAGGCCATTCAATATAAGGTGAACTAGATCCATTATATTATTAAATAAGGCCCACTATGGTAGTTAGATATAATAAATGGGTAATTAGATATAATAAATGTAAGAAGACTTCTTAGAAGGTTCTAATTCTAGAAGATTCCTTCTCTAGAATGTTCTTAGGTGATGGTATCACTATATAAAGGGGTTCAAGCAATGTAATGGGACATGAAGAGAAGTATTGTATTTGGAGCGGTAGCTCAATAGGAGGATGTCCCCTCAAAGACGTAGGTGAACAAGAGAGGATCCCTTCCATAATAGGATCCATTGTATGGTGCTGCCCTACCTCAAGGGTTTCTATAATAAAGTTGTGGTTTTCTATATTGTTCTCTGAATATTTTTGGTATTTTTGTATGCAAGTATTTGGTTCTTAACAAGTGGTATCAAATCACTTTCCTTGGCAGACATTGTGGGAAAATCTTTTTTTATTTTTGCAGATTTTTTTTTTCAGAGAAGAAAAAGTGGGCCGCGACATTCCATAAAGTTTTGGTATATTTCTGTGCAAAATTTGTAGAAATGGGTTGTATATCTGACTTCCTCTCATAAAAACACCCAATATGAAAAAACAAATCGTCTGAAACGGAGTTCGGGAAGTCAAGATATTGAAGTTTTAAAATATGCAAATTTTCAGGGTTTTTTCCACGGACGACGGCACGATTTATTTATTTATTTTTGTAGTAGATGGAGGCTGAATTTGCCCAAAAAAATTACAGATCTGAGTTTCTCTCACAATTTCACTCAATTTCAAAAAACAAATCAACCAAAACGGAGTCCGAGAAGTGAAGTTATGAGCATTTTAAATTCAATAGTTTTTCAGGGTTTTTCCGGAAAAAAAAAAATGTGATTTTCTGTCGTAACTTATTGTTCTATTTTTTGGGTTTTTTTCGTGATGGTTGTGGGAATGAAGAGCTAATAGGGTAATCAAATGGATATTTCCTCTCAAACCCTCAAATAAATTCTACAAATTACTGAAGCATTCAAATCTCAATTGTATGACACATTGGATGGCCTCACAAACGACCTCAATGATAGTTTTCGTAGTATTCAAAATTCATTGGATAACATGCAGGGGTGATTTCTTATGGAGGACATTAGGGATGAATATAATCAAGAAATATATGCTTGGTATGATTTGGAGGCCAATTGTGAGGATTGGTATATGGATAGTTGTCATTTCTTGGATGACAACCACTTCCATATTTTATTTGATGACTCTACTAGTCCACCTTATGTAGAGAACATCAATGTCCCACATCAAGAGCTAGTTATGATTATCAACGTCCATCCTGCATATTCTATAATGGTATTGTTCCTTCCAGATTCAACATTGACCCTTTCCCACTATGTGGCTATATATTATTATTTGGATCCACATGATAGGTGTCAATATTGGGAGCATCATTTTTAGTTGGTTATTGGGTGCCAATATCTTTTGTGTGGAGTTCACATGAGCACTTGGACATGGGACCCTGGTTTACAATGGCAGTTGGACTACTTCATCATGGTGTCTTACATTTATCAATGGGACCCTGGTTCTCTAGTCTACTTTAACACTATGGTCCACACTTATCCATGGGACCCTGGTAGATGGTTGTACATCAGGTGTTGAGGATAACACTTTCATAAGGGGGATGGAATGTAAGGTAGATAGAGAGGTAGTTGGGGGGGCCAGAGGGCCCATAGTGATAAAAGTGGAGGCCATTCATTATAAGGTGGACTAGATCCGCTATATGATTAAATAAGGCCCACTATGGTAGTTAGAAATGGGTAATTAGATATAATAAATGTAAGAGGACTTCTTAGAAGGTTCTACTTCTAGAAGATTCCTCCTCTAGAATGTTCTTAGGTGATGGTAGCACTATATAAATGGGTTCAAGAAATGTAATGGGACATGAAGATAAGTATTGTATTTGGAGTGGTATCTCAATAGGAGGATGCCCCCTCGAAGAGGCAAGTGAATATGAGAGGATCCCTTCCATAATAGGATCCATTGTATGGTGTTTCCCTACCTTAAGGGTTTCTATAATAAAGTTGTGGTTTTATATATTGTTCTCTAAATATTTGTGGTATTTTTGTATGCAAGTATTTGGTTCTTAACACTAGTGCTACTTCCAAAATCATTCTATTTGTCAAAGGTTATGATTCTCGGGGTTGGCTGCATGCCTATGGTTGGGTGACAATATTGTGATATTTTCTATGGTGAAACAAGCACAACATTCTAACAGATTATGGGCCCATGCCACCTTCATAATAATATAACCACTGGAAGGTAGATCCACAAATATCTATCAAGATCGTTGTAGCACAATTGCAGTTGCAATGCTAGCTCCTTCATGCTAGTTGCAACACCAATTGCAGTGCCAGTTGCAACACTAGTTGTAGTGCCAACACCAGTTGCAATACCAGTTGTAGTGGAATTTTCTGTGAAGTATTGGGACTAATTTTTGGTTATCCTAGTGTGCCCTAACCCATCGCATCTCCTAGTTCCCTCAGCCATTAAAAATTTAAAAGTTGAATTTTTGAGTCAAAGTCAAGGTTTAAATGGTCAAAGTCAAAATACTGGTCAAGGTCAAAGTCAAATATAGTCATGAATTCCTCCATAAAATCAGAGTAGCGCAACAGAATCATGGTATCTTGGTAGAGTATGGAAGACAAGGATTGGCATCATCCTTGCAAAGAAAAAAGGGAAAAATTATGAAACCACATACTAAAGAGCAGACATCAAAGGATGAAGAGTTTGATTCTTGGAGCTTCCAAGCACATGAACGTAGAGTAGGAGAAACAATAAAAAGAAACTACTATAGATATGCATCTATGGAAAGAAAAGGGAAATTTGTCCAAGAAGAAATCATAGACCCAGAAAGATCTCAGATATAATACATTTATAGGAATAAGACACTCTCCAGGTTGGAAAAAATACTTGTCTCAGAAGAAAAGCAACTCAAGCAGAACAATAGCCAGACTCCAGGATTGCATATCAGGTTTGATATTTTTATTATTGCTTCTTAAGTGAGTATTGAAATCCTTTAGATTTTATTAATGCTAGGAAGAAATGAATACTTAGTAGCATGTACTATTAATATAAATCCTTATTGTACTTAATTGCAATATGAAATAACATCTCCTCTAGGAGATATTTCTTGTTCTTGTTCTCAGGTAGGACACCTTGGTAATGCTATAATAAATTGCGATGAAATTGATATGTTCTTATATAAAATGATATTATATTGGAAATACTTTTTCTCTTGTTGTTTATGTTTCGGGCAGGTTATCCTACGTATTCCAAGAACGTTACCATAGAAAATCAAGACTTGAAAGCACTCAAAGGGAGTCAAAATTCAGAGGGAGTAAGTGATCATGAAGAAGAAAGGTTTTGTGACACTTTGTAGGATGAATAGGGACATGTAGTAGATGGAAGCATGGTTCAAGGATTCTCTCAGTTAAAGGGAGTTGATGGCAGAATTTGAAAAGAATGATCTTGTAGGCCTTTGTGCCGAATTGTAGGCCTTTGTACCGAGTTGTAGGCCTTTGTTTCGAGTTGTAGGCCTTTGTGCCCAGTTGTAGGCCTTTATGCCGATTTATATGCCTTTGTGCCAAGTTGTAGGCCTTCATGTCGAGTTGTAGGCATTTGTGCCAAGTCGTAGGCCTTTGTGTCGAGTTGTAGGCCTATGTGTTGATTTGTGGGCTTCATTCCGAGTTATAAGCCTTTGTGTCGAGATGTAGGCTTCGTGCTGAGTTGTAGGCCTTGTGTCGAGTTGTATTCCTTGTGCTGAGTTGTAGGCTTCATGCTGAGTTGTAGGATTGATGCCGAGTTGTAGTACTTGTGTCAAGTTGTAGGATTCATGTCGAGTTGTAGGCTTTATGCCGAGCTCGAGGTTACTCCAGTGAGATGGTCTAGTATGCCGAGTTGTTGATACACCAATGAGATAGTCTGGTACACTAGTGGCATAGTCATGAACTTGTATGGCTGTGATGTTGTTCCTCATAATATGATCTAGGTGATCATGAGATAGCCTATGTAGCTCTGGTGATGCTACCGGTCTGTAAGACCATGTAGGTCTTATGCCATGTGAGCTGGATGGATAGTGATTATAGTAATGATGATACTCATGACATGGGTGTAGCCATGGGTGAGCACGTCATGTGAGTGTATCACATGACGATGATGGTAACACATGAAGATGTGTATCTCGCATGTTCTCTAACAGGTTTTGGCCCCTAGACGAGATTGACAGTTGCAGATGAGTGTAGCCATGTGTGATGTAATGATGCTACTGGTATCATGGTCTGTGTAACCATGATGAGAGGATCATGGAATAGAAATCAAGGCTATGAAGACCAAAAGGGGACATCATGGTTAAATACCTACCTAGCTAAGAGGGAGTGTTGATTTTTTGGTAGCTACAAGAGGTATTAACCTCCATGGATAAACATTTGACTAGAATAGAATATTTTGGAAGCAAGAGAAAACCTAAACAAATGTGTGAAAACCCTGGAAGACAAGTTGACTCAGCAGAATAAGTAATATTTAAGTATTATATGTAGAAAAGGAGAGGCCAGACCTTCTTGAATAGACACATGATCTCATTTGGTAACACACACACACTCAAGAAAGTGGTGCACAAGTCTAGAGGAAGAGTGCAGCTGCAATGACTGTAGCTGGGTACTGGTCTTGGTTTGTGGTTTGGGACTTTCTACTTGGTGTGCTACCTTTGGAGAAAGGTTCACTCTCTCTCTTGGTTGACCTTTGGGTCTAGTTCTTCTTCCAGAATCATTCTATTTGTCAAAGTTTACGATGCTCGGGGGGTGGCTTCATTCCTATGGTTGGGTGACAATATTGTGATATTGTCTATGGTGAAATAAACACAAAATCATAACACACCTCATGTCCACCACACCTATTAAGCCCTAAATTATGGCACATTACCCCTTATTTGGATCATATTACATTAGTATTGTTATTTTATTTATGTCGTCTTGGGTCCATTAGTTGTAATTGTACCTCCTAGTCTCCTATATATACCAAGGAGACCTTTTCATATGGAATAATCTTGTATTTGTGAATTCATATGATGTATAATGAGGTTTCCCCCTCGAAGAGGATTATTATCTGAATTTCTCTATTTTTCAAGGAGTGGAGTACTTATTCTTAGGTTTTTATTCTATTTTGATATTTGGTTCTTAACATTTGGTATCAGAGTTAGACAATCCTCAGGATTGGTTTCTTCAAAACAAGTCTTCTTGGAATTTTCTCTACAATTTTTTTATGGAAGGTTTCTAGATATGGAATTTATATGGTGTAGAGGAGACATATAGAGATAACTTGGGTCCAAATTTCATATTTCTGTTCATTATATTTTTGGAGATACATTATGTTCAAGTTAGGGTTTTTTACTAGTCCTGAAACTAGTCTAAAACAAGTCTTTTTGGAATTTTCGCTCCCAATTTTTTTCATCTCGGTTTCAGGTTCTAAAATTTTTAGAGTAATAAGGAGGAATAGTTAAGAATATTTTTTACAAATTTTATCCCTTGATTCTTTGTACTTTGAAATTTATTCTCTAAGGAAATTAGGGTTTTTGGTTGGTCCATATTTCAGTCTAAAACAAGTGTTCTTGGGAAAAATATTATATTTGAAGTTACATACCTACAGATTGAGTTATAATTATTCCATTGGTTAGGGTATGTAACTAGGTTTTACTGGTGCAAATTTCAAGTTCTGAAGTGAAGACAGTGACATACGACAGGCTGTACAAGTTCTCTCTCCTGAAAGGGAAAAACTCAACACATCGTGAGAAAGTTATCATAACATTCTCTTGGAAAATCCAATATTGGTCTAACCTATGGGGTTGGAAAGAAGACACATCAAGATATATTAGGAAGATAATTTAGACTAAGAAGGGCCCAAATTGCATAGCTACAGTAGAAGAAAGGTTGGCTAGCGGAACAATCTCCAAATCAAGGTTTTAGAAGGTGTGTTTTTTATTTGGAAATTTGCATATATTTTGACTAGAAGATCCAATTGGGGTGATTCAAAAGGTGGAATAAAGTGGGGTAAAAGGAATATCACACAAATTTTGGACAATCTTAGGGATTTTTAGGTACAGGCATATTTCAACGTCTCTAAACGTAGGAGCTGTGGTTACTTGTCAACACTACAACCCGAGGACATTGTGGTTCTTCCATGTACCTAGAGTATATCAGAAGGCCCCTTTTGAACAGTTTCACATTAGAAAAAAATACTACATATTTGATATCCCACGTACCTGGCATATATCAGGAGACCCCCTAGAATCCTGAGACCAATCGAGTAAACCATTTGGCCATCTTGTTGCTATAGTACACCAAGAACAAAAATCGGGGAGATCACTCTCTAGTATATGGGTAGTCATATAGTATGGATAAGGGCATGGTCAAACATTCTTAGTTATTTCCCTAAGATATTTGGCCGATTACTATTGTTGGACCCCACACGTATATCAAATAGCTATAGCACCCGACACTCCATTTTTTGTGAGGACCTCTGCCTAAGCCAATTAGGAATTCCTACCTTGCAATGATACTTGGCCAAGATGCCACCAAAAAAGGAAACTTCTAATAATCCCTCGGACAGTCCTACTTGCACTGTTGATGAAGGTGAAGAAATGCGCAAGGACATAAATGATTTACAAAAGAAAGCGGTAACAAAAGATGAACTACAAAGGATGATGGATTCAACTAAAGCTAGGATGGAAGCGATGATGGATACTAAGATGGGTGGCTTAAAAGGGGAGATCATGGAAGGGTTGAAAAACTTGCTAATAGAGAGGCCACCTGAAAGTGAGATTGTATCCCATGAAATTCATGAAGAGGACACAAGGAATATGAAACAAGACTGGAGAAACTCCAAATTTGGGTTGAAGATCAACCACTTTCCTAAGATCGATAGGAGGAAGTTTGATGGAAAGGATCCAATCATAGGGATACTCTAGATGGAGTAGTTCTTTGATCTACATGATGTGCCACACACACACAAGGTACAATTTGTATCCTTATATTTAGAACCTAATCAGTTTGGGTGGTATCAAAGGCTTTGTTCTCACAAATCACTTGTCACTCAGAAAATTTTCACAGAAGAAATGATAGAACAATATGAGGATACAAGGATCAATACCTTCTTTAGTCAATTGATAAATCTCAAGCAGAAGGGTTCAGTTGCGGAGCCCATTGAGAACTTCCAGAGATTGAATATAAAGGTAAAATATATTCCATATGATAACTTGATTGATGTCTTCATAGGAACTTGAAAGGATGACATTTAACATGAGGTTCACCTTTGGGAAGCCAAATCATTGGATAATGCGCTCAGGGTGGCGAGAAATGTTGAAAGTAAAAATATGGCTATGGATACTAGAAGGACCACCCCTAACATCTATTGAGAGAACAATGATCCTTCTTCTAAACCACCTCAACCTACAAGGTTGACACCTCAAAAATTGGAGGAAATAAAAGAAAAATGTTTATGCTTTAATTGTGACAACAAGTACAGTAAGGGACATAAGTGTGGTGAGAAGAAATTATTCTACATAGATTGTGAATAGGAAGAAGAAAAAAAACAAGAACCATCTCAATATGAAGATGTGGAAGAGATTTATTCTGAAGAGATGACTCCCACCATATCATGTCATGCACTGGTTGGAATCAACACTCCTCAAACTCTCAAGATCGAATGATATATCAAAAAGAAAAAGGTAATAATGCTAATTGATTCTGGTAGTAATCATAATTTCATTCACTGTAAATTAGCCAAAGCTCTCAATTGCTTTACATATCTAGTGCCAATGTAACACCATGTTTCCCCCAGTCTGTAAAAATAACTATATTGGCCAAGACCTATGGAAAACTCAAAGATGTGANTAAATTATGTTATGGATATGTGTTGCATGCCTACTGGGAGAGGGATGTGCTTAAAGAGACCATGATGGATAATGAGAGGTAGTGGAAGGGACCTGGAATGGTTGCGTAAAATTCCACCGAGCCAGTACTGTACGGGTTTATACTTGCTCACAAACCAAAGCAGCTCTCTGATCCTGGAATGGATTTCCCGTCAGATTGGTAGGTGGGGAGGCTCCTCAAGAGTTAATGAGGGGATGGGGGTGAAATTCCCATCGATAACAGCCCTCAGACTTGACCACGAATGGCGGAATTCGCACCACACACAACCTTGCAAAAAGGAATTGGCAAGAGAGGAGATGTGGTAGGGAGAGGGCAGTGCGTGCGACGGGGATCACAAAAGAGACTGGAGAAACCCTGGAAACGCAGGGAGTTCTGAATACCAGGAGAAGGAGAGTAACCTTCGTCCTGGATTGTTTTCCTATATCAGGAGAAGGAGAGTAACCTTCATCCCGGATTGTTTTCCTATATCAGGAGAAGGAGTGTAACCTTTGTCCTTGATTTCTGTTGAGCTGGAAGTAGGATACTGAACCTCAAAGCATCATGGTCTAGCTCGGGGGTGGCTAGTGGTAAATCCATTTGGAGTCACTGAGCCTATGGTTGGGTGGAAACAAGCACCCCTCTTAGCAGTTGCATCATGCCTGGTAGATCTGATAAGTGTTTTATACCTTGTATTTCGAACTGAATATCATGAATACATGCTTATGTTTATATGCCCATAAAATTTTTTGTGTAGAATGATTGTCTGGTGTTTTAAAATGGAAGTAATGGATGTATGTGTACACTTACATGCCATCGTTGGTTTCTATACAAATGATTAAGTTTGGGGCATGAGTTCGCTCCACCAAGAATTGTCTTGTTTCCTCGACTCTCGTAATGTTCCGGGAAAGCCCCTCGAGAGTACTCTTCTTCGAGGATTACCCCATAAACCTTGGAACTGTGTCGAACCTTTACCCTGAGACTCGACTAAGATTTGAGACGATTACCCAAGAATTGTCTGAAGGTTCATGCGATCCGGGTCTGGAACCCTTATGCAAGGAAGGATATCTCTCTAAGGTCTCGGAGTCATGGGAGTTTGAAGCCCCGAGAAGTTGAATTTCGTGATTCAAGCTCAGAAGGGATAGAGAGCCCAATTATAGAAAGAGAGAATACCCTATCATTTGGTAGACGAATGGTCAGAATCCTTTCAGGAATACCCCAGATCTGTCTAGACTGATGGATCTAGAGAAGGAGCACAGGCGTTATCACCTCTCCCCTTTCAGCTTTTGCAAGTAGCGATGGGACCCAGGACTGTAGATCCAAGGATCTGACAGAGCCCTAATGACCTTCTATCTTAGCCTTTGTATAGGCAGGAGAGTAGCATTTCACCGACTCACGACTTGGTGTGGTTAAGGGTAGGACTGCATGAACTCACGATTCACGAGATCGCGACGTAATCGTGGTCGTTGGATCCAAGGCACGGGAGAACCGTTGGATCAGGACTTTTGTGGTTATCGCCTATCGGGGGTTCAGAACTTGAGGGAGTTTCTTTTTTATTGTAGAAGTCACGAAGTGCCGAGTGCTGAGGGCTTGTGCAAACACGTGACCCATCCGTAAGTGGGGACCGCGTGGTTGACAGGTGGCGTAACAACAAGCACCCAGAGAAAGGTGGGAATGGGTGACAGGTGATGGACACATGTCGCCTGGGAAGGATTCAACCCATTGTTGACTTATCGTATCTCAGGAACTCGTGAAGGAGGAGCATTAGGGCTCAACACTCCATCTCACGAAGTCGCGAGATGCGAGTAGCGCTAGTATTTAGCCTAGGAAGTGGGTGACCGGTGGTGGACACGTGTCACAATGGGAAAGAGTCAACCCACTGTTGACTTATCATGGCTCGGGCTTTCGCAATATGAAGGAGCTACACCTTAATTGCTAAGGCTGCGAAACGCCGAGAGTCGAGGTCTTGTGTGATGGGAGGTGGCGACACAGCTCATGAGTAGAGTATAGCGAGGTTTACAAGTGGTGTGTGCACATCTCTTTGGCAGAGTCTACGCAACATTGACCTCTCACATCTCTGGGATTCGTGAGGGAGGAGCACGGGAGCTCAACACCTCAACTGGTGAGGTTGCGAGTGGTGCTAGTGTTTGGCCTAGCCTACAGTTACATGTAGCAGGCACTAGTGAGGAGGGAGCCATACCTGTATAGTATCTCAGGTATCAGTGTTTGGAGAAAGGGGAGTCGAGAGTCTTGATTCCTGACTCGCGAGTTGCGAAAGGCGCTTGTGCTAAGGCCAGCTTGTGGTCATTTTGAGGAGGATAAGGGAAGAGAGGGTTTACGCTAGACCCCATAGAAGTCTTGAGGATTCTGTTCCTCGAAGAAAAAGATGAAAAATCTAAGTTGTTGTAGTGGGTGTGTGACAAATTGGTATCAGAGCATGGTTACAACACTTGGCCTGCTTGGGCTCATGAATGAGTTGCACAGAAACTCCATTTGAAGTACTCTTAAAAGGAGTAACCCTCTATCTTAACCGCTTTATCAAAAGCCGAAGTTAAGAATGAAAATTCCTATTGTGTGTATGCATTTGAAAAATATGAATTACGCACTGATTGTGAATGAATATAATGTTGACTAACAATAAGTTTTTTTCTTGCACAACAAGCAGACGATCAACCGTGGGAAACTGCAGACGCATAGAATGGTGATGCACCACGAAGTGGGGGATGGATCCCACAACAGAGACGAAGAGTCTGATGAAAGGAGAGCAGTAGAGACCCCTGCCGATCTAGCTGAGACTATGAGAAGCCTCATGCTCGAACTATCGAGCTGCAAGGCCGACAACGAGAGGTTGATAAAAGAGCAAGAGAAGTAGATAGAAATTAATGCAGTCTTGCTGCAGATTTTATCCGACATACAAAGACAATTGCAGCATGAACCTGACACCAGTCATGCAGACCGATGATAGAAAAATAAAACTCGAAGTCCACCTAAGATATGGAAACATGGTATTTTAAGTGGCCACACTGGGAAGAGCACCTTGAGAAAGGTCCACCCCAAATATAAGGGACAAGCGTCAGACGATTCCTCTAGAAAGGAAACTGGCGACTCGGAGGGATCTTCTAGTAGCAGAACTAGTTCTTATTCTCGAAGAAAACAAAAGAAGTGAAAGCATTCCAAAATTCACAATCTCGAAGAATTCAAGAAGGCCAAACCACCCTCTTTCGACGGTGAAATAAAGAAAGGGGAGGAAGCGGAGGCCTGGATGCTTGGACTAAAGAAGTATTTTAGAGTCCATGACTTCTCAG
The DNA here is from genome assembly GCA_010110895.2 of Picea sitchensis. Taxonomy (NCBI): domain Eukaryota; kingdom Viridiplantae; phylum Streptophyta; class Pinopsida; order Pinales; family Pinaceae; genus Picea; species Picea sitchensis. The sequence goes on from SNQJ01S0001884.1 coordinate 343,310, forward strand.
AAAACTTGAAGGCCCGAGTAGCCACTTTCAACTTGAATGGAAAAGCTTCCATTTGGTGGGAAGACCTTAAGAATGTAAAATGGATTCACAAAGAGGACCTATCTTGGGAACGGTTTGAAAAATACTTTAGAAAGAAGTATCTATCGGAAAAGTATTTCGACGAAAAGACTAAAGAATTCTATGAACTCAAACTGGGGCAATGCACCATAGAGGAATATGTCAGTAGATTCCTCAAATTGCTGAGGTACGTACCCTATATAAAAGCAGAAAAGGAAAAGGTGCAACGATTCATCAGTGGACTACCTAAGGACTATCAGAATAGGATTGATTTTGACAAGCCAAAGACCCTAGAAGACACTATCCAAAAGGAAAGATATTGTTATGAACAGTTGGGGCATCAAACATAACCTCACGAAGGCTGGAAGCAGAAGAATAGTTTGGGATTCTAGAAAAAGGGGTTTAAATCGCCAATATTTAAAAACTATAAGAAGGACTCAAGGATGAGCTTCCCAACCTGAAGTGTACAGCAGCAGAATTTCCCCTCCTAGAGCGAAACTAAACCTTCTGGATATACCCCAGGAAAGATTGATAATCCAAAGAGAGAACCCTTGAAATGTTGGGGTTGTGGAGAAGAACATCCACTGAGGGACTGCCCTCACCGACAACATAACAATCGAAGAATTTACAATGTTCAAGAAACTACCACCGTCAATGACGTGGCCAGGAGTGTGTTGCAAATTTATGCAGCCTTGGATAATAAACAAGCTGACCACCAAGCTTCAGTGGTGGAGATGGAAAGTATGATCACCAACCATCTAGTGTCTATTCTAATTGACCTTGGTTCAAATTAGAGTTATATATCTCCTAAGGATATTGATCAGTGTAAATTACAGCCACATAAACACACCAAGCCATGGTTGGTACAGTTAGCCACTGGCACCGAAAGAAAGGTAGCGAAGGTCATTTCAGCTTGCTAATTCACTATGGGTGAATTCCCCACCCAAGCAACCCTTAACATACTACCCCTAGGATCATATGACCTATTGATTGGAATGGACTGGCTAGCCACATATAAATCCAGACTGGACTGTTACCATAAAAATTTAGAATGTGTAGGTGAAAAAGGAAGAAGGATAACCCTTCGAGGGATCCAAAAGCCTGTCTCAGTGAGACGAATATCAACCCTTCAAATGAGAAAGTATTGTAGAAAGCGATGTCTACTTTATGCGATACAGGTGTTGGAATCAATTGAAGATGACAAACCAAGCCTCGAAGACCACCCCACACTAAGAGAATATAAAGATGTATTTCTGGAAGAGGTACTGGGTCTACCTCTGAGAAGGGACATTGACTTCTCGATAGAACTTGCACCAGGAGCGGTGCCAGTGTCTAGGACACCCTACAGGATGAGCACACCCGAGCTAGTTGAGCTTAAATTACAGCTAAAAGAAATGATGGACAAAGGCTATATCTGGCCCAGCGTGTCTCCATGGGGAGCACCAGTTCTGTTTGTAAAGAAGAAAGATGGTACCCTCCGATTATGCATAGATTATAGACAACTAAACAAGGTAACCATAAAGAACAAGTACCCCTTACCTAGGATCAATGACCTGTTCGATCAATTGGGAGGTGCTTCCATCTTCTCAAAGATTGACTTGAGATCTGGATAACATCAAGTCCGAATCAAGGGTGAAGACACCCACAAAACTTCCTTCAGGACAAGATATGCTCACTATGAGTTTGTGGTAGTACCATTCGGATTAACCAATGCCCCTGCCACTTTTATGTGCTTGATGAACAATGTGCTTAGAAAATTCCTAGACAAATTGTACTGGTTTTTATTGACGATATATTAATTTACTCCAAGAATAGAGAGGAACACGAGGAACATCTTAGAATTGTGCTTCAAGTGTTAAGAGAACATCAAATCTATGCCAAATTTAGCAAGTGCGACTTTTTCCAGAAGCAAATACATTACTTGGGCCATGTCATATCTAAAAAAGGAGTAGCAGTAGACCCTGACAAGACCAGTTCTATCATGGATTGGCCTACCCCAAAGGACGTTTCATATATCAGTTCCTTTATGGGCTTAGTAGGATACTATAGGAGATTTATAAAAGGATTCTCCAAGATTGGTTGTCCAATCACTGCCCTCCAGAAGAAGGGAGCTAAATTCACGTGGACACAAGAATGTGAAGAAATATTTCAATCCCTAAAATATTTACTGACCCATGCACCCGTGTTGAAGACTGTCGATCCCGAAGCTGACTTCCTCATGTGCACAGATGCCTGCAAGGAAGGGCTCGAAGGAGTCCTTATGTAAGGAGGAAGTGTAGTCTACTATGAATCCCAAAAATTGAATGATCACGAAGTCAACTATGTGACCCATGATCTAGAACTGGCCGCCATAGTGCACGCCTTAAAAATGTGGAGGCATTACCTCCTGGGAAGAAAATTTGTACTTATGACAGACCACTGTGGATTGCGATATCTATTTGACCAACCAAA
>SNQJ01S0001884.1:448172-464527 GCA_010110895.2 Picea sitchensis
AAATTTTGGCGATTTTTAAGGTAAAATAATTTTATCCTATAGAATTTGGGTGAATTATTTTTAAAATAGCGAATCTCGTTTTTGGAAAAACCATGGAAAATTAGCCCATGAGCGAAATTTAGCCCCTAAAATCATCCATGATGGGGGAAGCCAAATTTTATTTTAGTGTTCTTCTGGACTCATGATGTATACTCTCTGCGCTTCCACATAACTTTTTAATATCTCTTTTTTCCCGATCTCTGTTAAAAAAAATACCATATTTGAGAAATAATAATAACTTCAATTCATTATTTGAAAATGTTCAATTTGATTCTAATACATCTCAAGTCAAATAGGTGCATTGGAAGACCAAGAGTCTTATGGAAGAGGAAACACCATTAAGTCATATGGACTTAATTATTACTTAATTTAAAAGTATCTATTATGTACACTCACCAATAAATAAATAAATATATCAACACATACTTGACAAAGTTAAAAGATGAATTCCATTGGGCTACATTGGGCCAAAAATCTACAACCATTATTAAATCACAAGATTATCAACTTGAAATTGTTTTTGAAATTTTTTCATCGAAATTGATTAATTAATTTGGATGTATGAAAATTATCAACTCGAAATTGTTTTTGAAATTTTTTCATCGAAATTGATTAATTAATTTGGATATATGAAAGTTATTATTCAAAAAAGATTGAAATTGGTAATTTGGGAAGATTATAACTTGGAAATCAATTTTTATATTGAAATTGATTTGGTAGAATGGTTATTATGCTTTAGCAACAACACAAATTGATATATAGGATAAAACTTTCTCAAAGAGTAAAGTAGAAAGGAAAAAAAAAAGTGTTCCTATAAAGTTGAAGCATTCAAGCCATTCTAGAGAACTTTCTATTTATGAGCTTTTTCATTCATTATCATTTATTTGTAATAGACCGAAGGATAATGATAATGTGTTGCTATTTGTTTTAAATGAAAAGCCAAGTAAGAAAATACCACTTTCACTTTCAAGATAGCATAAAACTATACAAATTTATTATCTAATAAAAGTTGTCAAATTGATTGCATACCTCATATAAATGCTTTGTTCAACTCTCATAATATCCATTTTTTTTTGTTGACTACTAGTTTTAGTGAATGCACATGGATATGGATCTGCCAAATTGATCAATATATAAAATATTATGCATACCTCATATAAGTGCTTTGTTCAACTCTCATAATATCCATTATTTTATTTTATTTTGTTGATAACTAGTTTTAGTGAATGCACATGGACATGGATCACTTTGATCAGCGAAATCCCATAAGTTAATATACCTTTCACTTCCAAACTTATATTGAAATGGAACAAATTTTATTCAATTTCTTATTGTCTCTAAATCCTAATAAAAAAAAATTTAACTTCTTTCAAAATGACACTAGTACTCCGATGTTTAGAAGTCTTCATCATTATTGCTTTATCCACTTTTGAAATTGTCATATTTTCCATATCATATGTATAATCACTTTTGATAAATAAATCTTTTGGTAATTAAGAGTTATTGCCTCATTCTCCTAATTATCTTGCTTAAATATATGTATATCTTCCATATCACATGTATAAACACTTTCGATAAATAAATCTTCTTTTGTTAATAATTAAACATAATAAATTTATAAAATAAAATAATTATTAAAACATAATAAATTTAAAAAATAAAATAATTATTAATCTTATAAATTTGATGATTATTCAATAATTTTTTTATTAATTTGTATAAATATAATATTTTATTAAATATTAATTCGTTTAATAAAATTTATATAATAAACTATATATATAATAACATCTTTCAAACAAATATAAGTCAAGCCTTTTAAATTCATAAAATAAAATGATTAATATTATATTAAACATTAATCCTTCAACAAAATCCATATAATAAAACAAAAAATATATATATAATAACATCCTCCCAAACATGAAAATAGTATTCTGTGTTAAAATATCATGCTTTTGATAATTCATGAAAACAAATATATATATATATATAACATCCTCCCAAACATTAAAATAGTATTATGTGTTAAAATATCATGCTTTTGATAATTCATGAAAATTTCCACAACAAATTGAAGAGTAAATATATGTTTTTATAGAGAACTTGGATGTAGGAAAAAAAAGGGATTTACAAGGAGATATAGAGAAAGGTGGGCTTGTTCGATTGGATGGATGTATGACAGAAAAAGAAGATTAAAGGTTTTATAAAAAAGAGATTCGGAAGGTTGGCTTGTCTTGTATGAGTTTCCTGTATTTAGTCATTGTCACCATCAATTATTCAACCTGAATTAAACCCTGGGCTAAAACAAGACAAAATCCAATCTGGGATAAACCAGTTGATCAAATGGGCGAGGAAGGGGCAGTATATTCGCAGGCCAAATACCTCTATACCCCAATAACAGTCAATTATATATCTATATAGCGTTTTGCATCTTCTGGTCCTCTAAAACCCTACCAAACCCCACTCGCCAATCTGGACAACCAAAGTTGGGGGCTGTTTAATGTGTCAGCAGGGATGGACTGTAGATACCAACAATGCACTGCAGATTTCAGTCAATTTCCTCCTCTTGGCTGCTGCAACGGAGGCATATGGCTTCACACTGTAGCTTGAAGTGGGTGTAGCGCTTAAACAGGCTGCTGCATCCAGCACTCCCACTGGAGTTTTATCAGTGGATAGGAGGGACACTGGAGTCCAGTAGAAGCCTTCTTCTATGATGATCTCTTGGATCAGATTGTAACATCCAAACATTTTGTCCTGCAAACAATCATCAATGAAATAATCAGCCAAATTGATATCAGTGTTCAAAGATTCCAAAAAATGTTGTTGAACACAAAACTCATCAGCATGGTTCTCTAAATGTCCAACTGCTAAAGCCTCAACTCTACAAATAGCTTACTTTATCAACATCAGTAATGGAGCAGGATAAAGCCCTTTTGTAATGGACTGCCTGCAGAGGCACCACCTCTTCAGCTGCACATAACAGGGCTGCTGCAGCTATTGCCGATGGCTTATACTCCATGAAATCTATTTCTGCAGCGATGAATCTAAGCATTTAAACATTTTCAAATGAAATGGGCATTTGGTTTCATTGCTAAAATAAACCCATGACAATGTGCGCATACTGAAAAATATTCAAAGATTACCCTCTGTGGTACTGAGAATGAGTTCAACGGCTCTGGATATCAAAGCTTTTGGAGGGGTGTCATGGCCATGGCCTTGAACAGCCCTGTAAGCAAAGTAATCGATAAATGAAAATGGCGTGATGGAGCGCATTCCCCATTGCAGTGTACTCAAGATCAGAAGCTCCATTCTTTGAATAGTGCGAGCATCGAAGATGAATCTGGAGTCCTCCCTCTGCGCCATCACAAAACCATCAGATCTCTGGCATTAAAAACTGAATAACAAGCAAGAACCTGAGAGCTTTTGGGGTCTTGTTTGTTTACCTGCAAGTCCGTTGGGAATGGAACCTGGGTCTCCTCCATCTTAACCGCAAGAGACAGGCAGGCCACGGCCATGAGCTGAATCATCCAAGCCTTCACACCTTGCTACAATGGCGGTAATACATTGAAGAATCCATTTTTCAATCACAACAGCAAGAAAGAAAAAGAAGCGCAGGCATGCAGAGATCAAACAAAACCCAAATCAAGAAACCGCCCGGCCCCTGGATTTCTTACCGGCATTCTGTACATCGAGAGAAATCGATCCAGGTAATTGACGGACAGGTAGGCCGTTGGAGGTTCGAAATCGTAGAAAGAACTCACCTGCACATCTGATAACTTCAGATGGACTACAGGGCTTGTTGTTATAGAATCAAATCAAAGAATCAAAGAAAGGAACAAACAAACTACCTTCAGAATCCAGCCGACGGCCTCTCGACGAGCATTGACGTCGAGAGTTCGATTCCGAAGCCTCTGCAAGTAGTCCTCTGGAGGCATGTAATGGGTTTCTCTTTGGACCAGCCTGGACATTGATTCATCATCGTTCTCACCAGACAGGGCCAAGATATGGGCATTTTGTCTGAGCTTCTCCTGGTCGTTACAGGATTCGATGTGAGCATCGGACACACAATCGAAGCTTGGCGCCATGGCTGCCTGCTATCAAATCCAGATCTTGCTCATCTTCTTCTTATTATCTACTTCTTCCCTTCATTTTCCTTACATCTCTGATTCCCAAAAGCCCAAAGGGCAGACAGATAGAGATTAGATGAATTCAACGGCGTCCTCCTCCGTTCCAAAAGCAGTCGCAATCCCTCGGCAAGGATGCAGAGCAGAACAGCGTACAGTCCGATGGGGTGGTGGTGGTGGTCCTCCTTTAAAAAAATTAGCCAACTAAAAATTCGCGCCCCCGCTAATTGTAGAGGAGCTCCCCTTCGTGGGATGTGAACTAAGTATGTGAACTAAGTTTGGACATGGCTAAATGAATTTTTTTTACTGATTTAAGTTTTGTGTGGGATGATGTAACAAAAATTTGGAGATTCATCTAAATAATGGAAAAATTAGGAAAAAAAATATGAGTGTAGATATAGGGTAGAAGCTCACATTATGTCCTTCAAATTTTAACCTCGTAATGGAGTGGTTGTGCATAACACAATGTGTTATAGTTGGAGGTGGCTTTAGGACGCCTCCCATGCATCTCGAAGCCTTCAGATGCAACTTAGGATAATTGGAATAATGAAACATAAGGTGATGCGGGCATGATAGGTTTTACTTGGGAAATGAAGCATCTGGACAACACTTTGCTACATTATGGAACCAAGGTCATAAACACTGGCAGGGATTATGGCAAGAATTGGTGTCTTTCATTTTTAACTCCAGCGCACACTCGACATAGGAGAAATCCTGGTTCATAAGAGAAACCAAACTCAGATCAAGGGCGTAGGAGATGGTTCGTGGGGTGGCTTATGCACCTAGCGTCATTCTCGGTTGGTTAGTGTGTTGATACTCCCTTATTGATTTCCTATTTATGTTTGTAGTGGGTGTAGTGCTTTCGCCACCACTAGTCTTTATTACTTAGCTTGAATTTGCAATTTGCTTTGGAATTATGTTTACACTATTTGGGGGGGGGGGATACCATTTGATCTGGCTCTAGAATTTGGGGTTTGTTTCATTGAATTCCCCTACTTCAACCTTTCCAATTGCAGCCTCGCTTAACTCAGCTTCCACTTCAGCAGGTCCTTGCCTATTTAGGGTTGTGACCACTGCAACCTTTGACACTTCAGAGCTCTATCCATCATTCTCTTTGACTATTGTCCTCCTCGGCCCAGAAACCCATTGGTGGGGTGTCTCTTATCCTAAAACCTATCTAATACAGTGTATGTTCGTTGGGTGGCCTCCAACCTCCTCAACGAGCCCCTAGCATCCAATCATGAAATCTGGCATCAAAACCAATTACCTTGAAAGCAGAGAAGGGGGAATGGCCAAAGGCAACAGACTTCCTGGGAAAAAACCAGGCATACCCAAACCTTCAAGTGCAAAACAAGGGCCCAAACATAAGTTATACAAGCATAAAAGACTTACCATACTCGATTCTCCATTAGCACAAAAAAAAAGGATGGAAAATATGGAAGCAATTATCAACAACAAACGCCGAAAGCTCTCTAAAGACCAGATAGAGGTTTGATGGGTGGATTTCAGACCCTAGTTATTCCAGGACCCGTATCACCAAAACCTTCAAGGTAATAGAGTTATCCTAGTTAACCAAAGCCTTTATAGCTCAATTAATTGAAGAAGGAGGAAGCCAATATCAAGACGTTCTCCTTATACTTCACATAATGAAAACACAATTTGACATCCTCTACAAGGAATTCTTCAACATTGAATCCATTATTCACATTTACTTAGAAAATCAAGATGGCAATGAGGAAGGCAATGATAACACTCTCAATTCAGAAGGAACTCCTTCAAATCCTATTCATCTAGATGAAGACCAGGACATTATTAAAAAAAAAGATAAAGCTTAAAATAACATATAGTTCAAATAAAGTAATGGTCCTCCTTTAATAAAATATTTTTTTAAAGGAGGACCACCACCTCTATGTGTTGCTTCTTTGTTTGAATTTTTTTTTTATCAAATTTTTAATTATTTGGATTATATAGAGTTAGACAAAATTTCAAAATTATTATTACACTATACGTTTAATTTAAATTATTATAAAATATAGATAACAAAAAATATCACTTTGTTATATGAATAATTTAATTTATTTTTTAAAATTAAATTAATTGCGTGATAAAGTGATCCTTATAAAATTTGGATAAGAAAAAATATCACTTTATTATATGGTTAATTTAATTTAAATTTTTTTAATTAAATTAATTATGTAATAAAACTATCATTATAAAATTTAGATGAGGAAAAATATTATTTTTTATTAAAAAAAATTATTTTTAAATTAAATAATGGTGTAATAAAGTTATCTTTAATATATTTATATAAATTAAATATATAAAATTTAAGTATAATTAAAATTTCATTCTAATACAAATTCTGTGTTACATAAAATAATGTTTTTGAAACTTTATTACATTAAATTTATAGATTTAAATAATTGAGAATGTGATAGTGTAATATATGGCTTTCCAAGGGTGGAATGTTCATCCCAATTCACAGCCTGGATTTTGAATGGAGTTTTTTTTGGCGAATCACAAAATTATGCTACAAGTTTATCTAGTATGGGTCAAAAGAGAAAAAGGGCATGGCTTTGGTCTCTTGGAAAAAACTTGCAATCCCAAAATGTTGAGGGTGGGGGCTTTAAAATATTGAGAATTAGGTTGAGACNTGGCGAATCACAAAATTATGCTACAAGTTTATCTAGTATGGGTCAAAAGAGAAAAAGGGCATGGCTTTGGTCTCTTGGAAAAAACTTGCAATCCCAAAATGTTGAGGGTGGGGGCTTTAAAATATTGAGAATTAGGTTGAGACCTCTATCAAAAAAAAAGTACACAATGCTTTGATCATCTAGAAAGCAACTATTTCATCTTTCTCCCTAATCGGGAAATGGTTGATTTAGAGAGTAGGCAAGGGGGACAAGGTCCAGGTACACCTTGATCCTTGGATTGGGAGCAAGGGCTCTTACAAACTGTCAGTCCCACTCATCTAGGATCACAGGCTCAGAGGATTCTACACTTTGCAACATATAGCAAGTTGATCGTGGGTAAATACTCGTAAGCAACAATGGCTCTCATGGAGGGAGTTGGACCTTAAAGAGGAATTTGTAGATGTTTGGAAGCCCTGCATTGAGAACCTTCGGAAATGTTGTATCAATCTTAACAATGAGGAAGGTGAACTTATTTGGTCTCTGAACCCCTCTGGAAGTTATGAACGAAAAGTTGGATACAAGGCCTTGGCATCAGAAGGAATGAAGAACCCAGCGCTCTGGTGGTGGAAACCCATTTGGAAGTTTAAATACCTTGCCAAATAAAAAATCTTTATGTGCCTTCTCAATAACAAAGCTCTCACTTGGGATATTCTGCAAAAAATAAGTTTTGAAGGTTCATGTAGATTATGTCTTTGTGAAACGGACCTTGAAACGAACACCCATCTCATCATCTTTTGCCCATACTCAAAACAAGTTTGGAAAGAAATCGAAGGCTTAACAAAACTTCACAACACATAGGAAGGGAACACCATTGAAGAAGCACTCGGGAAATGGTGCCAAAATAAGGACACAAAGAGGTAAAAAGCTGCCCCCTTCCAAATTATTTGAGGAAATGAACACTTTCTCTCACAAATGTGTCACTCAAAGCCTCAACATTCTAAGTGCCTATCCTCAATTCGCCTCCTCATAATCGATTTTCAGAAAGCCATATAAATGAAGAAATTCCCTAAACTTACTTTGATGGAGCCTCTCAATACATTCCATCTACAGGTGGAGCTTGGGGAATTATCTTCCTCTCCCCATATCACACCATCTCATTCAAGGCTGGAATCCAACAAACCACAAACAATTTCAATGAACTTTTGACTCTTAAACCAATTCTCATTCTAGCACTAAAAAAGGTGTTACACAAATCCAAATTCTGAGAGACTCACTTTTACTTATCAAATAGATGAAAGGAGACTAAACCTGGAAGAATTTATGCTTCAGCCATTATTTCAAGACATTTGCAAACAGCATTCACTCACCCCCTTCACATATCTCTACAGAGACAAAAATACCGACGCAGATAGGTTTTTGAAAGAAAGATTGGAGCTGCACAAAGGACCATGGAAGATCCTTGAATCCCATCAAGGACAATCTAAACCCTGGTTTTAACTTTTTTACTGTTTCTGAGATCATGGACAAATGATCTGAAAAAAACGATCTGAACAATTGTAAATTTTGTGACTTTTTATGGGAACTATATATATATTTATAGGCAACACGTGCCTCTGAGGTGCCTGTGCCTGTGCCTGCAACTGCACGGAGCAAATCTTGCATTTCCTGTTTTAAATAGTTTAATTTGCAGTTTACACACCCCCAAAATCTCTTATTTGACTATATCACGTTTGCCCCACACACGACGCCATTGGTTTATTTGGGATTTGCCTCTGAGGTGCCTGTGACTGTGCCTGCACCTGCACGGAACAACCCTTGCATTTCCTGTTTTAAATCGTTTTGTTTGCAGTTTACGCTTCCACAGTCTGTCTCTTTTGACTATATATCCTTTTGCCGCACGCACGACGCCGCTGGTTTGTTTGGGATTTGATCGTGACAACGCCCGACCAATAAGCGTTCCCCACTTACCTTTGGCGCTTCTCCTGGATCCGAGATAAGCGACGTCCAGAATCTTGACGCGGTTCTCTTAGTTCTATTGGTTATGGAGTAATCTATGTTGGTTATCAAAGCCATGATTGATTGAGCATTGCTGGGAGGAAACAACTTGAGCACACTTATCACTAGGATAAAAACAATTTTCTCTTGATCATATTTTGTTTGGTCACATCACATAAAAAGAGAGCTCAATGGCAAGATAGACTACTCGGCCAAGGTGGCCTTTTCCCTAAGCCCAGGGTTATTGATAAAAAATGGGTTGTGCAACTTTAACCCCATACCTTAATGAATTTTCATGCATACCATTAAATCGCATTCAATGTTAGTTCACTGTTGGACACATCAAGGGAAGGATGGCAAGTGGCCTCAACTGCTTGCACACTTGGTTTGTATGGGTCTCATCGAGGCTATTCAATGCAACCTAGGATTTCATTGATAATGGGGATCGACGGGGCCTTTGTTGTGGTAGATTTAGTCTGTAAATCGTGGAGTGGGAATGGGTCATTTGGTAATGAGGTTGGTCAGGATTTGAGGAAGTGTGATGGACTCTAGTGCGGGATAAGTGTATCCTCAGGCGGAGTTGCGCGATGGCACTCGTGGGTGGTGGTCTCAGGTGGTGTTGTGACTTCAATGGCGATAATCCTTTTCTCTTGAACCAGGAAACCTTTGGTCTATTGGTTTCTTTTTCCAATGTCAATTTCTCTTGGTGTTTCTTATGATCCAGACCGATCTAGACATGATATCTTTCCTTTGTTGTTGTTAGTTTTTTATAAAATTGGAATCAAGGTAATTGTTGCCTGGGGATTGTTTGGCCTAGTCTCACTTCTTTAAGTTGCATTGTGCAAGGCTCATTTGAGTCAAACATGGATAACCTTGATTGGAAGGAGATTCACTGAATTCTTCGCAGACATGAAGAAATTACGCAGGCCAACTGCAGTGCCCTCATGCACATATCCTCGAAAATCACAGAGTTGGAGCAAGCTAGTATCACGAATACTGCCAACATAATGAACCTTCTTCTTCTCTGGAAACAACAGACAGGCTCTCTAGAAGTTGAATGCAATAGGCTCTGCTCTTTGGTTCTCCCTTGGCATTTGGACTCTCCCTCTCTTGCCTCCAATAATCATGGTTCCGAGAATTCGCTACAAGAAGAATTAAGGGAAGACAAAACTATGGGTCAAAATCACGGTCCTATGGAGGTTGAAGAAATAGGGTCCCCTCATTCAGCCGAGGGGTAGGAAAATCAAGATAGTGTACCTCCCTAAATGGCTTTGTATGCTTTTTAGAATTGTTAGTATTTTGGTAAATTTGTCAAGCAAGCCACTTGCAAAAATACTTGGAATGTCTATATAGAGAAGGCTTTAGAGTTTATGGTAGTTATTTTAGAACTATGTTCAGTTTTGGTACAATCTCTAAAATATTTTGAATGTAATCATTGCTAGCTTCGATGCAGCCATATTTCAATGAATACAAACTTTTGTTTCAATAATAATAATAATAATAAACTAATTCCAACCAAAATTTTCAATTTGTAGATTTTACATGTTTGCAATAAATTGTTTATTAATTTCCCCATTTAAGCATGTCAATTTTTACAGCTTTTCCTTTATGTATTTGAATAGCCCATACTTTATAAGCAAATAGTCTTTGAATTGATGCTGGCGAAGCCAAGGAAATAAGTACAAAGTTCTAGCCTATTTTCTTCCCTCTCACTTTGGTCTTTAATCTAAAGATCCTACTTGGAGGTCTACTCTCTTTCATTATCAGATATCGGTACCTTCATCTTCTTACCTTTCTGGTTCTCCACAAGAGCTTTTAACTCTTGGAACCTGCTATAGACCTCATCCTTGGTCTTAATAAAAGAAATCCAGGTTTTCCAAGAAACATCATCAACGAAAGAATTGTAATAGATATTACCTCTCAACAAAGCTAATGACATGGGTCCACACACATCTGAATGTACTAGTTCAAGAATCCATCTCAATCTGTGCTCACTGCTTGAGAAAGCAGTCTTGGAATGCTTGTTGAGTGCACATCCCTTGCACAGTCTTGTCCTCTCCACCTTGAAAGCAGGTAGTCCCACCACCATGTTCTTCAGAGTTGACCTATTTATGTACAACAATACTATGTAGGGTTTTCATTGTGCACCCTACTATATGATGTAGTTTAGCATTCTAATCAATCACATTTTGTGCGTGCTTTATCACTTTTCAAATTTCAACGTTTCAATATTTGACTTATTTCTCAACCTCAACCTTTGGTGACCTTTAAATACGTACTCATTTCTCTCTTATTTTTTATACTTTTTAACCAATATTCACCATTGTGTCAAGAGTGGCTTGCCAGCTCAATGAAAGCAAATTGTTATTTTCCCATCAAGATTCAAGTCTTTTTCAATGACAAACTCATGCTCGTGTGTGCATGTGCTCATCTGAAATGAGTGGGGGCGACTACAAGTCTTGGATGATTTTGGAAAAATAGATAACTGCCCAATCATGTCCTCTTCATTGAAGGGTGACTTCCATAACATGGCAAGGCATTTTTATCCATTGAAAATCTAAAATAGAGGGCATTGTAATTTTGGGGTCCACAATCTACCTCACTTTTGACATCACATAATGTTGCACTATACTCAAAGTAATTTACAAAGCATCCATTTAAGAAACCAAAATGTCATTGTCTATTCATTCATTATGTAATCGTATTTAATCTTCATTTGATCATTAATGCTCTATAGATTTATGCAAATGTAAATTGAAGGCAAGTGCATATATTTAGGCATTGTGAAAATTTTATGTTTGATAAGCAAGGGTGAACATCAAATATCCTCATGCCTGCATTGTAATCAAAGAAAAGGTACTAAAGCATACACAAAGTATTCTTCACAGGCGTAAAATGGTGTTCTTAAGTGATGTTACAAGATTGTTATTTGTGAAAATTTTATGTTTGATAAGCAAGGGTGAACATCAAATATCCTCATGCTTGCATTATAATTAAAGAAAAGGTACTAAAGCATACACAAAGTATTCTTCATAGGCGTAAAATGGTGTTCCTAAGTGATGTTACAATATTTTTATTTGTGAAAATTTTATGTTTGATAAGCAAGGGTGAACATCAAATATCCTCATGCTTGCATTGTAATCAAAGAAAAGGTACTAAAGCAAACACAAAGTATTCTTCACAGGCGTAAAATGGTGTTCCTAAATGATGTTACAAGATTATTATGTTCAAGGATGATTTTAGGGGCTAAATTTCGCTCATGGGCTAATTTTCCATGGTTTTTCCAAAAACAAGTTTCGTTATTTTAAAAATGATTCGCCCAAATTCTATAGGATAAATTTATTTTATTTTAAAAATCGCCAAAATTTTATAAAAACTATATCAAATCCTTAGAAATTTGAATATTTTTACAAAAATATCGTCAATCATTTATTGTTGGCATATTAAGGATTAGTAAGATTCGCCAAGGTTTATACATTTTAAAATAAAATTCCATCCTTAAAATCATCCCTGATTATGTTGACAAGTGTACTCAATGTTTAACATTTTTATTTTATAAAATTTATTGAAACTCATGTTACTTTCATCAATTTCTTTCTTACCATTTCAATTACCACTTTCGATGTTTAATATACAAGAGTATATCAAACACATTTTGTGGTTGTGCTAGTTTATTTACTAATACAATGGGAGAAAAAAAAATAGAAAGGAAACAAAATAAGTAGCAAAATAGTTGCTATAAGTTGTCGAAGTTCAAAAAATTGAACTTGGCATGCTCTTCCCCCTGAAATAATTGCGTAATTTTTGTGAGTCACTCCTTGCACCATGAGCAACAAGAAGCCAAGGGCCTCTCCTACACACGTTTGGTCCAGTGTAAACAACAAAAATGTCGTGAGGGGAGGCTTTGCCACTAGGTTGGTCAAGTTATTAGGAAACAACATTACAATTGGCCTCCTCCTTTTTCCAACAAAGTCATGAGTTCCCCACAATCATTCTCATCATTTCAAAGGTGGAGAAGTCTTTGGACACTGGACATGGAAATGATGGTTGGCAATCAATAATTTATAATCTTGAACTTGCTATTAAAGAGTGGGGCTTGACCCCGAAAGATCATGATGATCTCTCACTCAATGTTGGACTCATATCCACTACTTCTTAATCAACGACTTTGGACTTCTATGTTTTTTGGAACATGAGGTAGTTGCCTAAAGACTTTGTTTGTTGTTATTGGTAAAAGCATGAACATGTGTATCGACTATTGTATATGTTTAAATAGTTTTGTTTTGGTGTTGGGTAATTTTGGTTATAAATCCAGTCAATTTTAATTTTGTTTTTAATGGCTACTTAAAAGAAAAATTACAACTTAAGTGGACCTAATGGTTAAGAACATGTGTTTCCTCCTTGGAGGTTATAGGTTCAAATCCAGAGGGGGGTAGGGTATGTATAGGGTATGTATACCTCTGTAGACTTTAGCAATAAATCTTTGTCACAAGGAGGTCTCATACACCAATTTTTAGTGTCTGGCTTGATCGTGTTGTTGTTATTATTAAATGACCCATTTTATTTAAAAAAAATACCATATACATTCATTATATATATATATATATATATAATGTTTCCATTACTAATTTTTAAAAAGTATTTAATGTAAAGAAAAATATATATTCTCATTCGAAGTTTTGAAAATATCAATTAAAATTTTAATAAAATAATGAAATTTTACACAAATTAAAATTTTAATAAAACAATGAAACTTTACACAAATACACAAATAGTCTCAAAATGATAATTTATATTTTGCATTGTAAACAATAATAAAATAATAAAACTTTATACAAATATTCACAAAAYGATAATTTATATTTTGCATTACAAACAACATAAATCTTCAAATTTAACATAATTTGTTCAATTCATCATCTCTTTCCATTGTTTTACTTTTCCAAGGAAAACATTGTGGRACCCCTCCCTCTTCCCTCACATATTGTGAGGGAGRGTGGTTTGACCACTTGTTATAATGGCAATTGAAAACCTCAAAAAACAACAACATACCTTTAGTGAATAGTTTAACCAATTAAACTAATCTTTATAATACAATTTTATAACTATATCTAAGAGGTTTTGAGTTCTATGGAAACATTTCTATGTTTTTGACATTATGGACAAATGATAAAAAAAAAAATATGTTGTAAACACTCAAATTTGTGATTTTTCTTTTATGAGAATTGTACTTATATTTATATTTTAAAGAATACATAAACTGAATTTTTTGTTTGAGATAGGGAGGGTTATAAGAAAGAGATAAAAGCAAGAGAGATTCTCTTGACTTTTAGATTCAATTGATATTTTGATGAAGACTGTAAAGTCTCTATGTATATGGTTTATGGTTTGTAGAGGCGAGTTGGAATATTAAACTGTATTTGTTACTGTAATTTTATTATATTTAATAAAATTATTTGAATTTTTTTATATAAAAAAAATTGAAAAATTGATAATTTTTTTTAACTATTTTAAAAATTGAAATAAAAATTTAAAAAAAAAATCACTTTTTATTAGATGATAAAAAAATTATAAATTATATTATACAATTATATATTTTTTAATATTTTTCATATTTGATGTGTAAAATGCTGCATAAAATAACTACTTTATATAACTAATTAATTTATTTTTTTAAATAATGAAGAGAAACTTTTTGCAACTCAAATTTACCGGTATAACCAAATTCTTACCACACAAAAAGTTACCCATCCAACCAAACTGAACTTGTTATTAATTAAAAATAAAATTGTCTGTTTATTTTTAGGCAACACGTGCCTCGGTGGTGCCTGTGCCTGACAAATCTTGCATTTCCTGTTTTAATATTGTTAACTACCTTTGACATAGTCGCAAATAGTCTCAAAATGTGAACAGCGTAAATCTCCAAATTTGACATAATTTTTTCCATTCATATTTTATTTAGAGCATTTTATTTTTATAAGGAAAACATTCATATTTTATTTAGAGCATTTTATTTTTATAAGGAAAACTTTGTGGGTCAGGTTTAGAGTTCTATTCCCCTTAACATTTCTATATTCCATAAATCTCCCTCAACATTTTTATGTTCTATAAATCTATTATAATAATAGGTACTTTGGTGAAACCTGATTTAAACTTTTAATCCAAACTACATATTTAAATTATATATCAAATGTTTTATGTTCTATAAATCTATTATAATAATAGGTACTTTGGTGAAACCTGATTTAAACTTTTAATCCAAACTACATATTTAAATTATATATCAAATGTTCAGACTTTAAGTTAATTATAATGATTGAAGTTTGCTCTACCTATACCATTAATTACTTTGACCAATTTTATTATTAATTTATAGTTTATAGCTTATATAAATTCATGTTTGATCTTTAAAAATAAGAATTAATCATTTTGATGCCAATCTCTATTAACATTCGAATAAAATATTATAAAGTGTTTATTAATTATAAAGTTTTTAAAATGAAAGGTGTTTTTCAATATTTCAATATTTATTTATGGTATGTATGGGAAAAAATATATTAATGTAAATGTTAAAAACTGTGCATAAGGTGACTCGTGAAATTGATGAGTTTTTTAATTAAAATTTATTTTTAATTTTATATAATAATAATAATAATAATCTATTTTTAAGGTCACGATCAAGCCAACACACCAAATTGGTGTATGAGACCTCCTTGTTTCTGGGACAAGGGATCCCCCTCCACCCAACGATTTGACTGGTAAAGTCTACGAAGGTATACATACCCTACCCCCCTCTGGATTTGAACCTGTTGCTCTTGCGACGACCTTTGGTAATCATCGTAAGAGCAACAATAACCTATGACTGTTACAATGTTTGACAAAGTCAACATTGATCGTTACACTATTTGACAAAATCAACATTAACTTGGTCAACGTTCGTCACTCTTGTGACGAAAAAAATATCTCTAAATATTTCGCAAATTAGAGATGTTGCGCCAACTTGCTATAACAACGACGGTTCAGAAAGGGTATTTTTGTGCGGAAGAATGTCGCGGAATATTAGAGGTGGAAAAAAAAGTAAGGAGGGTGAAAAGGGTGATGGTAGATGTTATTTCCCTTGCAAAAGGTGTTGCACTATACGTCTCGTAAGAATTTTAATAACAACAACTAAAAAACATTGTAGGAAATATGGGCACTGTTAGCACTCTGTAAATCTGTCCAGCTGAATAGACAAACGACAGAGGTAACTGTTTCATCCAACTTTAGAGCTGAGGCACTAGCCTGCTCAACTCAGAGAGGGCTCTCTCGTGTCACTTGATATTTGTTTTGGAAATTGGTGGCTAGATTTGGTTTGTTTTGGGGGTTTTAATAAAGTTTGTTGGCCAAGAAGAGGAGGGACACACATGGCTATGGAGTCAAAATTCTGAAATTGAATGAAAACAATGATCATCCGATATAACTCTCCAGAGGACAAAGGCTAAATGAGGCAATGGATCTGAGTTGTAACTTAAAATAAATCAGAGTGGTAAGAGGAAAGAGGAAGCAAATAATTGCATCATAG
>SNQJ01S0001885.1:29362-39704 GCA_010110895.2 Picea sitchensis
GGTGAACATCTCTTCTGGTGTCTTGAGCCCAAGTGCACTATGGGACAATCAGTTCTGCACATATACAACTGCCATTGCTTCTTTTTCCCATAAGCACATAGGAAGATCTTGATCATGGATCATAGTCTTCACAACTTCCATTATGGTTCTGTTCTTACGTTCAGCTACACCATTTTTGGGGGGATTATAGGGAGTAGTGAGCTCCCTCTTGATCCCAACATCTTTGCATAAGTTCACAAACTGTTTTGAGGTATATTCTCCTCCATTATCTGACTTGAGTATCTTAATATTCCTTTCAAAAAGGTTCTCTATCAAGGCTTTGAATTCCTTGAACTTGCTGAACACTTCATATTTAGATTTTAATAAATATATCTAGTTTTTATGAGAGTAATCATCAATGAATGATACATAATATACATACCTATTAATGGAGGATGATGGCATTGGGCCACATACATCTGAATGAATGAGTTCTAGGACTCCCTCTGCCTTGTTGTCCCTCTTTGGAAATGGGTTCTTGATGTTCTTCCCTTGTGCACATCCATCGCATACGCCTTCATGGTCACCTTTGAGTTCTGGTAAACCTGTGATAACTTTGCATATGTATGGTAGTGCCTTGTAGTTGATGTGGGATAACCTTCTATGCCAAAGTTCACATGAGTTTTCAATGGCGTGGGTCATGGAAACCTCTGAGTGACCCTTTAGTTTATACAAGCCATTTTATTCACTTCTAATGATGATTGCTTCATTTAAGGTTTATCCTTTAGCCCACATAAGAGCTTCTCCATCTATAAAGGCAACTCTGAAGCCTTTCTTTTCTAAATCTGAAATGGAGAGTAGATTCTTATTCAAGCCTGGTACATATAGTACGTCCTTCAATTTTAGTGAATTCCCTTAATTCAGTTTGTGGTTTGATTCTCCCACTCCCTTGATGGGATATTGGTAATCATCTCCAAGTGTCACTTTCTCAGAAAAAATATTTTCTGAGATACAAGAGAGAATGTTTCTTTGTCCCATCATGTGCTTGGATGCACCACTATCAATGAGCCAAGTGTCCTCTCTGGGTGTTACAGATCCTGAGAGGGCAAAGATCAAGACATGGTCTTTGATCTGCTCTCTTATCATCTTTGTGGGTGGCTCTTCATTTTTTACTACATGGGCATGGAGCCTCTTATGTTTTCTCTTGTATTCTTCTCGTCTGGCTAGACAAAACTTCACAATGTGTCCCATCTTGTCACAATGATAGCATTGTACAGATGAGTATTCCCTTTCCTTTCGTTGTCCTTTCTTCTGAAATCTCCTTGGATGAGATTCTTTATGATTGAATTTGTTTGACTATTGAGGTTGTTTATGAGTCTCCTTTTGGAAGTAGGGTTTCTTCCTTCCTCCTTTGGTGTGAGTAGCTAGGCCTTGATCATCTCTCTTGCTAGTAACTCTTCACGATTCGCTACTCTTATTTCTTCTTGGATGCATTCTTCCCATAGACTATCAAACTTCAGTTTCTCCGTTCTAGCACATATCATTTGGATGAATGCATCCCAAGGTCTTGTGAGACCATTTGGGGTCATCATTATGAGTTTGTATTCATCTATGGTATCTCCAATAGCTTCTAATTGTTCTTTGAATTCTAAGATTCTAGAGAAGTATTCCTGAATCGTTTATCCTTTTTGTATCCTTGTATTCTTCAGCTGAGTTCTTAGGTTCATCTTTCGGTTTATGTTCATTCCTTCATATAGTCTAGTCAAGGCATAAAAAATTTCTTTCAGAGTCTTCTTAGATGACACATAAGGAATCAGGTGGTCTTTGATTGAATCTACAATGATTCTTTTGGCCCTGATTGTGTCCTTTTGATGCTTTTCCTTTTCTGCAACATCGGCGGGTTCCGGTACTTCTTCTTTTACGAATCTTGCTAGGTCATTCTCTTCAAGAATGAGACCAATCCTATACTTCCAGGCATGGAAGTTTTCCACTCCTTCTAGCTTGTCAACAATATTAATGCTTGCAGACATATTTACCTAGAGCTAGGAAAATGACCGAAAGATGAAAGTGCTCAAAATCAAAATATGAACTTACTAGGAGGTGCGCTTTGCTGAGGCGAGTAGCCTGGTGTTTTTGGATCTGAGAAAATCCAACTTTTTCTCCTCCAAATTTGATCTACGTATTTTTGGACTGGTGCTTCTAGTTTTTTGGTACCTCTGGTACTCTGGTACTTCTGGTACTTCTGGTACACTGGTTTTCTGGTACTTCTGGTACTTTGTGAAACTAGGGTTTCATTTTTCGGGATATCTAGCCACTGAAAAGGTGCGTTGAGAGTGCCAAAGTGATCCTTAGGGGAGGGCACACTTTTATAGATGGTTTTGGGGCTGAAAAGCTTCACCATCAAAAAGCTCTAATTTTCATGTACGACAACAGTGACGTTTTTCACTCTTGTGAAAGATGATTCCTTCAGCTTGGCTTTGATACCATGTTAATGTTTAACCCATTATTATATTTCTTTGCATTTCGTTAGATAACAATAGCATAATACAATATCACTAAGAAATACATAATCACAAGAGACACAACATTTATCCTCGGAAACCCTCTAGGGGAAGAAAACCTAGCAAAACTTCCTTATTATAGATAGCCAATACAATGCCAAGAGATCTCTTAAACTAATGAAGAAGATCCTCTCCCATATATGCACCACTCTCTCTCCTTCTTCTCTAACTACAGATCCGAAACTTGTCTCACAAAATGAGCAAGTGAGTTGTGTGTCTAAGTGAGGCTCTAGCCTCCTTATATAAGACTGGCACGTGTGAAGTGTCTCTTCACTAGTAGGGTCGACTTCTCCAACTGGGTGGTTATAACCACCTTTATTATGTTTCGGGGCCTCTTTGATATATTCTGGGGGCAATTTCCTCTTTTTCCTTTTACAATTACAATATGACCAATCCGCAAAAGGGGATTTGGTCCTTTTAAAATATCCGACATGATCAATCCACAATGGGGATTGATCCAATGAATAATAAATCAAATAATAATAAGAATACAGTTTGCAGTTACATTATTTCAACATTTGTAAATTTCTGCAAATCACAAGGCATAATCATGCAAACCACAACCAGGTATACTCCACAACAAAATGGAGTAGCTGAAAGGAAAAATTGGACTATAATGAACATGGCAAGGAGCCTTCTCAGAGAGAAATGTCTGTCAAATCGATTTTGGGTTGAAGTAGTAGCATGCTCACTTTATCTCCTGAATAGATCTCCAACCACTAGTGTCAAGATGAGGGTCCCTCAAGAAGCATGGAGTGGGACAAAATTGAACGTTTCTCATCTTAGGACATTTGGATGTATTGCATTTTCTCACATACCTTTGAATTAAGGAAGAAACTTGATGATAGAAGTGAGAAATGCATTTTTTTTGGCTACAGTGAGACATCCAAACCCTAGAGACTCTACAATCCAATTTCAAAGAAACTCATTCTCAGCAGAGATGTCAAATTTCTTGAAAATCATTTCTGGAGTGAGTCTGACAATCATCCTATGGATATTCAAAATCCATTGCTGCCACTTCCTGAAAACACAGACAATTTAGGACATTGGAACTTCTTACCGAACATCAGAACTCCTTCCCAAATGTCGGAACTCCTTCTTGAATGCAGAAACTCCTTCCCATAGTTTACAAAATCTTGTGTCTTCTCTATGTACACTTCTTCTTCAGTTATACCATTCAATAAAGCAGTCTTTACATCCATTTGCTGTAATTTCCAGCCCATAATAGAAGCAATAGAAATAATAGATCTAATATAAGTGTACATGGCTATTGGAGAAAATGTCTCGTCATAATCTTCTCCATCTTTATGGGAGAATCCTCTTGCCAAAACTATATATTTTTACTTCTCTATGTTGTCATATGCAGCATGCTTGATCTTGTAGATCCACTTGGAAGTCACTATTGACATCCCTTATAGTGTCAGAACCACTTCCCACACATCACTCTTCATGATGGATTGGTACTCTTCCATCATAACATGCTTTCACACTTGCTTCTTTGCAGCTTCCTCATAAGTGGAAGGTTTTGAATCAATGATATTACTCATTACAGCCACATAGCTCAGAAACGGGTGTGGTCTCTTGCTCTCTTTGAAGGAGCCACTGGGAGATGGATGTTTTTCTTCTTCCTACAAAGTGTTCTGGAGCCATGTTGGTGTCTTCTTGGTAAGTAACCTCTTTGAGTAGATCTACCGGTATCTCTAGCTCTACTATCTCATTCTAATCTTTTGGGATGTGTTCTTTTGGAGTAGAGTCAATCATCTACGCATCCTTTGGAGTCTCTTGCTCCTCTCTATCCTCATCCATGTGAGACTCTCTATATTTACTGAAGGTTGCTTCTTCATCAAAGGTGACATCCCTGCTAATCTCAATATGTCTCTATCCGGGGATGTATATTCTATAATCCTTGGAAGTCTCATTATATCCAACAAACCTGGAGGCTCTATCTTCATTCTATTTTCCTTGGGAATATGTAGGTACAATGGGCAGCTAAATATCCTCAAGTGGATGACTTTTGATTTCTTTATGGTGAGTAATTATTCCGGTGTCTTGTTCCCAAATATCTTACGATGACTTATGTTATGGACATATACATTTATATTGGATTCTTCTTCCCATAGATGCATGGGTAATTTCTGGTCATAGATCATTGCTTTAGCTGCTTCTATAATTGATATGTTCTTTCTCTTTGCAACCCCACTCTGTTGGGGGTTGTAAGGAGTTGTCATCTCCCTATTAATCCTTGCTTCTCTACAAAATTCCTTGAACTCATTTGAGGTGTATTCGCCTCCATTATCTGACCACAAAATTTTAATCTTTCTTCTAGAGAGATTTTCTACTAAATCCTTGAATTCTTGAAACTTATTGAAAACTTCATCTTTTTCTTTCAAGAAATAGATCCATGTTTTACATGAGAAATCATTAATAAAAGTGAAATAATATAAAAAGTTACCTAGAGATGGTATTGTCATTGTCCGCATACATTTGAATGTATAATGTCTAATATCCTCTTGGATCTATTGTTACTACTTGAAAAACTTCCCTTGGCATTCTTTCCAAGTGGACTTCCTTTGCATACTCCATCATGATCCACCTGCATATCTGGTAGACATGTAACCATCTTGCTCAAAACTGGAAAGGATCTGTAGTTGAGGTGAGCATATCTTCAGTGCCATAGGTCATTAGAGATAATATTGTTGTGTACAAGGTCTTTTGCTAGGTGTCCCTTTAATTTATACAATCCTCCCTCTCGCACACCGATCACAGTAGTTGAATCTATACTTGAACCCTTAGGCCATAGAAGGACTTGGCCATCAACAAAGTTACTCTGAAGCCTCAATTTTCTAAGGCAGAGATAGAAAGAAGATTCTTCTTTAAACTTTGTACAAGCAATACATCCTTTATTGAAATAGAGTTACGTGAATCAAGTTGGTAGGAGGCTTCTCCTAATCCTTTTATTACATGCTTGGAATCATCTCCAAGTTCCACCTGAAGAGATGATATATTTTTTGTCAAATTTGTAAGATAATTTCATAACCCGATCATGTGCTTGGAACCACCACTGCCCACTATCCAAATATCACTTCCTTGAGTGACAGTACCTGTGAGAGATGAGACAAATATATACTCTTCATCTTTTGTTTCCCTTGTATTCTTTTGAGTTGTAGACTGCTCCATATTTGTTGCATGTGCATGATGTTTTATTTTTCCTTTTCCTTGAGAACACTCATAAGCAAAGCGTCCCAAATTTTGACAGTTGAAACATCTAATATTAGATACATCCTTCTTGTGATATGGAATTGATCTTCTATTTTCTTTAGACTGTTGTTTCTTCTTTCTTTCCTTTTCTTCACATGAGAAGAAAGAGATTGATTCTATTCATCATTGGTCTTCGGCATCTTGGATGTCAATCTTGATTCTTCTTGGGCACAATCTATCCATAGCTTGTCAAATTTAGGAAATTTCCTTCTTGCACAATTTCCTTGAACAAATGCATCCCAAGAAGAAGGAAATGCATTTAGAGTTGTAGTCACAAGCTCTACGTCATCCATTGAATTTCCAATAGCTTTTAGCCAATAATTATTCTAATAAATCCTCATGAAGTAGGTAGAAACTGAATCTAACTTGTTCATCATCACATTTCTGAGTTGATTCATTAGGGTTAGCTTCATGCTTGTATTCTTGCTTTCATATAGTCTGGTAAGCATTTTTGCTTCTTGGTTGTATTCTTGTTCTAGGAGAACTTGCTTGACATGATCCAAGATATCATTATCTTCTAGAATGAAAAGTATTCTATGCTTCCATGATATAAAATTGTCTTCTCCATCCATCCTATCTTCAACTCTCAGACTTGTAATCATTTTCACTTGTAGAAACTCTAGGCTTGAAAAACTCCCAAATTTTCAACCTTCTTAAAAATTCAACGTTATGGTTTTAGGACATGTGCTAGGGTTAGGTGAGTTTTCTAATGAAATTTTCTCCTCATCCTTGGCACTAGAAAAACCTCAACAACTAGCAATATTTTCTCTTGCTAGTGTCTTGCGCTAGGCCAAATCTGGCTTCAACCCTCATGCTTTGATACCATGCTATATTTTCTTAAATTTTCGGTAGCAATAGATTTACGAGAGTATTTTGATCTCTCTTTAACATTCAACAACCATATACTGAAAAAATAAGCAAGATCTAGAAGCAAATAGACAAGCACAAGAAGACACAAAGATTTATCCTTGGAAAACCCCAAACTCAGGGAAAACCCAACCAACGTTTCTTAGAGAGAATGTTTATGATAACACAATACAACCTTGAAAAAGCTCTATTCACAAGAGCAAAAGAAACAATGAAGAAACCCTAATAATAAGTACTTATTTATTCTTCTTGTCAAACCCTAGCAAGGGTAGACAACTGAGCAACCCTGAACAAAGATAGTGCATCACCAAAAACAAATGCTAAGATTCTCCTTGAAGAATTCGTTGAAACTGCTAGTAGACTTGCGCACTGGATGAGTAGTTGAGTGAATGTGTGTCAAATGGCAAGGCATATCCCTTTATTTATAGTCTTCAAGTCACTTTAATAGGGTCAACTTCTCTTCCTGGAATTCTATTTTTCCTTTATTATTTTCGTGTGGGTTTGACTTCTCTTCTGGGGTATTCTTCAACTATTCAATGGTCTTCCTTTGACTTCTTGGAATCTTCTTCTCTAAGAGAAGTTGTCCTGGAGGGAATACCTCCCACTACTACAAAATATCAACATTCTTGGTTTAGGTTTCCAGGGAAAACATCTCTGTGTAATGTGTGTGTGTGTGTTTACCATTGTATCTTTTTTATTTTATCAAGAATCTATTTGTAGTAATTAATTGTACAAGGTTAGAATCTACAACTATTTCATGAATATTGTGCAAGTCCTCTTCTAGGACTATGCAACTCTTAGCCAACCTTTTCCTTTATTTATTTATTTTTTCTTCTCCTAGAACAAGCCGCAATCTTACCCCACGGTTAAAAATAATTAGTAGTCCTTTTAATATTTTTTTCCCACCTCAAAACCGAGCCACTATCTCCCTAAGGCCTAGGCATAAAATTCCATACCTTAAAAATTAGCACACAATAGCCTATGGATTCAAGTTGTGATACATTCAAATTGAAATAAAGCAAAGTGTAGAGGCAGGCCACCTCCTCAAGATTCATAATGGAAGAAATAGGGAAATGGTCCAAACTTGTATATTGTGATGGGGCACCTACACTATGCTCATTTTCATGAGAAAAGGATATCCCCTCCTTTGGGGCATAAATATTTTCCAACATCACCTAAATTATATCAATTATTCTCCTCTTATTGGATAAAGTGAACCAATCCCCAAAATCCAAGCGCTATCATCTCTAATTCACATAAAAACTATGAAACCTGGGCTTGCTTCAATTCCAACCATCTTTCTATTTTCCAATAATCACAGAGGGAAATCCACCTTCTCTGTCACCCTCTCATTTGAACCTGTTAATTAAAATCACTAAGAAAGATCCAATATGCATTTGGGAGATAATTAGTAAGTTGATCCAATGGGTAGACATTATCACTAAGAAGACATGGAGAATATATGGAGGAAAACTTGATCAACCTACTCATACACATGCAAGTAATCCACACACACATGTTATATGGATCCAAACTTGAAGAGGTAATGATTGATCCCAACCAAGGAACAACCCTAAGAACAAGAACAACACCTTTAGGGCCTCCATCGTGATTAGTACTTCAAAAAGCTCCATTATAGAAAAAGAACATCCTCACACGAGGATCAAAAGTAGAGGCCTTAACCTCCTATAAGGGTTAAAACATTGGGTATATTAGCAAAAACCAAGTCCGAGACTATCATCTTTTGCATGCCACATGTTACACCATCAGAAACTCAAGGTGGCACCTACGTTTTTAAAACATGACTCTACATTAAAATGTGAGGGGGTAGGGCAGTACACCTCTATAGACTAGGCAATCAAAATCACTATGAAGAGGGGGTCTCTTGTCTCATAAACATAGATTTTGACATTTTGCTAGGTTGCAACCTTAAATTAAATTACCATGTTATTATTATTAAAATTTATCCCTAAAACTTAAATTTAAACACTCCTATAAATTTTCAGTTGTGATTAAATGTTTTGACCATACTTATTGGATTTTCAAAAATGTTTGTCTATCTATGAATAATATTTTGTATTGATAATTAAATTTGGATTAATTGTACTTTATAGTAAAAATTTATTTCAATTATCACATTTAAATTTAAATAAGAAGATGGAAACCTCAATATTTAATAATATTATTATTCTTTGAAAACATGGAAACTTGAATCTCTAACAATATTATTATTCTTTAATATTGTAAATTCAAATTTAATAATATTATATTTTTGAGAAAATGGAAAACTGATTTTCTAATAATATTATTATTCTTTAGTATCCTACATTTTTTTTTTTTTTTAAGTTCAACACTTTTAAAATAAAATATTGAATAAAATAATTTGGAACTAGAATGGAACTTAACCAACTTATTTATAAAAGAATATAAAAGTAAACTTGAAATTATAATATAAATGGTACATTAGATTTTGATTTGGTTAATTGATAGGAGTTTTTATGAGATGTAATGTAAATCTTTTGTGCACGTCAATTTTAGGGTTATTTTTAGGATGAATAATGGGTAGAACTATAGGTAGTTGAATTATATGTATAGGTAGTAGCACAAACTTTGACAGCTATGTACTATGTGGAATGTATTTTTAATTCTCTTTTATAATGTAAACTTGAAATTATAATATAAATGGTACATTAGATTTTGATTTGGTTAATTGATAGGAGTTTTTATGAGATGTAATGTAAATCTTTTGTGYACGTCAATTTTAGGGTTATGTACTATGTGGAATGTATTTTTACGCCGAAAGGCGTATACCTATTGACAATGGGCACAATTAATGATCTTTTAATCTTAAATTCTAATCTGATGGCTAAGCATCTTCTCTGATGGCTAAGCATTGAAGATGATGGCATATTCTTAGTCGTCCTCCAAAATCAATGCTTCAAATTTATTGTTCATAACTTCCTTGCATTTATGAAGGCATCAGTTAACATGTTTACTTTTTTACATTTACCTAATCACATTATAAATTTACTGTAAAAATACATAATTGCCACGTTCAAATGATTAAGGAGGATTAAAATATATGCAGGCCACCTTTATATCATTAAGAAACACTCTGCACACGTTTCATTTTGGTGGCAATCATTCATTTTTTATATCTGAAAAGTCGTTTGATACCTCGTTTGATGCCACGACCTACACGGACGTTTTATGCCACGACCTACACGGACGTTTTATATGCGCTCTGTGTTGGAGTCACGGCTCAGTCAGGGCTCCCCTTTCGGCATTCTCCAACGGCGAGTCGGTTGTGCTAGTTAATTCTCTTTTATGAAAAATATAATTGTTTTTTTGAAAATTTTTAGTATATTGAAAAATTATTTTTTATTTTTAAATATTAAAAAAAAAAAAAGTTAAAGAGATAAATCTGTTTTCTTTTTTAATAAATTATTTTCCAAGTTTGATAAAAAAAAATATTGTTTTTAAATATTAAAAAAAAATATAAAAGTAAACTTGAATTTATAATATAAAATGGTACAATAGATTTTGATTTGGTTAATTTATAAGAGATTTTATGAAATGTAATGTAAGTCTTTTGGGCATGTCAATTTCAGGGTTATCTTTAGGATGAATAATGGGTAGAACTATAGATAGTTGAATTATATAGGTAGTAGGACAAA
>SNQJ01S0001885.1:39764-49794 GCA_010110895.2 Picea sitchensis
AATATATTGAAAATTTATTTTTTATTTCTAAATATTAAAAAAAAACTAAGTTGAAGAAATAAATCCATTTTCTTTTTTAATAAATTATTTTTCAAATTTGATAAAAAATTTATTGTCTCTAAATATTTAAAAAAAAAAAAAAAATTATTTTCCAACTTTGATAGAAATTTTATTGTAAGTCATTTTCAGTTATGAAAGAGTCTTGTTGTGAATTGAAACTTCTAGCCTACTAGATTTATCTAGTTATGGAAGAGTGTTGTAGATTTACCAGTACAATGCACAGTGAAACAGCTCTTATATAAATGGTGTCCATGAGTTGATAAATGGTCAATCGCTTGGACTCATGAGAAAAGAACATCTAACAACTCCATGGAAGAGTACAACAAAACAATCCATAATAACAGTAACTAATTGCAGTTTTGTCTCCCTATACGATCGGAAGGTGGCCATAATTTCAATTTTTATGTTGATTGGATCAGTTATAATTGTCACTGAGAACAGTAAGAGGATGGAAGCTTTTTTATTTTTATTCAGACTCTGATGCCTCTGATCATCATCAGAAACGTACGTGCATGCTTATCCACACCTTGTGAATTGCAATTTCAATGGGTTTTTTTGGGGTCTCTGTATACAGCAATGCCGAGGTAGACAGCAATATCAATGGTGAAATTCGTGGCTTCTATATTGTCTGTGTACAGCGATGCCGATGGTAGACAGCGATATCAACGTTGGAATTAGCTGTTGGAGGTTCGGGTTTGCTTTGGTTCTGCAATGTGAATTGTGAATGCGACGGTGATCCAGAATTTATGTCACTGGTACTTATTTCTGACCAAAGAATGACAGTTCATATTTCACAACGACCATCTTTATCACACATTATAATAATAATGCTGTGTAGTTTAGCTGTAAGTTAAAGGTTTTTCACATTAAAAACTGGTTGGTTGTTGTTTTATGCAGTTTTAAGTTGAAGGCTTTTCATATCAATAGTGGAATTAGCTGTTAGGGTTTGTTTTGGTTCTGGAATGGGAATGAGATGGTGTTCCAGAATTTATGTCACTGGTACTTATTTCTGACCAAAGAATGACATTTCATATTTCACAACTACCATTTTATCACACATTATAATAATAATACTGTGTAGTTTAGCTGTAAGTTGAAGGTTTTTCACATTAAAAACTGGTTGGTTGTTGGTTTATGCAGTTGAAAGCTTTTCATATCAATGGTGGAATTAGCTGTTAGGGTTTGTTTTGGTTATGCAATGTGAATGAAATGGTGAACCAGAATTTATGTCACTGTTACTTATTTCTCATTGAACGCTTTTCATATCAATGGTGGAATTAGCTGTTAGGGTTTGTTTTGGTTCTGCAATGTGAATGAGAAGGTGATCCAGAATTAATGTCACTGGTACTTATTTCTGACTAAAAGAACGACAGTTCAGATTTCACAATAACCTTCTTTATCACACATTATAATAATAAAATGTGTAGTGTAGCTGTAAATTGAAGATTTTTCACATTAAAAATGGCTGGTTGTTGGTTTATGTAGCTGTAAGTTGAAATTTTCACTAATGTGTGGTTTAGCTGTAAATTGAAGGTTTTTCACATTAAAAATGGTTTGTTGTTGGTTTCTGTAGCTGTAATTTGTAGCTGTAAGTTGAAATTTTCAATGTGTGGTTTAGTTGTAAATTGAAGGTTTTTCACATTAAAAATGGTTGGTTGTTGGTTTCTGTAGTGGTAAGTTGAAGGTTTTTAATATTAAAAAGTGGTTTATGTAGCTGTAAGTTGAAATTTTCATTAATGTGTAATTTAGCTGTAAATTGAAGGTTTTTAACATTAAAAATGGTTGGTTGTTAGCTTTTGTAGCTGTAAGTATCGTGTTAGTTGAAACAAAGTGTCCAGCTACCACTGTCGTAGCTACCAGTGCGTCCAGCTACAAACGCTTAATCTCAAGGAACGTGGCAATGCAAAGTTTTATACATATTAATTTTTCTTAATCAGTTAACCTGTCAATCAATGGTTAGAGAAGTAATTTCTTAATCATATTAAGTAAATGTGAAAAAATATACAAGGTAACCCAAGTATTCAGAAATGCATGCAAGGAAGTTGATTAGAGAGTACGACTAAGAATATGCCAGCATTTTCAATTGTTAGCCATAAGATTAGAATTTTAGATTAAAAGGTGATTAATTGTGCCCATTGTCAATAGGTGTGCGCCTTTCCGCTTAATTAAAAAGTGATTATAAGTTGAAAGTTTTTAATATTAAAAAGTGGCAGTAAGTTGAAGGTTGAAGGTTTTTCATATTAAAAATTGAAGGTTTTCCATATTAAAAATTGGTTGGTTGCTGGTTTATGTTATATGTTTTAACGAAGTGAGAGTTAAGTTTGGGGAATGTCTCTTTCCTGGACCTTTAAATAGGCAGTCTGCTCCTTCAATCTTCATCATTCGTATTTTCGAGACTTCGGAGGGTTTCAAACGCACCTAAGGGTATGAATTCAATCTGCTGCAATCTACTCCTGAGGTCCGAGAATTTTGAATATTTTGTAAACATGAGTTCATCTGGTGCAAAGGGCGGTTGTAGGAAGGCCAAGTCGACAAAGTCCGTGTCCAAGTCGCAAAAGTCCGGCTTGCAGAGTGTGTCGTTGTACAGGAAGAAATCATACATACTCCAGGGAATTAAATAAGAAGGCAGACCAAAATAGTTTTTTTTTCAGAAAGAAAAATTTCTCAATTATATTATAAAAATATAATGTGTTCTCACAACAAAGTTTCACATTTTACATCAACAACAAGTTCTCTGTCTTGGTAGGTTTTCTACACAATTATGAGGCAGACATGACAAGCATGCTCTTGTCAATTGATCAAGTTCTCAATTACAAAATAGAACATTCTGATAAGTTCAACAGGTTTTTAGATAGGAAAAATGTCTTTAGATAGGAAAAATGAGAAAATAAAAAAGTGAGAAACTGTAAAATTGAAGATCAAAGACCAAGAGTGTCAGCCGTCTTAAAAAAATTGTATGGTGTGGATTTCAAGAAACAACATGCTTCTTTATTGCTAAAGCTTGGTGGTTTTAAAGAAGCTGAGGCAACATAAGGTCTCCTGAAAATTTTGAAAATTATAGATGTCATGAAGCACTTCAAAAGTGTTTAGGTCTATTACTAGAGGGTAGGGTAGGGTAGGGTACTGTGAGGGTGAGGGTCATTCACCAGGTCTATCACTGAGGGTGGGAGATATTCAATCATGTTAATAAGTTAATTTTTTTTTTGGAGATTTTTTCAATAAATTTATATAGATTTAAAACCTGAGCATATTAATAAATTTACTGATCTAAATAATTTTAAGCAAAAAGTTTTGATTTTCTTTTCTTTAATAAAACTTTGAACAATGAACATATTAATCAATATTAAAACCGACATATCTTTATAAAACATGAGGCTATATTAAAACTTGAGGGCTTAGGGTAGTACACTTTTGTAGATTAGGGAGTCAAAATCACTATGTAGAAAGAGGTCTCTTGTACCATAAACAAAAGGATCTCTATGTTATTTTGATTTTTTTGCTAGGTTGCAACTTTAAATTAGATTACTATTATTACTATTAAAATTTATCTCTATAACTTAAGTCAAAACATTCCTATGAATTTTTAGTTACCATCAAATAATCTATTATTAAATGTTTAGACAATATTTACTAAATTTGCAAAAATATTTTTCTATCTATCAATAATATTTTATATTGATAATTAAATTTGAATTACTTGTACTTGAACTTTCTTTCATTTATCACATTTAAATGAGAAGATGAAAACTTGAATACTTAATAACATGATTATTCATAGAAAACATGGAGACATAATCTCTAATGATATTATTATTCTTTAATATCATAAATTCAAATTTAATAATATTATATTTTTTTTGAAAACATCAAGATTTAAATCTCTAATAATATTATTATTTTTTAATATTTTTTTTTCTCATCAATTTTAAAATATTGAATAAAAGTTTTTGAAAATAAAATGTAACTTATCAAATTATTTTAGAAAGAATATAAAAGTAAACTTGAATTTATAATATACAATTTTAAAATATTGAATAAAAGTTTTTGAAAATAAAATGTAACTTATCAAATTATTTTAGAAAGAATATAAAAGTAAACTTGAATTTATAATATATAATGTTACATTAGACTTTGATTAAGAATATAAAAGTAAACTTGAATTTATAATATACAATGGTACATTAAACTTTGATTTAGTTATTTGTAAGTTTTGTGGGCATGTCAACTTCAGGGTTAATTTTATGATGAATAGTGAGCATAACTAAAACTTTGACAATTGTGTATCATGTACCATGTGGAATGTATTTTTAATTATTTGCATCTTGCATCATTTGAACTGTATTTTTAATTCTCTTTGAATGAAAAATATGATTTTTTTTCTTGAAAAAAATATACATTTGTACATTATAATTTTAGTAAGTTGAAAAATCAATTTTTATTTTTAAATATTTTTAAAAAACAAAATAAATTAAATGAACAAATTCATTTTTGTGAATTCTTTTCCAAATTTAATAAGAATTTTATTGTAAATCATTTACACTTATACATGAAAATTTCTACCCTAAAACTTTATCCTTCAATATTTTAACACATTTTAAAATTGTTTGAATAATAAATATTTAAATTAAAAAAATTAATTAAAACAAAATTACTTCATTAAAAATTTCTTTAAAAATTACATTAAACCCCTTTATTTATAAATTTTATTAAATTAAATTAATAAATAAATTACCCTTTACCATGAACATGATAAATTATTAAACTGATTTTAATATGAACTTTTCACCCTTGATTTTTCACTTTGTTTTTCATCAAACCTTAAATTAATTGATTTTCCACTTTGTTATAAGCTCCATTTTATTTATAAATTTTATTAAATTAAATTAATAAATATTACCTTTTACCATGAACTTGATAAATTATTAAATTTTAGATTGATCTACACTTTGTTATGAGCTTTTCATAAAACATGAGATTAATTGATTTCCCACTTTGTGTTTTCATGTTTCATCAACTTGTAAGATTGATTATGATTAATTTTCCACTTTGTTATAAGCTCCACTTGATAGTAACTTTGTTATTAGCTCCATTGGATTCTAAATTGATCCTAAATACTGTGTGACTATACTTCCATAATATCTAATTTTGGTGGTTAGTTACAACCACATAACTTTAAATAAATATTCGATGGTTAACATAAACATATTCACCCATGGTCCAATGATAATCCATTGGATTAGATGACAAGGTCGGGGGTTTAATCCCCTCGTTGAGGGCTCCAACCTTGATAAGGCCCTTTTGAGCAAATCAAACCTATCACATGGCAGCCTCTAATTGGCCCATGTGGCAGCCTCTGATTGTCCCATGTGGTAGCCACATCATTACCCAGTCACCTGTATATATCAGCTCTACATCACTAACACAACATCCTCCATACGCTTAGTCATCCTACCACATCAACATCTGTATATCCCAATCAGTGTGCCACATAAACATTTGTACTATCCAATCTTCATGTCGCGTCATCATATGAACAATGTCACGTCAACATCCATATTTTCATGTGTCATGATCATACTACCACCTTTCACATCCATACTTCCACGTGTCACGATCGTAATGCCACATGTCACGGTCCGCATAGCCACATGTCACGTCTTGGCAATGTCATGTGTCATCCATGTCAGCGTTTTTGATTATTTTTTCAAAACTTCATATCACAATAAATTTCAGATACGACGTTCATTTGAGCCCATTCAAGCTGTGTTGGAAAGCTCTCATCGAGATATTTTACATGGAGAGATTTTCATCGGCACTTGAGAACATCAATTTTTTAGTTACAGAATCCACCTAGATAAAAAAGACTACTCCATATACACCTCAACAAAGTGGAGTTGCAGGAAGGATGAACAAGACATCGATGGAAAAATCAAGGTGCATGCTTAGTGGTGTCAGGTTAGGAAGAGAATTATGCAGACAAGCTCATGAGAGATTGCATAACGAATTCACGCTCCTCGTGGGTTACATTTTGACCCCCAACCATGATTTTCTCAATGATTCTAAGAAAACTTGATTCATTCCATTCTGCTTTCCCAGAATGGGAGATTCTCCTCGAGTCAACTATTTTTAGCCCCACTGATGGCAGTGAGCCCCCTATTGACGAGGGATTAGCAGAGGCAGTGGGTATTGTATATTACTTAGCCAATCGATCACCCTCATCGGCTCTGGATGAAAACACTCCAAATGAGGTATGGACTGGTAAGAAACCCTCTCTCACAGATCTCAGGGTATTTGGTTGCGATGCCTATGTTCACATGCCAGAGGAAAATGAGAGTAAGTTAGATAAAAAGGTTGAAAAATGTATCTTTATTAGGTATAAAGATGGTCCGAAAGGCTATAATATTTGGAACCTAGGAACTAAGAAGGTTGTGTATAGCCAAGATGTGGTATTTAGAGAAATCAAATATGTTTTCAAACAGGACGTCCTACCAAGGAAGGAAGAACCAAATAAAATAGAGTTTGAGTTGAAGGATGATGAATTAGAATCTACATAAGTAAAGGAATTAGAAGAAGAAGATCTTCATACTCCATTATTGATGATATCGGTTCGGGAAATAATGAAACCAGAAAGGTATACTCCACCTGATTGCCATTCAAAATTTTCTTTGTCTATTACTAATGATGATCCTAGGAATGCTAGGAAGGAAGTGGATTCAGAGGATAGAAAACTTTGGAAAAAGGCCATGGTTGAAGAAATGACAACCTTGGAAAATAATGAGTCTTGGGATCTAGCGAACTTTCCTACTGGAAGAAATCACATTGCCAGCAAATGGGTGTTTAAGAAGAAGTTGAATGCAAAAGGAAAAATGGAGAAATACAAATCTCGCTTAGTAGAAAAAGGTTATTCCTAGGGAGAAGGAATTGACTTTGGTGATATTTTTTCTTCTTTTTCCAAGTTAACTTCAATTATATTTCTTTTATCTGTTGCTACTACGTTTGATTTTGAAGTAGAACAAATGGATGTGAAGACAACATTCCTACATGGGGATCTTGAATAAGAAATTTGCATGAAGCAACTAGAAGGATTTGTTGTGAAGGAAAAGAAAGAGTTGGTATGTAAGCTAAAAATTTCCCTCTATGGGTTAAATAAATCACCAAGGATGTGGTATAAAAAATTTTATTCTTATGTGTTGGGACTTGGCTTCACAAGGAGAAAAGCGGATCACTCTATGTATTTCAAATCAATTGGTGATAATATTATTTGTTTGGTCTTGTATGTGGATGATATGTTGTCGATAGGAAATGACAAGGAGATTATCTAGGATGTGAAAACTTCGTTGTCTTCTAAATTTGAGATAAATGATATTGGTGCTGCAAATTTCATTTTGGGATATTGGTGCTGCAAATTTCATTTTGGGCATGGAAATTAAAAGAGATTGGGAAAACATGAAACTCTAGTTAAATCAAAGGAAATACATTGAGACAATATTGTACAGGTTTAATATACAAGAATGTAAACAAATCAAGGTTCTTATTCTTGTAAGTGTAAAATTACTTGTATATCAATGTCTCAAGACACAAGAAGAGGAAGATGGCATGTCCCATGTTCTGTATGCTAGTGTGTTTGATAGTTTGATGTATGCAATGGTCTATACTAGACCGGACATTGCACATGCAATGGGAGTTTTGAGAAGGTATATGTCAAAACCATGGAAGGAGAATTAGACAATAGTATAAGGGTTTTCACATATTTGTGTGGCACTCCTAGTTATGGATTGTGCTACCAAGAAATACCAATATTGGACAAGGTGTTGGACATACATGGGTTTATTGATGCAAACTAGGCTAGTGATCTAGATCACAAAATATCTACAAGTGGGTATGTGTTTAACCTATTTGGAGGAGAAATCGGTTGGATGAGAAAAATATAGTCTATATTGACACTCTCAATTAGAGAAGTTGAATACATGGAAGACACTCATGCAAGAAAGGAAGCGATATAGTTACAAAGATTGTGTTCAAGTATTCGGTTAGTACATCAAGTTGTAAGGATAGATTGTGACAATCAAAGTGCAATATTCCTAGTGAATAACCTAGATTATCATTCAAAGACAAAGCATATTGATGTTCAATATGACTTTGTGAGAGATATGGTTGAAGAAAAGAGAGTGTTGTTGATGAAGGTGGACACTTTGAAAAGTGTTGCAAATTCATTAACAAAATCTATGAGCACTGAGAAGTTCTCTTGGTGCAAAGGAACTATGGGAATTTTTTCTCTGGATTGTTGACTATGTAACCCTATAACCCCCTGTATGCAAAGAAAACAACAAGTGGGAGAATGTTGGGTATGCCTTATATTCTTTTCATGACTAGAACTAATGTCTGCATTGCATCAGGCGCATAGGGGGGTTGCAGGGGGGTGCTAGCTCCCCCCTGCCTGAGGGGTCATAGGGGGAAAGAGCCCCTTGTCCGGGGGGTTTGTAGGGACGTGATCCCCCCTACGTGAGGATTCAGGGGCAGGGACCGTCCCCTAAAATGATGTTTTTTGCATCTGTTTTAGTCTTTTTTGGCACATGGTTTTCGTCAATAGTTTTCTAATTATGGTTTAGGAATTAGGGTTGTTGACTAATCCAGGTCAAAGGATTAGGAGTTTTGGATGCCACGATACTTATATATGTGTTGTATTGTAAAAACTGAAGATATGATGAATAGAAGATTAGAGGGGTAGCTCTAAACATGTTGTTGGTTTTCTCGGTTTGGGTTTCTAGGGTAAACATCTCTCTGTAATGTGTGTGTGTGTACCATTGTATCTTTTCTATTTTATTAAGAATCTATTTGTAGTAATTACTTCTACAATGTTAAAATCTACAACTATTTCATGAATATTTTGCAAATGTTCTTCTAGGACTATGCAAATCTTAGATAACCTTTTCCTTTATTATTTATCTCTTCTTCTCCTAGAATGAGCCACCATCTTACCCTTCCTTAAAAACAATTTAGTAGTTCTTTTAATACTTTTTTCCCACCTCAAAACTGAACCATTATCTCCCTAAGGTCTAGGCATCAAATTCCATACCTTAAAAATTAGCACACAATAGCTTGTGGATTCAAGTTGTGATACATTCAAATTGAAAGAAAGCAAAGTGCAGAGGAAGGCCACCTCCCCAAGATTCATAACGGATGAAATAGGGAAATGGTACAAACTTGTATATTATGATAGGGCACCTACATTGTTCCCATTGTCATGAGAAAAGGATATCCCCTCCTTCGGGGCATAAATGTTTTCCAACATCACCTAAATTATATAAACTATTCTCCTCCTATTGGACAAAGTGAACCAACCCCCAAAATTCAAGCGTTATCATCTCTATTTCACATAAAAACTCTAAAACCTAGGCTTGCTTCAATTCCAACCATCTTTCTATTGTTGAATAATCACAGAGGGAAATCCACCTTCTCTTATCACCCTCTCATTTGACCCTGATAATTAAAATCAATAAGAAAGATCCAATATGCATTTGGTAAATAATTAGTAACTTGATCCCATGCGTAGACATTGTCACCAAAGACATGGAGAATGTATGGAGGAAAAATTGATCAACCTACTCATACACATGCAAGTAATCTACACACACATGTTATATGGATCCAAACTTGAAGAGGCAATGATTGATCCCAATCAAGGAACAACCCTAAGAACAAGAACAACACCTTTAGGGCCTCCATCATGATTAGTACTCCAAAAAGGTTCATTCTAGTAAAATAACATCTTCACACAAAGATCAAAAGTAGAGGCCTTAAGATCCTATAAGCATTAAAACAATGGGTATATTAGCAAAAACCATGTCACAGACTATCATCATTTGCATGCCACATGTCACACCATCAGAAACTCAAGATGGCATCTACCTTTTTAAAAAATGACTCTACATTAAAACGTGAGGGATTAGGGTAGTACATCTCTATAGAT
>SNQJ01S0001885.1:58644-77712 GCA_010110895.2 Picea sitchensis
CATAGGTCAATATGTGATCATGTAGCATGTATCCTTGGTTTCAAGCAGCATGAAGCGTTGGCCATGATACATCACAACTATCCCTAGTTTCGAGCAGCTTGAGGCAGTGGCCAGAAGGAATGTGGTATGAAGTCCACTTTGGTAAAAGAATGTGGTATGAAGTCCACTTTGGTAGATACAAGGGTGTCTACTCCTATGCTAACTTGATGATTGTATCAAAGAATTTGAATCTTCCATAGGGGAAATGTGAGATATTAATCTCAAAGTTAGGACCAAGTTTTGTTTAAGGGGGAGTGTGAAGTCTATTGCATTGGAATGCATTGGTAGCTGGTGATAGTGATAGTTTTTCTCAGATGTAATTAAGGGGGGGTGTTAAGGAAAATACCAAATTACATCATTAACTAGTTAGTTAAATAGTTTACCAGGAATTGGTAACTATGTAAACTCTTGTAATCATATTGTGTAACTATACATGTTCATATTAATAGAATACACATCAATAGTATAGTGTGTTGCATCAATTCTATCTCTGCTTAATCTTTTCATTTACCATTTACTAGTACAATACACACTGAAACACCTATTATATAAATGGTGTCCATGAATTGATAAATGGTCAATGCGTCAGACTCATGAGAAAAGAACATCTAACAACTCCATGGAAGAGTACAACAAAACAATACATAATAACAGTAACTAATTGCAGTTTTGTCTCCCTATACGATCGGAAGATGGTCATAGTTTCAATTTTTATGTTGATTGAATCAGTTATAATTGTCACTGAGAACAGTAAGATGATGGAAGCTTCTTTTTTTTATTCAGACTCTTATGCCTGTGATCATCATTAGCAGAAACGTACGTGCATGCTAATCGATGCCTTGTGAATCTCAATTTCAATGGGTTTTTTTGGTCTCTGTATACAGCAATGCCGAGGTAGACAATAA
Organism: Picea sitchensis; assembly: GCA_010110895.2. NCBI lineage: Eukaryota > Viridiplantae > Streptophyta > Pinopsida > Pinales > Pinaceae > Picea > Picea sitchensis. Next base: position 59,589 of record SNQJ01S0001885.1, read on the forward strand.
TATCAATGGTGAAATTCGTGGCTTCTATTTTGTCTTTGTGTACAGCGATGCTGAGATAGGTAGACAATTAGTTTTTGGAGGTTTGGGTTTGCTTTGGTTCTGTAATATGAATGCGATGGTGATCCAGAATTTATGTCATTGGTACTTATTTCTTGACCAGAGAATGACAGTTCATATTTCACAACGACCATCTTTATCACACATTATAATAATAATGTTGTGTAGTTTAGCTGTAAGTTGAAGGTTTTTCACATTAAAAACTGGTTGGTTGTTGTTTTATGCAGTTGTAATTTGAAGGCTTTTCATAGTGGAATTAGTTGTTAGGGTTTGTTTTGGTTCTGGAATGGGAATCAAAATGAGATGGTGTTCCAGAATTTATGTCACTGGTACTTATTTTTGACCAAAGAATGATAGTTCATATTTCACAACCACCATTTTATCACACATTATAATAATAATACTGTGTAGTTTAGTTGTAAGTTGAAGGTTTTTCACATTTAAAATTGGTTGGTTGTTGGTTTATGTAGTTGTAAGTGGAAGGCTTTTCATATCAATGGTGGAATCAGTTGTTAGGGTTTGTTTTGGTTCTGCAATGTGAATGAGATGGTGATCCAGAATTTATGTCACTGGTACTTATTTTTGACTAAAAATTGACTGTTCATATTTCACAACGACCTTCTTTATCACACATTGTAATAATACTAGCACACCGAAAGACGGCTTGCAAAACCTGAACTGCCGGGAAAGAGAAACGACCCAGAGGTGGACTGAAGGAGTCGGAAGGAGTTGGCTGGAAGGAGGCAGCGTGTCCAGAAAGTGGTTGGTGAAGGCCAAAGGTTTAGGTTGGCCTATAAAATGAAACCCTAATCACTCATACTTGGCAATGGGCTAGTCACCATAGTAAATTTTAAATATGATTAAGTAAAAGTAAAAAAATAAACATGTAAACTGATGTCTTTATAATAGTGAGGAAGTTAGTGATTGAAATCACAACCATTGATTTATTGGGACTTGGTCAATAGGTGTACCCTAAAAATGTGTTGTGTAGCTATAAATTGAAGGTTTTTCACATTAAAAATGGTTGGTTGTTGGTTTAATTAGCTGTAAGTTGAAATTTTCACTAATGTGTGGTATAGCTGTAAAGTTTTTCACATTAAAAATGGTTGATGTTGGTTTCTGTAGCTGTAAGTTGAAGATATTTAATATTAAAAAGTGGCTTAGCTATAAATTGAAGGTTTTTCACATTAAAAATGGTTGGTTGTTGGTTTCTATAGCTGTAAGTTGAAGGTTTTTAATGTTAAAAGGTGGTTGTAAGTTGAAGGTTTTTCATATTAAAAATTGGTTGGTTGTTGGTTTATGTTATATGCTTTAATGAAGTGAATAGTTAAGTTGGGGAATGTACCTTTCCTTGACCTCTAAATAGGCAGGCTTCTCCTTCAATTTTCATTAGTATTTTTGAGACTTTTTAATATTAAAAAGTGGTTGTAAGTTGAAGGTTTTTCATATTAAAAATTGGTTGGTTGTTGGTTTATGTTATATGCTTTAATGAAGTGAAGAGTTAAGTTTGGGGAATGTCTCTTTCCTTGACCTCTAGATAGGCAGGTTGCTTTTTCGATCTTCATTCGCATTTTCGAGACTTTGAAGGGTTTCAAGTGCACCTAATGGTATGAATTCAATCTGTTGCAATCTACTCGGGGTCTGAGCATTTTGAATATTTTGTAAACATGAGTTCATCGGTGCAAAGGGTGGTCATGGGAAGGTCAATTTGACAAAGTCTGTGTCCAAGTCGCAAAAGGCCAGCTTGCAGAGTGTGTCATTGTACAGGAAGAAATCATACATACTCAAGCAGGTCCTTCAAGCAGATTCAAGCAAATTCAACACCTTTCCTTCAACAATCTCCCTGAGCGACTTCGGAAAAATACAAGGATAATAATGCTCCAAAATCCTAAGTGAACCTTGGGTGAACATCGAATGAACTTTTACTCAGAAGAAAATATATAAACACACATTGCAGAAGGATTTCTATTAATTTTTGCAGAAAAGATTTACAAAATTCTTCATACTTATAAACAAAAATTCAAAGATTTTGACCATAACACATTTCAAGATACCTCAGACCTGAGTAGAATATTGATTGAGCTCAAGAATTATCTGGAAACTCTTTGGCTTCTAGTGCTACTAGAAAACTCTTTAAAGAGACTTGTGAGTTCTGCCACTTTAGTTCACAGGCTCCCAGTGGAGTAGTTCCTATGTAGACTATCAAACTCACGACAGAAAAGAGCTCAGACAAGAGGGAGCTCAGAATACCAACACTAACAGACTTGTGAGTTCTTCCACTTTAGTTCATGGGCTCCCAGCGGAGTAGTTCCTGCTTAGAATATCAAACTCACGAAAGAAAGACTCAGAGCTCAGACAGCAGGGAGCTCAGAAGACCAATACTAACAGACTTGTGAGTTCTTCCACTTTAGTTCACAGGCTCCCAGCGGAGTAGTTCCTACATAGACTATCAAACTCACGACAGAAAGACTCAGAGATAAGACAGGAGGGAGCTCACAAGACCAATACTAACCAAGAATCTAAGACTCGATGCCTCAAATGAGTGCCCCCGAGCCTTATTTATATACTTTTTCTAGACTTCAGACAGACAAAACGTGCAAGAAACGTCTTGAATGGTCGACAAACTCGTTTATTAAATACTAACAAAATTTTCTATAAATGCTTTACTTTTCAATAGATTCCTTAGAATGTGGGTCAAACCGCACCAAATGTTGGAGAAGTGCTCTTAGTTATAAGGATTTTTATGAAAATAAAATCATACGAAGAAGATATTAGTCATGATCACAATACATCCCCATATTATATTGTTTGGAAAAGGCTCCACGAGATTCCCAAGCTTTTGAGTAAAACTTACGTACTATGATTGTTCATCCTTGTTATGATTGTGCATAGATTCTCATTTTTACAATCCATTGGAGATGATGAGTTCCATACATTGACAAGACCATGTCATTAGTAATTCAATCAGATTCAAAGAGATCACAGATTTCTCTTAGTGGAATATCTTTGGTTGTGCATTCTATATTTAAGTATGATGGGTCCACTGCGCTTTTGTTGATGCTGAAGTCTCTCCACCAATATGATAGCCAAACAAGATATAGTCCGCTCATACTAGTATCTACACTTCCGAATTTAAATATTGTGAAATATGTTGTATTCCTATTCTCTTTCCTAAGAAAATTCCACCATGCCTTTTGTATTCACTGTAATTCATGTATGTCTTGAAGAACTTCTGTGTGGGATCTTGATCTGGCCAAAGAGCATAGGAGCGGGGAATATCAAGTGAAAATATTGATGACATAATCCTGTATTATTATTAGACTATTGATGACATAATTCATATCGAGAACTTCAGTTCTTCTGAGTTTCCATGTAGGTTTCCATAATTGGGCATATACTTCCCAATCTTCATTGTCTGGGATATTCCTTATTTTTTCACCTCCATTTTTCCATTCAGTAACAATGACCAGACAATGGCTTTTTGCATTTGATATTTCTTGTTTTCTAACCACGTTCGCTTATCCCCGCTCACTTTTTCCCTCGCTCGCTTGCACACACTCGTTTTTTTTCACACTCACTTGAAGGTTTTCTCTACTAAGAAAATCAAGGATAGAATTTTCAGAGCCTTTGATGTGTTCAATATCAAAATCAAAATTTGCAAATAGAGTTTGCGATATTGCAATTTTTTCTTCACTTTCTTTAGTGATTTTCTTATGTAACACCTTGTTCATTGCAGGAGCATCAGTTCCGAGCAAAACATTTTTATTGATGAGATAGATTTTGAAATTATTGACTGCATTGAGAGCCACCTTTATTTCTTTGTCAATTTATTGCATAGTTATTTCCCTTGTCAAGCTAGGTCCCTGAAGAAAATTGTATGATCTCTTCATGTGGCTTTGATATCCCTGCCTTAACTTGTTTAAGAACTGCTCCCCCATCCTTGGTCACTAGCATTAGACTCAACAATTTTAAAGAGTTCATCACTTGCGACATGCAGTATTAGCAAGTGCCTGACTTTAGATTTTATTTTTCTCATAGCCTCAATGTGTGCTTTAGTCCAAGGCATAGGATCCCTTTTTAGACTGTCATTCATAATTTTTCTATCTATAGCAAAATCTTTATAAAAACGACTCACATAGTTCAAGCTTCCTAGAAAGCGCTGGAGTTGGGTCTTATCTTTTATTTTGTCTCGAAATTTTTCTGCAAATTCCACTCCATGAGTCTGAAGAGAAATTTGGCCATTTGAAATTGTGTGACCTAGAAATTTAACAAAGATTTTAAGGAGCTCTAGTCGATCTGTCATAAAGCATGTCTAGAATGTTTCTAGTATAAAATGGGATTCTTCTGACTTCTGGAACATAATTTGGTAGGAGATGAATTGGATGCAAATTCATATTGAGAACTTCAGTTCTTCTGAGTTTCCATGTAGGTTTCCATAATTGGGCATATACTTCCCAATCTTCATTGTCTGGGATATTCCTTATTTTTTCACCTCCATTTTTCCATTCAGTAACAATGACCAGACAATGGCTTTCCGCATTTGATATTTCTTGTTTTCTAACCACGTTCGCTTATCCCCTCTCACTTWTCCCTCGCTYGCTTGCACACACTYGCTTTTTTTCACACTCGCTTGAAGGTTTTCTCTACTGAGAAAATCAAGGATAGAATTTYCAGAGCCTTTGATGTGTTCAATATCAAAATCAAAATTTGCAAATAGAKCTTGYGATATTGCAATTTTTTCTTCACTTTCTTTAGTGATTTTCTTATGTAACACCTTGTTCATTGCAGAAGCATTAGTTCCGAGMWWTTTTTTTTTATTGATGAGATAGATTTCGAAATTATTGATTGCATTGAGAGCCGCCTTTATTTCTTTGTSAATTGTTGCATAKTWATTTCCCTTGTCAAGCTAGGTCCCTGAAGCAAATTGTATGATCTCTTCATGTGGCTTTGATATTCCTGCCTTAACTTGTTTAATAACTGCTCCCCCATCCTTGGTCACTGGCAATAGACTCAACAATTTTAAAGAGTTCATCACTTGCAACATGCAGTATTAGCAAGTGCCTGACTTTAGATTTTATTTTTCTCATAGCCTCATTGTGTGCTTTAGTCCAAGGCATAGGATCCTTTTTAGCCTCTCATTCATAATTTTTCTATCTTTAGGACAATCTTTATAAAAACGACTGACATAGTTCAAGCTTCCTAGAAAGCGTTGGAGTTGGGTCTTATCTGTTATTTTGTCTGGAATTTTTTCTGCAAATTCCACTGCATGAGTCTGAAGAGAAATTTGGCCATTTGAAATTGTGTGACCTAGAAATTTAACAAACATTTTAAGGAGCTCTAATGGATCTATCATAAAGCATGTCTGGAATGTTTCTACTATAAAATGGGATTCTTCTGAGTTCTGGAACATAAATTGGTAGGAGATGAATTGGATGCAAATTCATATCGAGAACTTGAGTTCTTCTGAGTTTCCATGTAGGTTTCCATAATTGGGCATATACTTCCCAATCTTCATTGTCTAGGATATTCCTTATTTTTTCACCTCCATTTTTCCATTAAGTAACAATGACCAGACAATGGCTTTCCGCATTTGATATTTCTTGTTTTCTAACCACGTTTGCTTATCCCTGCTCACTTTTTCCCTTGCTCGCTTGCACACACTCACTTTTATTCACACTCGCTTGAAGGTTTTCTCTACTGAGAAAATCAAGGATAGAATTTTCAGAGCCTTTGATGTGTTCAATATCAAAATCAAAATTTGCAAATAGAGCTTGCGATATTGCAATTTTTTCTTCACTTTCTTTAGTGATTTTCTTATGTAACACCTTGTTCATTGCAAGAGCATCAGTTCCAAGCAATTTTTTTTTATTGATGAGATAGATTTCAAAATTATTGATTGCATTGAGAGACGCCTTTATTTCTTTGTCAATTGTTGCATAGTTATTTCCCTTGTCACGCTAGGTCCCTGAAGCAAATTGTATGATCTCTTCATGTGGCTTTGATATCCCTGCTTTAACTTGTTTAAGAACTGCTCCCCCATCCTTGGTCACTGGAATTAGACTCAACAATTTTAAAGAGTTCATCACTTGCAACATGCAGTATTAGCAAGTGCCTGACTTTAGATTTTATTTTTCTCATAGCCTCAGTGTGTGCTTCATTCCAAGGCATAGGATCCTTTTTTAGCGTGTCATTCATAATTTTTTTATCTTTAGCACAATCTTTATAAAAACGGCTGACATAGTTCAAGCTTCCTAGAAAGCGTTGGAGTTGGGTCTTATCTGTTATTTTGTCTGGAAATTTTTCTGCAAATTCYAGTGCATGAGTCTCAAGAGCAATTTGGCCATTTGAAATTGTGTGACCTAGAAATTTAACAAAGATTTTAAGGAGCTCTAGTCAATCTGTCATAAAGCATGTCTGGAATGTTTCTAGTATAAAATGGGATTCTTCTGAGTTCTAGAACATAATTTGGTAGGAGATGAATTGGATGCAAATTCATATCGAGAACTTCAGTTCTTCTGAGTTTCCATGTAGGTTTCCATAATTGGGCATATACTTCCCAATCTTCATTGTCTGGGATATTCCTTATTTTTTCACCTCCATTTTTCCATTMAGTAACAATGACCAGACAATGGCTTTCCGCATTTGATATTTCTTRTTTTCTAACCACGTTCGCTTATCCCYYCTCACTTTWTCCCTYKCTYRCTTGCACACACTCRCTTTTWTTCACACTCGCTTGAAGGTTTTMTCTACTGAGAAAATCAAGGATAGAATTTCCAGAGCCTTTGATGTGTTCAATATCAAAATCAAAATTTGCAAATAGAGCTTGCGATATTGCAATTTTTTCTTCACTTTATTTAGTGATTTTCTTATGTAACACCTTGTTCATTGAAAGAGCATCAGTTCCAAGCAATTTTTTTTTATTGATGAGATAGATTTCAAAATTATTGATTGCATTGAGAGCCGCCTTTATTTCTTTGTCAATTGTTGCATAGTTATTTACCTTGTCACGCTAGGTCCCTGAAGCAAATTGTATGATCTCTTCATGTGGCTTTGATATCCCTGCCTTAACTTGTTTAAGAACTGCTCCCCCATCCTTGGTCACTGGCATTAGACTCAACAATTTTAAAGAGTTCATCACTTGCAACATGCAGTATTAGCAAGTGCGTGACTTTATATTTTATTTTTCTCATAGCCTCAGTGTGTGCTTCATTCCAAGGCATAGGATCCTTTTTTAGCGTGTCATTCATAATTTTTCTATCTTTAGCACAATCTTTATAAAAACGACTGACATAGTTCAAGCTTCCTAGAAAGCGTTGGAGTTGGGTCTTATCTGTTATTTTGTCTAGAAATTTTTCTGCAAATTCCAGTGCATGAGTCTCAAGAGCAATTTGGCCATTTGAAATTGTGTGGCCTAGAAATTTAACAAAGATTTTAAGGAGCTCTAGTCAATCTGTCATAAAGCATGTCTGGAATGTTTCTAGTATAAAATGGGATTCTTCTGAGTTCTAGAACATAATTTGGTAGGAGATGAATTGGATGCAAATTCATATCGAGAACTTCAGTTCTTCTGAGTTTCCATGTAGGTTTCCATAATTGGGCATATACTTCCCAATCTTCATTGTCTGGGATATTCCTTAATTTTTCACCTCCATTTTTCCATTCAGTAACAATGACTAGACAATGGCCTTCCGCATTTGATATTTCTTGTTTTCTAACCACGTTCGCTTATCCCCGCTCACTTTTTCCCTCACTCGCTTGCACACACTCGCTTGAAGGTTTTCTCAACTGAGAAAATCAAGGATAGAATTTTCAAAGCCTTTGATGTGTTCAATATCAAAATCAAAATTTGCAAATAGAGCTTGTGATATTGCAATTTTTTCTTCACTTTCTTTAGTGATTTTATTACGTAACACCTTGTTCATTGCAGGAGCATCAATTCCGAGCAATTTTTTTTTATTGATGAGATAGATTTCGAAATTATTGATTGCATTGAGAGTCACCTTTATTTCTTTGTCAATTGTTGCATAGTTAAATTCCCTTGTCAAGCTAGGTCCCTGAAGAAAATTGTATGATCTCTTCATGTGACTTTGATATCCCTTCCTTAACTTGTTTAAGAACTGCTCCCCCATCCTTGGTCACTGGCATTAGACTCAACAATTTTAAAGAGTTCATCATTTGCAACATGAAGTATTGGCAAGTGCCTGACTTTAGATTTTATTTTTCTCATAGCCTCAGTGTGTGCTTCAGTCCAAGGCATAGGATCATTTTTTAGCCTATCATTCATAATTTTTCTATCTTTATGATCCAGATTATTTTCAGCACGAAATGAGATTGGAGATATAATCAAGAAATGCACAGAGATATCGCAAATATTCAATAATATAACATAAATGTATTAGAGATGCAACCATAAACACAGATATACAGTAATACACGATTTCTATTAATGAAATAAATGTAAAGAGACTGTAAAAATACAGAGTGAAAGACTCGCTAGAATGGTGGCACCTTATCTCTGAGAAGAGATGTGACGGCTACTCGCATTCACCAGAAGATCATTACAATGAGGCTCTAAAGGCCTTTTTACAATAAGAAGGAATGCCAAAAACCCTAGACATCCAAAAAACTAACCCTAGGAGATGAAGCGCCAAAAGTCATGTGGGCCCCGTTTGGGTAAGTGAGTACATCAACTTCCCGGGGTCGTAACTTTTTCATACGATCTCTGTTTTAGGAGTGTGATAGCTTGTTGGAAAGGTATCGTCGAGGAGATTCATTTTCGGGGCTCAATCATGCCTTCGTCTATAATTGAGAACCTCGATCTCGAAAAACCTTCATTTGGGCCCTCAAAATGGCCCCGGAAGTTAAAACCTGCTAAAAATAGTAAATTGCCAAAATTGCCAGAAAACTGTTTTGAGCCATTTGGAAAAGGTGGGTGGCCACCGATATCCACCTGGATCACTTTAGCACAATCTTTATAAAAAGGACTGACATAGTTCAAGCTTCCCAGAAAGCGCTAGAGTTGGGTCTTATCTGTTATTTTGTCTGGAAATTTTTCTGCAAATTCCACTGCATGAGTCTAAAGAGCAATTTGGCCATTTGAAATTGTGTGACCTAGAAATTTGACAGAGATTTTAAGGAGCTCCAATTTATTTTTATAAAGAACTAGACCAGACTGCTTGAGGACCTTTAAAAACATCTCCAAATGCTTGAAATGTTGATCTATGGAATCCGAGAAGACTAATATATCATCTATGTAGACAATTAGCCAGTCAAATTATGCCTTTAAAGTGTCATCCATAACCCTTTGAAATTTTGTCGGAGCATTCTTAACACTGAAGGGCATAACATTCCATTCATAGTGGCCTATAGGAACACTAAATGTAGTTTTGAAATTGTCTTCCTCATTTATAGCCACTTGCCAAAATCTAGACTTTAAATCAAACTTTGAGAATATCTTTGCATTTTCTATTCTATTGATCAGACTAGATTTGTTGAGTATAGGATAAGTATCATCAGGTAGGATTGAATTTGAAGGAGTATCGTTTACTACCAATATTGGGACTCCTCGAATATGATCAGAATGTTTATTAACATAGAATCCATAGCAATTCCATGGGCTAATGGATTCTCTAATCAATACTTTTTTCAATGATCCTTGGATTTCGTGAGAACACAATTTTTGATATTTAGCATTCATAGGTATTGGTCTGCTTTTACAAGGTTTTACCTCATAGCTATCTTTGTGTGGTAATTCAAAAAAATGAGTTTTTCTTTCCCAAAATGCAATTGGGAGTTCTGAGCATACCTGATCTTCAAATATTTTTTGCAGTTGACTAATCATGTCTTGAATTTTTATCTCCTTGAGTTATTGATCAATCCTCTCGTTGTTCTTCATTTGTTGGAGTTCTTTAATCTTTTTCTCTTTCTCTATAAGAGTCCAAGACATTTGGACCATTATGGACAACTTAGGGACTGATACAAATGGGAGTACAATTTTTCTCCTTGCTATTGTAATAAAATATCCATATTTTTCATTTGGTAATTTTTCAGAACCATGTGGTTCAACAGTAGCCAAAAATGGAGTATCTAAAAGACAAGGTACTGGAATTTCTGCAAGTGAAAACTGCAGATTCAAGCAGTAAGGTCCAAAACATAACTTGACCCTTTCAACTGCATATTCCATCTTTAGGTTTTGATTACCTAGCCCAATGGTTGCATTGTTATTTTTTAACCAATAACAAGAAGAAATAGAATCTTTATTCAGGATGTCAAAATCTGATCATGAATCGATCAATGCTTTCAATTTAAAGATTTGACCTTGAATATTCAGCTTAATCATCACATGATATTCCTGATGTTGGATGGCCATTATTATCATAGAATTCAAACCTTCTATATAATTTGTTTCAAATGTTCTAATGTTGGTATTTTCATTCTGAGGAATTTCTTCTAGGGAAGGCATGAATTGTAGGGCCTGGATTTGTTGTTGTAACCCTCTTATTTCTTGTCTAGCCCATGAATCAGCTTTGTATCAATATTTAATTTCCGATTCTTTTTCAATCTTTTCTAATCTTTGCTTAATTTCTACAACTTCCTTTTTAAGAATATTTATTTATCTTCCCAAATCATTTATAGTCAAAGGTCTCATTTTATCATTTTGGTTTTGTCTAATAAATGACTTGGTATTCCGTTCAAAGGAAGCATCTATGAACAATGGCTTCTTACCTGAGTTTGTGGTTGTTGCTCATTTTTTATCTTTTACTGTGGTTTTTAGAAATGAATCTAAAAGTGAAGCCTTCATTTCTCCTTCTGGAAATGCTTTGATTTGTCCCAGCATCTGAGCATCTCCATCACACTAATTTTGAGCCATACAGATTTTAGGTTCTGGTTCATCTTCATCTTCTTCTTCTTCGTCATCTTTTTTTTCTTCATAACTTGAAGACTCTGTCTAGAAAATACAAAACTTTGGATCTTTACAGCTGCAATCATTTGCTATAAGTAACATTTATTCATCAAAGGATTCACTAGAGAAATATTCAAATTCAGAAGTGTCAGTAAACTGACAACATCCTTCATGAAGCATATGAACTTCTTCCCTCTTAGGAAAAGGATGATGTGGGAATTCATTTGTATCATGGTGACTTGATCCACATCTGTTGCAGGGAATTGAGATTATTTGCCTAGAAGACTCAGCCTTTTTTCTTTCCTTTTGTTGTGAGATCTTACATTTATTCTTCTTAGATTGTTCACCATGTGGAAATCTATTAGCCAAGTGTCCTGGTTGTCCACATAACCAACAAGTTAGGTTGGCCTTACTTTGTTGTTTGGAATATTGCAATTTGATGTCTTTTGGGGAGTAATAATGAGACTTTGTGTATTTCTTATAGTGACCTATTTTCCTCTTATCCTTTTGGTAATACTTGGGCTTGCCCTTATCATATTTTTGGAATCTTTGTCTCATGGCTTTATTTGCCATTTTCTTTCTTCTAACTGGGTCATCTAGGGTCATACCATATTTTTCGCAGATAGATCTACTATCTAGTAATTTTGATAGATTTTGTATTGACCTTGTAACCTTCATGTTAGCACACAATCCTACTAGGGCAGAGGTAATGATTGTGTAAATTTCTCCCCAAGTATAAAGCTCATGAGGTTGAACAAAAGCATTTTGTACTTTTAAATATTCAACAAATTTGTTGGGGAGAGTAGCAAGATATACTTGCTTCCAAAGAAGGTTTTTTCTATCTTTTACTTCATATATCCTTTGGGTCCATTCTCTGTGAAAATCATCATAATTGGATATTCTCTTACATTTCATTCCCGTTAGAATTATGCCATGTTTATGAGAGAGTTCTTATTCTGTTCCACACCAATGCTCAAGAATGAATGCAATTAATGCACCTATCATATTATTTTATGCTTGGCCATATTCTTTGAATACTATATCCCCATTTTCATCTTTAACTTGTTCCTTTTTTATTTTCTCAACTAGGGTAGGTGACGACTCTATTTCCCACCATTTAGCCAAAGTTCTTATAAAACATTGTATAATAAACTTACATGCTTCTATTTCATTTTTCACTTTCATGCACATGACTCTGTATGAAACATACATTATGTCTATAACTTGACATATTTTCCTTGTGATCATACTATCTATGTTCCATTCTGGGAAATTTTCATTTGTAAATTTGTGTGCCTCTAGTAGCTTGCCTTTTCCATAAAGGTCTAGAGATGAAACCCTAGTCATGTTCCAAGGAATTGGTTCTTTAACAGGGAGAATATGAGATTGTGTAACCAAAGATGAGCTGAGGATGCTTCTTCTTGTTCTGAGGGAAAATGGACTTGAAACCTTTTCTTCAAATCAGTTTCTTCTAAGAATGTAGATTGTAGAGTTTATTGATGAGACCTTTTGTGGAAATAAGTAAGAACTAGGAATTGGTTTGTTAGGAAGCTTTTCAATTTTTTCTGATACTTTAATAATAGATTCCCCTATGTTCTTAAAAGATTCACCTAATCCTTCCATTATTTCTTCATTTCACCTAATCCTTCCATTATTTCTTCATGGTCTCTTTTTGAAAAGTCTTTTTCACTTTCTAAAGTGTTTTTTTATTTCAAAGACTTGGGAATTGGCATAGTTTATACTGGAAGCAACTTGATTTGTAGATACTTGAAGTTGATCTATTTGTTTCTTCCTAGCATGGTCATTGGTTACAAAAGTATGTGTTGCCATCCCTCTTAGAGAAATATTTGTCCAATTTAACTGTTCAGACACACTTTGAAGTCTTTTCTCTGAATTTGTTTGTTGATATTCTTCCTTGTGAATCATGAGGGGAGTATCCTTAGTTTTTTTTTTCTCTTCTCCTAGAATGATTCCCTTAAAAGGGGAAAAGGAAAATCTGTCTCAGTTGTTTGTCGATCTAAGGATTTCCATTTGTGTTTGGTAATGATACCTTCTTTGGTAGACATCATTTGACTTGCGTCCTTTTGGGAAAGTTTGTACAATTCATAAAAGGGTATCCACAAATCCTTTATTGACATATATGTTTTCCATTGCTCAGATAAATCTTTCTTTAGTTCTACAGAAGTAATGGCATTAAATTATTTCGTTGGGGATGAGTAAACAGATCTGAATTTAACATTCTCTTAATCCATTCTATGTTTACTCTTCTCCTAGGACATCCATTCATAAGGGAAAAAAAGTTGTGCATCTTTAGGACTGATGGTTTTTGTAGTCTCGTGGGTAATGGATTTTCAAATCTACAGAATGGAATTATTGCATCTGTTTGTTCAATATATCCTAATCCATATCTTGGTGTTCTTCGTGGTCTATAGTAGCTAAATATTTCTCTGATTCTAGGATAATCTGTTTCTAGCTCAGGAATATGATGCATCATCAAGACATGGCTTTCATGTGGAAAATCTATGTTTGTTGTATCATAACACTTTGGATGAGAACAACTTTCTTTTGAGATCGAGGCTGGAGGATAATCACTTTTGGGATTATGGCTTTTATGTATAGGAGAGCATACTTGAGGTTGGGTATTGACCATATTAAGGCATAGAGGACATTGTCTTGAAAGAATAGAAGGTGGTGCCATCCAGATGGCTTCATGAGTACAAATGGGTGGATCTATGCCTTCAAAATTTGTAGATGGAAAAGAAGATGTAGATGGAAAGTTTAAAAATACTTCACCATGTTGGCTACTCTGAGAAGACTAGTTAGAGACAAGAGCAGAGCATAAAGGGCATTGGACGAGTCCTCTAATGGGTGGCCATTGAAAAATGGGAGTGTGAGAACATTCAGGGTTGGTTGCAGGATATGATGACTTAGAATTGACAGACCTTCTTGGAGGAAATTGAATGACGTCTTGAGTATGATCTTTGCAATATCTGCAGTATTGAGAGTAATTTGGGGTGAAGGCTTAGGAGGCTGCACTACCCTTCAAGGGAATTAAATAAGAAGGCAGACCAAAATAGTTGACTAGTTGGCTTTCAATGAACAACATGCTTCTTTATTGCTAAAGCTTGGTCATTTTAAAGAAGTTGAGGCAACATATAGGTCTCTAGCCAAAAACTCTGAAAATTATAGATGTCATGAAGCACTTCAAAAGTGTCTAGGTCTATCACTAGAGGGTGAGGGTGGGAGGTATTCACCAGGTCTATCACTGAGGGTGGGAGGCATTCAATGGATCATGTTAATAAGTTAACTTTTTTGTGCAGATTTCTTCAATAAATTTACATAGAATGAAAACCTGAACATAGTAATAAATCTACTCATCTAAATAATTTTAAGCAAAAAGTTTTGATTTTCTTTTCCTTAATAAAACTTTGAACAATGGACATATTAATCAATATTAAAACAGACATATCTTTATAAAATATGACTCTATATTAAAACTTGAGCTTAGTGTAGCACACCTCTCTAGACTAGGGAGTCAAAATCACTATGTAGAGGGGTCTCTTGTCCCATAAACAAAAGGGTCTCTATGTTATTTTGACATTTTGCTAAGTTATAACCTTAAATTAGATTACTATTATTACTACTAAAATTTATCCCTATAACTTAAGTTAAAACATTCCTATGAATTCTTAGTTGCCATCAAATCATCTATTATTAAATGTTTATATTGTATTTATTAAATTTTGCAAAAATATTTGTTTATCTATCAATAATATTTTGTATAGATAATTAAATTTGGGTTACTTTACTTTATAGTAGAACTTTCTTCCATTTATCACATTTAAATGAGAAGATGAAAACTTGAATACTTAATAACATTATTATTCTTTGAAAACATGGAGACATGAAACTCTAATGATATTATTATTCTTTAATATCATAAATTCAAATTTAATAATATATATCTTTTTGAAAACATGAATATTTAAATCTCTAATAATATTATTATTTTTTAATATTTCTTTTGCTCATCAATTTTAAAATATTGAATAAAAGTTTTTGGAAATAAAATGTAACTTATCAAATTATTTTAAAAATAATATAAAAGTAAATTTGAATTTATAATATACAATAGTATATTAGACTTTGATTTAGTTACTTGTAAGTTTTTTGGGCATGCCAACTTCTGGTTAATTTTATGATGAATAGTGGGTAGAACTATAGGTAATTCATTGATATGTATAGGGAGTAGTACAAATTTTGACAATTGTGTATCATGTGCCATGTGGAATGTATTTTAATTCTTTGCATCATGCACCATTTGAAGTGTATATTTAATTCTTTTTGAATGAAAAATATGTTTTTTTCTTGAAAAAAAATATACATTAACATATTATAATTTTAATAAGGTGAAAATTCAATTTTTATTTTTAAATATTTTTAAAAAACTAAGTAAATTAAATGGACAAATTATTTTCTTTTTGTGTGAATTCTTTTTCAAATTTAATAAAAATTTTATTGTAAATCATTTACACTTATACATGAAAACTTCCACCCTAAAACTTTATCCTTCAATATTTTAACACATTTTAAAAATATTTGAATAATAAAAATTAATTAAAACAAAACTACTTCATTTAAAATTTCTTTAAAAATTACATTATACCACTTTATTTATAAATTTTATTAAATTAAATTAATGAATAAATTATCCTTAACCATGAAATTGATAAATTATTAAATTATTAAATTGATTTTATTATGAACTTTTCATCAAACCTAAGATTAATTTTCCACTTTGTTAGATTGATTGATTTTCCACTTTGTTATAAGCTCCACTTTATTTATAAATTTTATTAAATTAAATTAATAAATATTATCTTTTACCATGAACTTGATAAATTATTAAAATTTAAATTGATTATACACTTTGTTATGAGCTTTTAGTAAAACCTGAGATTAATTGATTTTTCACTTTGTGTTTTCAACTTTCATCAACATTGATTATGATTAATTTTCCACTTTGTTTTTTCAGCAAAAAAAAATTACTCAATTATATTATAATAATATAATGTGTTCTCACAACAGTTATACCAACCAAAGATGTAGGAGAAAGAACAGGTCAAAGGGAAGATATATCAGATTAAGAGAGAAATATCAGAAGAGTTTCAACAGAGAGACCGGAAATAGGAGATGTATACTGAAAATGAGGACAGAGACTAGTACCTCCAGTCCTAAAAGATTTTGATAATATGTGTGGGGCCTTCATGGCCATCCAACCATTGGTTATAATTAATCAGACCTGTATTTTTTTTTCGGTTTCCCTATTGTGTTCTAAAAAGGCTTGTGTGAATGTGAGTTTCTTGAAAAGGCATTGAAGTGATCTGATTCTGTCCATCCAAACCAAAAAACGAATGAATGGAGCGAGCGTTTGATTAACTTAATTTTCCACTTTGTTATAAGCTCCACCTAATAATAACTTTGTTATTGGCTCCATTGAATTCTAAATTGATCCTAAATACTCTATGATTAAGACTTCCATAATATCTAATTTCTAAGTTTAAGAATTCCATTGGATTCTAAATTGATCCTAAACATTTTAGGATTGAGAGTTCTAGCCTACTAGATTTATAAACATTTTAGGATTGAGAATTCTAGCCTACTAGATTTATGTAGTTATGAAAGAGTCTTCCAGATTTACCAGTACAATACACAATGAAACACGTTTTATATAAATGGTGTCCATGAGTTGAAAAATGGTCAATCGCTTAGACTCATGAGAAAAGAACATTTAACAACTCCATGGAAGAGTACAACAAAATAATACATTATCACAGTAACTAATTGCAGGTTTGAATCGTTATACGATTGGAAGGTGGTCATAGTTTCATTTTTTATGTTGATTGGATCAGTTATAACTGTCGCTAAGAACAGTAAGATGATGGAAGCTTTTTTATTTTTATTCAGACTCTGATGCCTGTGAATATCATTATCATTAGAAAGGTACGTGCATGCTGATGGACGCCTTGTTAATTGCAATTTTAATGGTTTTTGTTGGTCTCTGTATACAGCAATGCCGAGGCAGACATCAATATCAATGGTGAAATTCGTGGCTTCTATTTTGTCTTTGTGTACAGCGATGAGTACAACGATGCCGAGACAGGTAGACAGCGATATCAATTGCTTGGTTCTGCGATGTGAATGCGATGGTGATACAGAATTTATGTCACTGGTACTTTTTTCTGACCCAAGAATGACAGTTCAGATTTCACAACTACCATCTTTATCACACATTATAACTAGCATACCTTTTAAGTTTAAGTGGGTGAATGGGAATGCAGAAGTAATTGGAGGGAAGTTTTATTAAGAAGATTTCATATTAATGTTGTTAATTGAGATTATAAAAGCTTTGAGAGACTTTTATAGTAATGTTGTTAATTGAGATTATACAAATATTGCAATTAAAATGAATATATTTGAAGTTTAGTGTTTGGCTCATGCTTCTAGTTGGTTCATTATTTGGACGATGTTTGGCTCATGCCCCCAAAGTGTCTCAAGAGACAAACAACTTTAGACATTACAACATTTTACCTCAACCCTTTCTACCCACCTAAACACTGTGCCCACTACCATTCATAACCAAAGATCTTACATAAAGCCCATAAAACACCATCTATCTTCGGTGGATACATGTCTTTAAATACATATTTTAAGTTTATATGTTTCCTCTATTTTTTTTACATACTTTATATTTATAAAGTTTATATTGTTCTTCCATATATATAAATATTTATATATTTGTATTTGAAATATATAAAATTTAATATATAATATTTAGTACTACAAACATAAAAAAACATAAAATCTTATTTATTATAAGAATAATAGTTTTTTATATAACAATATATTTACGCAGAAAGGCGTATATCTATTGGAGATGGGCACAATTAATCATCTTTTAATCTTAAATTATACTTCAACTTCATTCTTAGAAATTACACTTATTTAATCAACTGTCCACCCGTTTCCTCTACCTCAGATTTCCTCGAGTGTAACCGTTTCCTCTACCTCAGATTTCCTCCAGTGTAAGTCTTTAAAGATAAAATCTTATTTATTATAAGAATAATAGTTTTTTATATAACAATATATATTATATATTAATTA
>SNQJ01S0001885.1:78615-107397 GCA_010110895.2 Picea sitchensis
GAGTTTCTTGAAAAGGCATTGAAGTGATCTGATTCTGTCCATCCAAACCAAAAAACGAATGAATGGAGCGAGCGTTTGATTAACTTAATTTTCCACTTTGTTATAAGCTCCACCTAATAATAACTTTGTTATTGGCTCCATTGGATTCTAAATTGATCCTAAATACTCTATGATTAAGACTTCCATAATATCTAATTTCTAAGTTTAAGAATTCCATTGGATTCTAAATTGATCCTAAACATTTTAGGNATATCTTCTTTTGATATATATATAAATGTTTATATATTTACAATATTGGATCAATATAAGATAATAATATTATAAAATTTAATGTATATATTAAATTTATAAAATTTAATATATAATAATAGTATTACAAAATTTAATATATAATAAATTTATAAAATTTAATATATAATAAATATAAGATTATTTATGTAATAATATACAATGTTATAATATTTTTTTTGTTATATAAAATTTATATATAATAAGTTTATAAAATCCATTAAACTATTCTCTCTTAGTAATACAGTTTTGTTTTGAGCTCTATCTGTGTTCACATTCACTAAATTAGCAAAATTCTATATTGATTAGAATCTTCATGTCAAAAATTGTGTTTATAATAATATTTTTTACAAGCATGGCTATTTTTATGCTAACACTAAAAACAAAAAGGATGTTCCTGCATCAAGAACCTCCGGTTCAAAGGGCCAAACTACAACTTTGCTCCACATGCTACATGATTTGATCTTCTATCGAGTGCACATGTTTTATTTTTGGAATTTCTCCAAATGGTTTAGAACAAAGCTCCACAATTTGACTCCCTTGCATTTATGCCTTGTAATCTGCTTGACATGCAATTTGGTATATGCAAACAAGTTTTGAGAAGACTGCCTCAACTGATATCTGATTTGCAGGAGGGCGGGCGTTCAAATCCTGCAATTGTTTCCAACGATTCAATTAAATTTGACTTGCATACGATGGCATGTTAGACTCATCTCGTCGCCTCCACTAGATGAAGGGTGGATTGCAGATAGCAGAATGTGATTGTATGGTATGGTTCATGTCCGGAGACAACAAAGTAACTAAAAGATAAGTGACAGGTGGATATCTTAGGGCAGTTTTCAAAAACCTGTCAAGTGAATATCTTAGGGCGGTTTTCAAAAACCTGTCAAGTGAATATCTTAGGGCGGTTTTCAAAAACCTGTTAACCAGTTGACAGGTCGATATCAAAGAGAGAGCAAAGTATGGTTCATGTCCGGAGACAACAAAGTAACTAAAAGATAAGTGACAGGTCGATATCTTAGGGCGGTTTTCAAAAACATGTCAACCAATTGATAAGTTTTCATGAAAACCTATCCCTAAGATGCCTTCGACATAATAATAATACTATGTACTTGTAGCTGTAATTTGAAGGTTTGTTTCCTCTTAAGAGGTCACAAGTTCAAATCCAGAGGGGGTAGGGTATGTATACCTCCTTAGACACTACTAGTCAAATAGCTGGGAAGAGGGGTCCATTATCCCACAATCAAGAAGGTCTCATACACCAGTTTGGTGTCTAGCTTGACCTTGACCTTAAAAATGGATTATTATTATTATAAAAACAAAAATTTAAGAATTTATTTACATTTTTAGAATTTATGAAATTCTAAAATTTCATTGTTAAAATAACTTTTAATCATATTAATTATCCAAAAAAAGGTTGACTACATGATTCAACAATTCCAAATTAATTAAATTAATTATAAAAAATATATAAATCTAGATTTAAATTTAATCAAAATAATACTTTTCTCACAAATAAAATACATGTTTAAGGATACTATCACAATTTTTTTATAAATCTGGATTTAGATTTAATCAAAATAATACTTTGCCCAAGTCCGACGTGATGGAGTATGTTGTTAAGGAATTTTTTCTTGTTAACAAAAAATCCAACTATGTTAAGGGTTGGTGTGGCTAGTCCTTAGGTCACCAACAAACTAACAAAAACAAAAAATCAAAATAATACTTTACCCACAAATAAAATACATGTTTAAGGATACCAACACAAGATTTTATGAAATGGTATAATTACAAAATTAGTTATTAAAATTTACATGTTCTTAACTATTTTTTTTTTAAATCTTTAAATCAACTAAAAACCATAAATCTTAATGAATTGTGAATGCTATATAAAAAAATATTTATTAACAATACTATTACAAAATTAATTACCCACTTAAATTTAAATTTCTTAACTAAATTTCCTCCTATACACATATTCCAATGGCCTATCATATCATCCTTGATAACATAATGCAGTATTTGAAAATTTAATTTTGAACGTATTGGTGTGGGACTCCTAGCCACAGCCTGAATTGTAGCTTCTGTCACAGCCCGTACTATTGCATCCTAGTCATTGTCGAAGTGTTGGGCTCTCTCTGTCGCAGGCCGATCTGGGTTATCCCGGTGTATCGACCATGTTTCTTTCCTGGATCGTGTGGTGGTGGAGGTGTATCCGTTTTTCGAGTTTTCTCTATTGTTGCAGTTGTGTCTTCCGCGTTTTTTGTTGTTTGATGGGAGGTGGATCTAGTTGGGAGGCTTCTGCTCAATTTTTGGTGGCCGGATCTTCTTCTTCATCGTCCGGGGATCTTTTGTTTCCTGAGGTCCTCTGCGCACGCAGAGCCCTGTTTTTTTGGCTCTGCGTGGTTGGATGGGTGCAGATCTATTTTTCCAGCTTTGCGTGGTTAGATGGACATAGATCTGGTTGATCTGTCTTTCTTCTTGCCACTCTCCCTGGGGATGGGTTATAGCCTCGCCTTTCGTCAGATCTTATGTAGTCGGTTGTTCGCTTGGTATTGTTGCTTCGATCGTTTGGGGTTTTTTCTCAGACTTTTCTGGTTATTTGGAGTTTGATGTATGATCAAATCAAGGGTTTTGGTGGCTGTTGGTATCCTTTCACTTTCTCATCTCAGAAGAGGTTTATGGCTAGATCTTTGAGGTTTCTGGTGTTTGATGGGGTTTTTGCTGGCTCCGATGCTTTGTGATTTTCTCTTGATGTAGAAGCCTCATACCGCTCCAACCTGGTCCTTTAGGTGTTTCATGATTCATTTTTCTGGCTTGTATCTTGCGAGTTTTTTTTTTTCCTGACGTGTTTTTTGTGGCAAGGTTCTTGTGCTTCAAGGATCTTTTCCTGATTTATTTTGGGTTATTCTCAGTACTTATTTTTGTACTTTTCTTAGTGGCTTATTAGCTATCTTCTGGGCCATCTCGGGCCTCTATTTTCTACTTACATTATCCATGATTGGGTCATGCTTAAGGAACCTACAAAATTTAATTTGGTTCTCTTCGGATGAATAGAATTATGCATTTGGTTCTCTTCGGATGAATAGAATTATGCATTTGTTCCGTGGAAAAAAACCAAAAAAAAAACATCATACAATGTTTGCAAAATTTAATATGACTCGTTTGAAGGAATTAAACCTAAGGATTGTTATCGTGTAATTTATACTTGCCCAAATTCCAAGGCAAGTGGATACAAGATTGGCGTAACAGGGAGTGACCTACCACTGTCACCTTAATAGGAAATCCCTTTCTATTTAGGAGTATGTCACAGTACCCCAGGGGAGAGGTCCCCAATGAACCGAGTGTTTGAGAAGGCTAAGGTAAAAGGTACAAGAAATTCTCCCCCCTCTCACAAGTCACTCAATTCAAAGGTTCTTTATGTCTTATAGAGATGAAGAAAAAAGGTAAATAAGGTGTACCTTTCAAGAACAAGACAACAAATAGAAAAAGTGGCGACTTCCAAGTACCAAATGATGTTTAGTGCTTCATAAGACCATGAACCTTTTAAAAATAAGTAAGTTGATATAATATTGCAACAAAGTAATTATTTACAACAACAATAAGTATTTTGTAACAACTACAATAATTATGCCTTGAATTTGCTTGAAAAAGACAAGGAAATATAACTTTAAATCGGCAAAATGATAACTACTTGTCAGAAGCAAAATTGGCAATGTCTAATCAACTTTTAATATCACTTTTTGAGATAAATTTGTTGTTGTTAGATGGTTGTAGCAATATTTTGCAACAACAACAAGTTAGTCAATGAGTTAGTCTAGTTTAAGGTTAATAGAAGTTAGTAATAGTTTCAAAGAAGATAGTTTGAGAGTTGTTTTGATCAATCAATCACTATAGTGGGTAAACTAGTGCCTTATGGGATAATGGAGTCTATAAGTGACGATTTTCTCTTGGAAGAAAAGACACAATGATTGTAGTTGCCTAAGGAGAAGAGATGGATGGAAGAGGTGTTGGCTCTTCAAGGCCTCAAACATCCAAACCCTAGAGATGAATTTGCTAGAGTGTAAGCAATTTTAGGCTCTAGCAAACCTTTCTCCCTTAGGCTATTAAAAGATATTAGAAGCAACAATTGACTAGGTAATAACCACTAAAGTGTTAATATTTTAGGGCTCTAGAGGTTCACCTAGGTCAAGGTCCCCTTAGAAAAGTCTAGCAAATGAAGAGTAAAGAAGTAGCAAGTTAAGTGCTTTACTCCTAGGGTTTGTCAAGCAAGCAATTTCATAATCTTTACATGAAAAAGAAAATTTAACATAAACCATTCAAAGAAAATGAAGAATTGCATATTTACTTACTTCACCAAGAATAATCAAGCCATAAAATTCTAGAATGCCAAGTAACTTCACCAAGAAATGATCCAAGTTGCAAAATTTAGCCTCCAAGAGAAAGTGTGCCTAGAATTTTAGCCAATAACCCCTAAAAAGGATGCAAATTTCAGACCACACTATTTGTGTGATGAGTGATGATGAAAAAATGAGAGAACTTTCTCTCTATTTATATAGTATCAACAACCTTTAATTAAAATTAGGTCATAAAAAGGTCAACCTGGAAAAATTACATCAAAAATCTAGTTTTTACATAAATGAAGGTAATTAAACCCTAAAATCATTTCCAAGGGTGACACTATGCCCTTCTAGGGTGACATTAGGCCCCTAGTGTGGAACGTTAGGCCTCAAATGCATAATGTTTGGTCTCCAAAGGCCCTAAATGTTGCCACACATGCCAACTAGCACACAACTTCCCTCATAAATGCAAACTGTGACTGGATGATGTCTAAGGTCAAAATGATGATGTCATGGGCTCTCAAGGGTCAACGTTCAGGTGGAAAGGAAAGACCCCCCTGGTTCTAGATCTACTAGAGTGTCTTGGGGGAAACACCCTTCTTTCTTCCTGGTGCAAGCCTTTGGTGTCTCTCTGCCCCTGGTTGGGGTCACAACATCCATCTATGGGCTTTCAGCCCCATTGAGGTCTGAGCTAATCATTCCCCCATATATACATGTCCATTGGGAAAAGTCCTCCAACAAAAAAACGTACGCTCTCCAAGTTTTCATAAGTCACAAGGATCATAGAAATGTCAATCACATCTAATAATCAAATTACTCAAACATGTGCATCAAACCCCCTTTACCCAAACAAATGCTCAAAGATGTTACGTAGTTTAACAAGTCAGGTTTGGAGAAGGTCTAAGGATGTCCTATTGGGAAAATCCTCCTTACATTTGGGGTGTTTCCCATATGACAGCCAATCTAGGTTATGTAAGTGTGTGTGATGTTGGTTGTGGAGCCTGATTATATTCCTGATTCAAAGGTCCTTTCTTTCAGCCGTGTTTATACCCCATGAAGTATTTGGTCCTTTCTTTCTACCGTATTTATACCTCATTAGGCGCATTTACAATCTCGGCATGTACATCTTTCCACGCGGAGTGAGGGGGTACCTCCATGGTCTGGGTGTGGCTCCTCAATGGGGTTCATGGGTGAAGCCCCCGAACCAAAAATTGCATTATAAAAGCATATTGTAATTTCATTGTAAATCCGGGCCGTTCATTATAAGCAAGCCCAGACTTCCAATAAAGAGATTATGTTAGGTTTTTTCCCCTAGAAGGCAACCTCTTGCGCGAGGGAAATGTATTGTGGCTATGGTTGATGGTGAATATTGCATTCCGAGAGAGAGATCATGGAGAGAAAGAAGAGGAAGTTACAACGGTTTTGTTGTAGTTGTATCCTTCATTTGTTGGATAATAATAGCGAAGGACGGCAATTTCTCTGCAGGACGAGTCTAATAATCGGTGAACATCGTGAATCAGGTTCTTGTATTGTGTGTCTCGGTTTGTTTCGATTTGTTTTATTTTATTGCTACTGGCCCCTGCTTTTTCTGGTTAACTCCGGGTATCGAGTGATAAGTAAATCAGGAAAAGAGGGTTCCTAGTTCGAGTGGGAGAAATGGAGGAATATGGAAAGCTTAGTTTTTTATAAATTTAATGGCCAAAACAACCAGCTATGGAAGATGCAGATGGAAGACTATTTGTTATCGGCGATCTATTCCTCACTCACTGGAGGGGAGGAAGAAGAAGCCATTCATGAAGGACAAAGAATGGAGATTCTTGACAGAAACGCTATAGGAACGATACTACCGGAGCCATAAATACGGATTTCAATATTCGAAAGAAAAGAAAATGAATGGTTTGATGGATGCGCTGGCCAAATTGTATTTGAAAACCTCTACACAAAATATGCATTTCAATGAAGAGATTATTTTATCATGAAGATGTCGGTTGCGGGTCTCCATCATTTAAATGAATTTATTATGCTTACTAATCAACTAAGTTCGGTGAAAGTGGACTTGACGATGAGTGTTGTGGCTCTTCTTAATCTGTGCTCACCACGTAAAGTTGGAATGGCTTGGTCATGGTCAGAACTCGTCTCCTCGTTCAAATATTTTAAAATTGAAGGATGTTGTTGGTGCGCATCCTTAGTGAGGAAATGCTAATGAAAAGCATGGTGAGACATCAGAAATGCTACAACATGGGAAGAAAAATGGATAGAGGAGAGGGCTCATGGAACCGTGGAAATTTTAGGAAGGGCGGATCCAAATCCAAAATTGGAAAGAGAGTACTGAATTGTGGGAAGAAAAGGACATCTGAAGAAATATTGCAGAGTCTAAAGAAACAAAGAGATGGATAACTAGAGAGAAATCATGAAGCAAATTGTAACATGTGATATGTTATAAGATGCTTTGATTCTTTTTGTAGATAGTTATTTCTGAGTCTTGGGTAGTAGATCTCAGAGCTGCTCATGCCACACCCCCATAGGAAACATTTTCTAGATTATGTTCAACAGATTTGGACAGGTTCATTTGGGTGATGATACAACATGCAAAATTGTTGCTGGAATGGAAAAGGTAAAATAAAGCAACAAAATGGAACCAATGGTTGTTGAAAGAGGTGGTAAACATATTCCATTTAAGTAAAAAAATCTGATTAACAGTATAGCCAAGGCGAATAGTTGTATATCCATATTTACGATAAGACGTGGGAAGGTCAATAAAGGATCATTGCTGGTGATAAAGTAGCGAGAAGGTAGGCATTGTAATCTATGGTAATACCTGACTTTCTATATCTTTTAGCTTCTTACAGAGGATACAACATTATGGCATCATATAGGTTCAGACACATGAGTGAGAAGGGTATGCAGATCCTTCAAAAGAAATTCACACGATCCTAAATAAATTGATTTGGACTTCGTGAGCATTGTGTTTATGGAAACAAAAAGAGAGTAAGATTTATCGGAGTCGGAAAGAAAAGAAGAATGAGCTTGTATATAGATGTATGGGACTAGCTCAGTATCATCTCTTGGTGGCTCATTGTTAAGTTACTTTTATTGATGATGCAATTCAAAAAACTTGGGTTTATCGGTGATTCACAAAATCTAATGTTTTGATAATACTTTAAGGAAATGGAAATGAATGAGGAATGAGATAGAAAAAAGTTTCCAGCGTCTCTCGATCATAATGGGAGGTGAATATCGCAACAAGGATTTTGATGGATTATTGTTCATACCATGGATCGTAGAGAAGATAGTCCTGTTCTAACACCACAAGAAAAAACGGTGTGTCAGAAGCGATGAAGAGGACAACTCATGGAGCGATATGAGATTGCATGATGGTTTGCCCATAATTGGTAAGGTATCGATTACTCAAGGAGTTACCTATATCAAAACAGAGGACCTTCAAGTTTTGGATGGTGAATTCCTTATAGAGGAAATGGACAGAAAAGCAACCATTTTTTTGAAAACTTTTCGCATGTGAAGCATTTTGGCTCCAAGGCTGATAAAGAAAATGAACAAGCTTGAGGCAAAAATCCATATGTACCTTTATTGATATGGTGTTAATGATTTTGTTATCGCTATGGGATTAAGAAAATAACAAAATCACAGGAGTAGAGATGTCATATTCAATGAGAAGGTCATGCACAGATCAGCCATGGTGGAAAGAAACAAGAAACAAAAAATAAAATACCAGTATTGATGAGATCAACAAAATAAATCTAAAAGGAACCAGAAAATCAAAATGTACAACAAAGATGATAATGCACTCAAACACTGACGCAAGCGTTAGGAAGATTCATCAAAGTTAAGCAAACCCCTTGAACGGTGATCCCCTTCATTATATTATTTATCGTTGACTAATTCAGGTGAACCATAAAGTTATGAAGAAGCAATGCAATCGACACTAAAAAGACTTGGGGACTTGAGTCTAATGGTTCTGGTGAAATAACTGCATTTGGGATTGGTTCCATTGCTCGCAGAAAAGATTATTGTAGAATAAATGGGTTTAAGGGTTGAAGAAGAAGATGAGGAGAAAAGATAAGGTTAGACTTGTTGTAAAGGGGCTTGTACAAAAGAAAGGTATAGATTTTGATGAAATATTTTCTTCCTATAGTTAAATGACTCTAACACTAGGGACTATTTTAAGTCTTCAGGGAGTAGAATTTGCATCTTGAACAATTACACATTGTAAAACAACTTTCCATGGGACTGAAGAAGAGGATTTATATATGCGAGCTACGTGGGTATGAGGTCAAGCAGTTGAGAATTTGGTATGTTGAAGAAGAGCTTGTATGGCCTAAAAGCAAGCTCCAAGGCAAGAGATTTGAAGTTTGATGTGTTTATGACAAAACAGGTTATAGTGAGATGCCATTCTCATCACTGTTTATTTTAAAGGCTAGAAAATGGAATCTTTATTATCTTGCTATTGTATGTAGATGACATGCTTATGGTAGGACTATGATATAGCTGTGCTCAGAAGAAATTGAATAATTCATTTGTACTGAAGGATACTCTAAAGTGCTGCAAATAAAATCCTGGCATGAGAATAACAAGATAGGAAAAAATCGTAGAAATCGAAGATTATCCTGTATGAGCATATATAGAAGGTGTTGGAGAGGTTTTTAATGCATAATGCAAAACTAGTACACCTTTGGCCAGCCATTTCAAAATTAATCAAGGAAATGTGTCCCAAGACATAGGAGGAGATAGAATACATGTCCAGGTCCCATATTCATCAAGAGTTGGCGTTTGATGTATGTAATGGTCAGTAATACACGATATTGCAATACAAAGTGGATTCTCGTGCATTTTGAGAGGGTACTACTACATGGTGATTATATGTTTTGGGAGGCGTCTAAAACACTTTTCATTGTGATATGTTGATCTTTATATTAAGGTGATAAAGACGAGGAGCACCACGGTGGCATGTTTTTACTATAGATGGAACAATGATAAGTTGGATTTAGAAATGAATAAGGTTGTTGTACTTTCAACAATAGAGGTAGGGTATGTTGCTGCTACAGAGGGTGGTAAAGAGATGATTTGGTTACAAAGTTTATGGAGAATTGGAAAGAAGCAAGAGAACAACAAATTGTACCGGATGCTTCGGTGCCATTCACCTGCAAAGAACTCATCCTTCCATCCAAAGACTAATCATATATTGAGGTACCACTTCACACGATCCACCTCGGAAGATGGAAAATTGAAGATTTCTGGAAAAGATAATAATTCAGCCTGTTAATCCCTCGCATTACGTTAACAAAGGAGTATCTAGGAGAAACCGAATTTTGCTCATGGGCTGGTCAAGAATGAAGATGAAGATGAGAACTTCTCCAGGTCCAAGAAGGTTCAGTCCAAAAGAGAGAAAGATGCATTAGCTGCGAATTGTTGAGATCAAATGGCGGGGATTTTTGGTTCCGGAGCCCGACATTTTTGATTCAGAGGTCCTGTTTCACCTCCATGTTTATACCTC
Source organism: Picea sitchensis (assembly GCA_010110895.2). Lineage (NCBI taxonomy): Eukaryota > Viridiplantae > Streptophyta > Pinopsida > Pinales > Pinaceae > Picea > Picea sitchensis. Next base: position 88,756 of record SNQJ01S0001885.1, read on the forward strand.
CTAATGAAGTAGTTTACTGTATATTATGCACACTCCCTCCACACGGGGAGGGATAGGGGAATTCTCTCATGCAGGTCCGGGCCTATCCTCCCATTGGGGGTCTCAAAGCGCAGCCCCAAAGAAAAAATTACCTTATAAAATATACTTTTATAAGGTAATTTCATTGTAACCGACTGCTCATTATAAGGTCAGCATCTAATGGTAGAGATTATGTTAGGTTTTGCTCGAGAAGGTAACCTTTATGAGGAAATGCTGTATTGTGGCTATGGTTGATGGTGAATATTGTATTCTGAGAGAGGAGACTGTGAGAGAAAGAAGAGGAAGTTACAATGGGTTTTGTTGTAGGTTGTATCCCTTTATTTGCTAGATAATAATAAAGGAAGGACCTGGCAATTTCTCTGGTGGACGTAACCCACACTGGGTGAACCACGTAAATCTGTGTCTCTCTTGTATTGTGTGTCTTATGTGTTTTGTTTCTGCATTTGTTTTATTTTATTGCTCCGCGGTTCTGTTTTTCTAACATGTGAGAGGTGACATGGGGAAGTGTTTGGGCATAGGGTGCAGTGATAACAGGGAAATGTAGGTCTTACATGTGGGTGTATTTGTGGAGGGAGAGTTGCACCTTATCATGGATGCCATTGTTTCCTAGCCCATTCAATGCCTTTTATTCTTTAGTTTTATTATTTTTTTCATTTTTCTTTCATGCTTCAAGGGAAGAGCTGGGCAACATTGTCTTGTCTTGGTGACTAGAGGTGACAACATTACCCACAAGAATTTCACGGAGATGAGAAGGTTGGCTCATGATGAGACCCCCTTTCTCTTGGTTATGCCACCAAGAGCCACTACCCTAGTTTGGTGACCAGATAGATGGTAGTGTCATACCGCTACATGCCCATGGTCCTAATAGGCCAGATCATGATGAGACCTCCCATCCACCAACTAATAGCTTTAGTTTTTATTTATCTTATGGGTTCCCTTTTATTATTTTAACTCTTTCTAGCTACTTTTACCCTCTAGGCCTTTAGCCCCTTCTTCCCACAAGGCAAGATACAACCATTTCTAGTGTTGAAAACCCGATGCCCAAACCAAGGTGGGGGAAAATGAGAGGAGTAAGGATGGAAAGTGTTAAGTATGGAGGGAATGGATGATGACCTTTCACAAACCCATCCAGTGGAAACCCATCATAAAGGGAGATCAACTTACTAGGGAATCATGACACCCTTCTAGGTATGAAAGAGTTAAAGAGCATAATTTCCAAGCAAACATTATGAAATGAAGGAGAATTCAGTGCAACATATTCAAGTGCTTCAATAATCAGAGTGACATATATCATGATACCTAGACTCATTACCTCTTGGAGCTAGACTTATTATTGCTTCAGGACCAGGCTGGTGGGATGGACATTGATGTTGCTAATAGATGGGTTACATTGAAGAAAAGTTGGGCCCTCTGTGCCCATTCTCAAGTCATCTGACTCTTAGCACTCCATGTCTATGAACTATGGGCCTCAAGACATGTTATCCTTAGTTATCCATAGGATAGGGGATAACATCTGGCTCCAACTCGGGGACATGTGCTCACCGTAGAGTGCATGATAACCTCAACATATCTGGTATGACTTGTATTGGCTAGATCTCAACAAAATATATCAGTAATATTTAGGGTGGTGATATCACCCCTCTCTCATATATGATATAATAAAATGAATATAAGCATGCATATATACATAAATAGAAAAATACAATGATGAAAATGAAACTACACTATACTAGCATGATATGCAGATGGTATATACAATGGATGCAAATGTCTAGCTTACCTTTTCTTACTTGTTGGTCAAACGCCATGTGTAGATTCAAATAACAAGTGAAACAATCCTAGAAATATCTCATAATACCTACCTATGTTCTTCATCATAAACCAAAACTATGATAATTCAAGCACAAAAATAACATGAGTAGCTCATGGAGGTTGGAGGGAGGGATAAAATAATGCTAAGTCACACTTCCAGGAAAGTGCTCAATCCATCTCAAAAAGGGATTGTGAAAAATCAAAGGCTCAAAATACTGACTCAAAGAGTCTGAAGGTTGGCTACCTTGGATGTCTTCACATCCTAAGGTCTGGGAAGGGACTAGTAAGAACCTAGAGGGTGATTGACAATTTCTTAAGGGAAGGTTGAAAGAATGAGATAATAAACTTCTTCTTAAGTTATTCAACCTACCCTTCAATTATAAAAGTAGGCTTTCCCCAGAGAAAAATCAAGCCAAGGGACATGTTTCCCAACTACACCCTTAGTGACACAGCGAGGTAAAGTAATCAAAGGGGGCTGGAGAACCTTGTCACAAGTACCCTGCTTTGGGAAAGCAACGTCCTCACCTATATCAATATTTGATCACAACAGTGGTTGATAATATTCTTCATAGAATAAATCCAAGTGCTCAAAGGAATATTCATCGAAATCTTCAGGGTATGACCAAAAATCATCAAGAGAATATTGCATCGGGTCATCCTTGGGCGCTTGGAAAAGTTTTGTAATGATATTATCATATTATTGCCAAATGTCAAAATTATTAGGAAGATCATATGTGATTTGGATTTTATGAGTAGAATGAAATGAATATAGATTATTATCAAAATATGCTTAACACAGAATAACAGATATACAATAAAACTGGTTTCTATTCAATAAGGAAATATGTTGAAACTGTCAGCAAAAAACAGCTTGCTAGAATGGTGGCAACTTATCTATGAGAAGAGATGTGACGGTTGCGCTCATTTGCCAGAAGATTATTAAAATGAGGATCTAAAGGATTTTTTACAATAAATAGGAATGTTAAAAACTCTATAAATCCAAAAACCCAACCCTAGGAGATGAAGCGCCAAAAGTCATGTGGGCCCCATTTGGGTAAGTTAGTACATCAACTTCTCAGGGTCGTAACTTTTGCATACGATCTTCGTTTTAGGTGCATGATAGCCCGTTGGAAAGGTATATCTGAGGACTACACATATTTCCTATGGATATCCCTACCCATTTTTATTTTGTAGAGCCCTAAAAGAGTTTCTTAGGGCCTCAAAATGGCCCCAGAAATCAGGGACCTGAAAACTAGGAAAAAACTGTTGAACTGGAAAACTACCAAAATGAGCCAATTGGAATAGGTGGGAGGCCACTAAAATCCATATAGATCAATACTCCCCCATTAGGAATCAATTTTCTCCATTGCGTTGAGTTCCCCCATTAGATGAGAAAATTTCTGTTGAATTTGGCCCCGAGTGAGCCACTTGCCTTGGTGCAGGAGTTGCCCTGCTTTGACAACTAGATAAAGATGGATCCTTTGTTGGTGAGTGCCCTTGACATATTTTTCCAAAATATGATCCATGAATTTTTGTTGTATGCAATCAAGGTTGAGCTCTGTTGGTGTCAGTTGTTCTGTTATCTCTGAGGTGTCCAATAATGGTGGGAAATAAGTTCAAAGGAGATCCACATTGAACACTAGGTGCATACCAAGGAAAGGAGGAATGTTGAGCTCAAAATAATTATCACACATGGCCCTGGTGATGGTGTATGACCCATAATGGAGTGGGCTAAGATTTCGATGGGGTCCGATAAGGCATTCTTTCTGCAAATGCAACCAAACTTTGTCACCCACCTAAAACTTATGTGGCACCCAGTGTTGATCATGGCACTACTTGTACTTGTCATTGGACTTATGTGGGATATATTGAACCTGTTGAAGGATGTGCTAGATCTTCTCAATGAATCGGGTGGCTTTTTCATGTTTAGTTGGAGCAGGAGATGAATCGGTTGAGGTGACCGTAAGGGGTAGTGCAACATCTATGGGACCCAATGGCTAGAATCCCAACCCCAACTGAAAGGTGTTGTGGCCAGTTGAGCTATGCAAGGCTCGGTTGTAGCTGTGTTGTACATAGGGAAGACTCTCATCCCATGTGCGATGGTTCTTGGAATTATACATGCGTAGGATATGCAAGATCATTCGATTTACGACCTTGGTTTGGCCATCTGTCTGGGGGTGGCAGGTTGTGGATTTGTTGAGCTTGGTGTCCAGCAATGACCAGAGGCTCGACCAGAATGTGCTGATAAATTGACTGTCCCGATTTGAGACAATGGTTTGTGGGATTCCAATATGTACCCAGACTCATTCAAAGAAGATCTTGGTAGTGGCCTCAGTTGTGATGTTCTTCTTGGAGGTGGCCAGAATTGCCATCTTAGAAAATCGATCAACAACCACAAAAACACAATCATTTCCTCACTTGGTGGACGAGAGGCCCGACATGTAGTCCATAGAGATGGATTCCAATGTCATGTCAGGAGTAGGCAGAGGGGTGTGCAGGCATGTTTCTTAGTGGTTAGTTTGGAAATAACGTAGGTAGTGCAAGACCTTATATACTTGTTGACGTCCTTCCGAAGTTTCGACCAGTAGAAATGTTTCTGCAAGATTGCCACTATCTTTTCTATGTTGAAGTGTCCTACCACCCGACTGTAGTGGGATTCCCAGATGGAACAGATGGCACAACAACCCATCTTGAAGATGGAAATTATCGACAACTGCGTTTGCGCCCAACAATTGGTATGTGGTGGTGAAGTCTGCATCTGTCTCATATAGTTGGGGCCATCCAGAGGTCTCATGGTCGCAAGAGTCTAGCATCGTGGTGAGTGTCGCGACTGGTGGTCTGCTGAGGCAATCAATGACGTGATTAGTGTTTCTTGTTTTATACTTCATGTTGAGGTGGAATTGATGCAAGTATGTGGACCACTTATGATGGCAGTCATTCTACAATTTTCCTTGTTTCTGCATGAACTGCAGTGGCTTATAATCAGTGTGGATGAATGTCTCATTCCCAAGAATGTAATGTCTCCATTGGCAACAAGCTTGCAAAATGGAGTACATTTCTTTGTCATAAGTAGGGTACTTAAGGACAACATATCATAGTATCTCACTATGATAGGCCACAGGGTGGTCATGCTAAGTGAGAACGACACCCACAGCATAGTCTGAAGCATATGTCTCTATCTCAAAGGGTTGTTGTAGGTCTAGTAGTGAAAGTACTAGGGCTGAGCACAACTGTTGCTTCAAATCATCGAACCCTTGTTTTTGGGACCGGCCCCACACAAATTTATCCTTACCACCACCCCTGGTTACTTGGTTGAGGGCCCATGCATTATGGGAGAATCCCAACATGAACTTGTGGTAGAAATTGGAAAGGCCCAAAAAGCTTTGAAGCTCAGTGAGTGTGGTTGGGGCTGGCGAGTCACGGATGACTTGGATCTTGGCTAGATCCACATGTACACCATGTTTATCAACAATGTAGCCCAAGTAATGGACCATGTCCATGCAGAAGGATCATTTTTCCAAGTTGGTGTATAGCTTGTGCTACTGCAGGATGTGCAGAACCTATTGAATATGCTGAAAGTGTTCTGCCCAAGTCTTGTTTTAAATGAGAATGTCATCCAGATACACCACTACAAAATTATTGGTGAATGGTCACAGGATATCATCCATCATCCTCATAAAAGTGGATGGAGCATTTGTCAAGCCAAAGGGCATTACCAACCATTCGACATGAACTTCCTTTGACTTGAAAGAGGTCTTCAATACATCTGTCTGTTCTATCGAGACCTGGTGGTAGCCATACTTCAGATCAATCTTACTGAAGTATTTGGCCCCTGTGAGCTTATCAAGGAGGTCGTCGACTTGGGTAATTGGGTACCATATTCTGACTGTGATTTTATTCAGGGCCTGGTAATCAACACAGAGTCATCAAGTTCCATTTATCTTATGTACCAACATTATTTGGCTCATGCATGGTGATGACCTAGGATGGATGTGCCCCTTGTGGAGAATTTCTTAGATCTGCCACTTGATCTCCTCATTCTGTAACATAGAGAAGTGGTAGACTATCCCATTGGGAAGCGATGTGTCAAGGGTCATATCGATGGGGTGTTTGACCTGACAGTGCAGAGGTACCCCAGTAGGTGAGGAGAAGATATCTGAGTATGCTTCCACAACCTTATCCACTTGCTTATGTTGTGTGGAGAGTTTGGTCTCAGAGACCCTGGATGTGGTTGCGATCTTTTCCTCATTCTGAGAGCAAATCATGAAGAATAAAAACTTCCCCGTTTAAGAGATGAACTTCCTTCATTTCTTGGAAAAAATCAAGGAAATAACACTAGGTGGGACTACCTCCGGTATCCTGCACAATTTTTTTTTCAAAGTAATAATAACACTACTAGGCCTAGACTCATATACATCATGGAATTTCCATAAATATGGTTGGCCCAAAAGAACATTACAAACTTAGAGAGGGGAAACATCACATAATACCTCATCTTTGAAGGGCTTGATGTCATATGACAGGCATCATTATTGGCTGACACAAATGTCTCTTCCTTAACGTAGTCATCTGATGGTGTAGGGTTGTGGATGCGACGTTGTCAGCAGGGCAAGTCGCTTGACAACCTCTATTGAGATGGGGTTCTTCTAGATATCGCTATCAACGATGAAATGGTGTTGGGTACCGTTCACCCACATCTGTGAATGAAAAAGGTGCCTGCCTTCCTCTGGCTTGTTTGGTTCACCAGGATGGAGCTTGGTGGTAGAAATGGTAGCATTGGGTTCTACATCAATGATTTGTCTCCCCCTTTCTAGTTTTGACTCAGAGTTGGTACCCACATCTGATTCAGAGGCTTTCACCTCAGCCACCAGCGACTACTTTGAGAAACAATCAATAGTGTTATGCCAAGGGTTGTTATGGAAGTCACACCACTTCACAGTATCTTTCTTTGTATTTCTAGTGTCCTTCTTTTACAGCCTGGGCTAGTTGTCATGAGGCGTTTCATCTTTGCTTTGTCCTTTGTTCTGTGGGTTGGGGCCGCCCTTTCCTGGCTATTGTTGTGAGGGGTTCCCAGGCCCAAATTGTCGCATCTTTTGTTTGAGCTTCTGCTCGATTTTGATGGTATATCAGTAGGCCACACCCAAGGATGATATGTCCAGAAACTCCATTTCAGCCTAGATGTATCTATGCATACCGTCGCGATACATGAGCACTAGATATCACTCAAAAATTTTGATACCCAACTTGGTGCACAAGGTATGGAATATATTTTTGAACTTGGTCATTGCTTGGTCTCTTTCCTTCTGTAGTGTGGTCCATTTTGTATACAGGTCCTCGTAACTTCCAACAGGGTATTATTTTTCCTTAATAACATCCCTGAAGGAATTCCAGGTGACTGCAACTGTAAATAATGAGGGTTCCTTTTTTTCCTTCTACTCACAGAAAGTTTCCCAACAATCTTTGACATGGGGAACAACTTTGAAGAGCGCAAAAGTAATATTTTCTCTATTCAAGAAGTTATGGATAGAGAAATACCCTTCTAGCAGATTCAACCATTTGTCTACATCATCCGTGTCTATCTGACCTTCAAATATCTTCAACATCGAATTTGATTTGTACCTTGAAGGGGGCAACACCTCCATTTGAGGAAGATGTGTCGCTTGTTGGTAGTTGCTGAAGGATTTGCCCAAAACTATCCATCATATCTTTCCTATGTTGCTTGAGGGCTTCCTCGAGCAAACTTTTGAAGGGATATCCTATCTCGTCATCTTTATTTTCTCCCTCCATGAGAGGTCACTTGGGTGTGAGAGAGATTTTTTCCTCAAGAGAAACAAGTTTGAGACCCAATTCTTTGTACCCTAACCTCATTGGGGACATGCATTAAGAACGATAAGGAGAAAACCGTTCTTATACAACTGATCCATATTTTATGAGCAAAACGAAATGAATACATATTATTATCAAAATATGTTTCACACAGAATAACAGATATACAGTAAAATTGGTTTCTATTCAATAAGGAAATAAGTTGAAACTATAAAATGCAACGAAAAATAAGCTTGCTAGAATGGTGGTGGCTTATCTCTGAGAAGAGATGTGACTGTTGCGCTCCTTTTCCATAATATGATTACAATGAGGTTCTCAAGGCATTTTTACAATAAATAGGAATGTCAAAAACCCTAGACATCCAAAAACCTAACCCTAGGAGATGAAGCGTCAGAAGTCATGTGGGCCCTATTTGGGTAAGTTAGTACATCAACTTCCCTTGGTTCTAACTATTGCATACGGTCTCTTTTTTAGGCACACGGTAGCCCGTTGGAAAGGTGTATCCGAGGATTACACATGTTTCCTATGGAAATCTCTACACATATTGACTATGGCAAGCTCTACATTTATTGACTGTGGAGAGCCCTAAAAACGTTGTTTAGGGCCTCAAAACGGCCCTGGAAGTCAGGGACCTGAAAACTAGGAAAAAACTGTCGAACTAGAAAACTACCAAAATGAGCTAGTTGGAATAGGTGGGAGGCCACCGACATCCATGTGGATCAATATGATTGTTGTAAAGACAAAATTCAAAGATGTTCTTCCATATCATAAATGGAATCCTCATCTGAACCAATCACATCCCACTTACATCTTCCAACATGTATGAAATCATCAAAATTATCAACCATGTCACTACCTTTGTCATAACATGAAGGATTCAAAGCATCCAAGGGATTCTCTAATACATCTTCACTCTCCATATCATAAAATAAAGCATCATCAAAATTTTGGAAAGGGAAATAAATTATTGTGTTTACTTCCTGCTATGCAGGAGAATCAATGGCTTGGATGACTTCATCAAATGGAAGAGGGTTCAATACATCATACCCAAGACACGTCTCTTTAATCATCTTTTCTCCTTCATTAGAAAATGAAGGGCCTAGATATTCCAAGGGTTCCTTTACTTCTTCACCTTCTGAATAATAGCACAAAGTGTCAACAAAAACCTGGAAGGGAAAATGACTAACCTCATCCTCTTCTTTTTGTGCAGGAGGAATAGGATCTCGGATGGCTTCATCAGAGGGGGGGCACACATTAATAATTCATCTTCATGTTTAATATCTTCAGGCTCTCTCTCTTTAACCAGTTCTTCATTATCCTCGGTAGAAGTAGGAGTAAATTATTTCTCTTCCGTATGGGATTGGAAACCTTCATTAGGATCCTTCTCCTCAACCTCTTGTTGGTCAATGACTTGTTCCCTTCTTTCCTAGAATTTACTAAAAAAAAACTCAAGGGAAACAAATATTTCCAGAGTAAGAGTATCTGGCGTATCTTTGGTGTCATCAACTTTAGTTTTTGGAGTAAAAAGGTGTTCTATCTTGAACAAGGAGATGTTTGCCTTGATTTGTATAGACATGTAATAAGATTCTTGGATTGATCTTGGCCCTCTTTTACTAAGAAGAAACCCTAAATGAACTAAGAGTGCATTGGTATAGAGGTAAGCGAGGTACCTGTCTTCAGGGTGATGGCTTCTAGGATTTTGGTGTAGAAAATTCTCAAACCTAGTATGGAATTCCTTGACAGTCTGGTTCTGAGTTTGTTTCATATATTCGAGTATTTTTATCAGCATTTGGATATATTCTATTTTAATATTCCATATTTTGAGAAAGGTTTCTTCTAATTGGTCCATAGATGTAATGCTCGCATCAGGGAGACTATCATACCATTTCCTAGCATTTCCATGAAGAGTTTCATCACCAAATCTTTAGCATCATCATTGATAGGGCGGAGTTGAAAGAAATCCCAAAAATTATCCATGTGATCTTCGGCTATAACCCCATCATTACCAGTGAATCTAGGGAGCCACTTTTCATACCTCGAAGGCATTTGTTGACGGTACCCTAGAATTGTATTCATATCTAAGAGTTTAAAATTACCTGGGTCCCATTGCGAGGCCATAGTTTTCTTTATCATCAATGGAGTCGCTAGATAATCCTTCTAAGGATCATCAAATGGAAAAGAGGGAATCACCCTTAGTGGAGTCGTCAGGTAAGCCTTGTGAAGTAAAGGCTTTGGATAAAGGCTTACCGAAAAAGTGTCCTTCAAGGAAAATTGACTTGATGTTCCCTATAAATGGCGCCAAACTTTTATCGCACAATCTGTGCTTTCCCAAATCCAAAGGAAAGTGGATACAAGATTGGCGTAACCGGGAGTGACCTATCACTGTCACCTTAATAGGAAACCCCTTTCTATTTAGGAGTATTTCATAGTACCCTAGTGGAGACGTCCCCAATGACCTGAGGGTTTGAGAAGGATAAGGTAAAAGGTACAATAAATCCCCCCCCCCTCTCACAGGTCACTCAAGTCAAAGGTTCTTTGTGTCTTATAGATATGAAGAAAAAAGGTAAATAAGGTGTACCTGCTTAGAACAAGACAACAAATAGAATAAGTGGCATATTCCAAGTACCAAATGATGTTTAGTGCTTCATAAGACCATGAACCTTTTAAAAATAAGTAAGTTGATATAGGATTGCAGCAAAGTAATTATTTACAACAACAATAAGTATTTTGTTACAGATAGAATAATTATGCCTTGAATTTTCTTGAAAAAGACAAGGAAATATAGCTTTAAATTGACAAAATGATAACTACTTGGTAGAAGCAAAATTGGCAATGTCTAATAAGCTTTTAATATCAATTTTTGAGATAAATTTGTTTTTGTTAGATGGGTGTAGCCATCTTATGCAACAAAAACAAGTTATTCAATGTGTTAGTCTAGTTTAAGGTTAGTAGAAGTTAGTAATGGTTTCAAGGAAGATAGTTTGAGAGTTGTTTTGATCAATCAATCACTAGAGTGGGTAAATTAGTGCCTTATGGGATAATGGAGTCTATAAGTGACGGTTTTCTCTTGGAAGAAATGACACATTGATTTTAGTTTCCTAAGGAGAATATATGGATGGAAGAGGTGTTGGCTCTTCAAGGCCCCAAACATCTAAACCCTAAAGATGAATTTGCTAGAGTGTAAGCAATTTTAGGCTCTATCAAACCTTCCTCCCTTAGGCTATTAAAATATATTAGAAGCAACAATTAACTAGGTAATAACCACTAAAGTGCTAATGTTTTAGGTCTCTAGAGGTTCACCTAGGTCAAGGTCCCCTTAGCAAAGTCTATAAAATGAAAAGTAAAGAAGTACCAAGTTAAGTCCTTTACTCCTAGTCTTTTTCAAGCAAGCAATTTCATAATATTTAACATGAACAAGCAAATTTACCATAAACCATTCAAATAAAATGAAGAATTGTAGATTTACTTACTTCACCAAGAATAATCAAGCCATAAAACCCTAGAATGCCAAGTAACTTCACCAAGAAATGATCCAAGTGGCAAAAGTTAGCCTCCAAGAGAAAGTGCACCTAGAATTTCAGCCAATAACCCCAAAAAGGGCGCAAATTTCAGACCACACTACTTGTGTGATGAGTGATGATGAAAAAATGAGAGAACTTTATCTCTATCTATACAGTATCAATGACCTTTAATTAAAATTAGGTCATAAAAAGGCCGACCTAGCTAAATTACATAAAAAAATCTAGTTTTTACATAAATGAACATAATTACACCCTAAAATCATTTCCAAGGGTGACGTCATGCCCTTCTAGGGTGACATTAAGCCCCTAGTGTGGAACGGTAGGCCTAAAATGCAAAACGTTTGGCCTCCAAAGGCCCTGACTGTTGCCACACGTTCCAACTAGCACACAACTACCCTCATAAATGTAAACCCTGATTGGATGATGTCTAGCGTCAAAATGATGGCGTCATCGGATCTCAAGGGTCAACGTCCAGGTGGAAAGGAAAGACCTCCCTAGGTCTAGGTCTTCCAGAGTGTCTTGGGGGAAACATACTTCTTTATTCCTGGTGCAAGCCTCTGGTGTCTCTCTACCCCTGGTTGGGGTCACAACATCCATATGTGGTCGTTCATCCCCATGGAGGTCTAAGCTAATCATTCCCACATATGTACCTGTCCACTGGGAAAAGTCCTGCACCAAAAACAAGTATGCCCTCCAGGGGTTCATAATTCATAGGGATCATAGCAATGTTAATCACATCTAATAATCAAATTACCCAAACATGTGCATCAAACCCCCTTTACCCAGACAAATGCTAAAAGACGTTATGCAGATTAACAAGTCAAGTTTGGAGAAGGTCTCGGGTTGTTATGTTGGGATAATCCTCCTTAAGTTTTGGGTGTTTCCCAGATGAGAGCCAATCTAGTTCATGTAAGTGTGTGTGTGAGGTGACATGGGGAAGTGTTTGGGAATAGGGTGCAGTGATAACAGGGAAATGTATGTCTTACATGTGGGTGCCTTTGTAGAGGGAGAGTTGCACCTTATCATTTATGACATTGTTTCCTAGCCTATTCAATGCCTTTTATTCTTTAGTTTTATTTATTTTGGTATTTTTGTTTCATGCTTCAAGGGAAGAGATGGGGGACACTGTCCTAGCTTCGTGACCAGAGGTGACAACGTTACCCACAAGAATTTCATGGAGATGAGAAGGTTGGTTCGTGATGAGACCCCCTTTCTCTTGGCTATGCCACCAAGAGCCACTACCCTGGTTTGGTGACCAGATAGATGGCAGTGTCATACCGCTACATGCCCATGGTCCTAATAGGCCGACTCATGATGGGACTTCCCATCCACCAACTAATACCTTGACTTTTGATTTATCTTATGGGTTCTCTTTTCTTACTGATAATATTTTTACTTCTTGTTGGAAATATAACTGAGAGGGGGGGTGAATCATTTATATATATATAAGCTTGAAACTTTTCTCGTGTTTTCTTTTTATTCTTTCTAGATTATTATTTAATGTGTTTCTAATAACTAAACATGCATAGATATATAATAATCAATCATACAAAATACATAGAGACACTGATTTTCCTAAGGAAACCCATAAAGGGTAAAAACCTCTTCTTCTTGATATGATAAGTAATCTTTACATTCTGTACATTATAATACTTATGAGCTCCAACTCATTGTGAGGCTGCCACCTTTGTTTTGCAAGCTGCAACTTGCTGAGAGAACCAACTCTCTAGATTCTCTAGCACCTACTAGAAGGAAGCAACAACTCCCTAAGTGTTCCAGCACCAACTAGATGGAAGCACCAACTTCCAGTCACACAGACACCAACTTGTATAAAAGAGAACAACAGTTCTCCCTTGCACCATCCTGCCACCCTAGTTTTTCTGGATGTAACCAGATGGAAGCTACAACTCCTTGTGTTCAAGCACCCACTTGAACCTCTGAGGACAAAAGTCATCCCTAGCACCTACCTACCACCCTGATTATAAATATTTGCTACTGAAACTTATTACAGTGATATAATGTTCATTAATGGCTTACCAGTCTCATCATTGTTCTACTACATTGCCCTACTCTCCCTCAATCAATTTATCTCTACTTGCATCTTCTTGAACTTTATGATCTTCTTCTCTAACTCTGCATGTGCAACTCAACCTAATTTTTCTGTCTCAAATATACATTCTTGTTCCCTTCTTCTGCTCCACTTTTTCTCTTGTAGAATTCATACTTCTACCTGCATGAATCACTCCCAATAATCGCAGCACCGATCTCTTCTCTGTTCTGCGTTTTTATATTCTCTGTGCACCTTGTGCATGCTGCATGCGCTATCCCACTGCATACACTTCACTGCATTCATCATCACTGGCCCTTCTCCTGATATCCTTTGGCTTTACTGACTGTAACAGTCTTTGACCCATTTCCATCTGTTAGTCGAGTCTATCATGAGTCTACACTCCACTGGCAGTTTCCTCAATACTCTTCGTCTTCTTTGTCAATCACCCTGAAGACTCCTCGAATTCTCCGGCAGAAACCATCAGTGGTCTCTAACAGTTACACCGAGGCTCTTCGACTCCTCTGGAAGACACCCTATAGCTCCTCAAATTCTCTGGTGGATGCAATCACCTCATTCTGGCAGTTACTGAGAGAACCTCCGCGCATTCATGCGTTTTGGCACCTTCTCTCTTCCTGATGAAAACTTCACAGTGGGCATTTTAGCCTTTATGGCTAATCCCTTTCCTTTCACATGTGGCCTCAGGCGGTGACTAGACGCATATTCAGAAGTCATTTCGCGATTTCATGTTCCGGGATACCCAGTTGCGAGTTGCCTCACTCCACTCGCGAAACTCTGAAATGGAGCCTAGCTTTGCTAGCTCCTTCCCCTCACTTCCATTGATATGACCACTGGGTGTGACCACAACCCCATTCGAAAATGCATTTCATGATTTCACACTTCGGGGATTCTCTAGTGAGTCCCTTGACTCCTCTAATTCTCGATACCCGGAATGGATCCTAGCTATGCTAGCTCCTTCCATTCACGTGACCACCAACGGTGACCAGGGGCCAAGTCTAAAAATGCATTTCGTAATTCCTGTTTCGTGGATTATGTGAAGAGTCATCTCGACTCTCCATGTCGTAAACTCTGAAATGGAACTTGGCTTCTCTAGCTCTGCTCTCCAGCTCTCGACGATGTGACCATGAGTTATGACCACTCACTAATCAAATGAGCGCTTCTCTCTCTAGATCAACGGTCCATAGCATTCTGTGATCCAACGGCTATGATCATGTTGCAACCTCGCATATCGTGAATTCCCTCAACACTGCCTTTGACTTTCCTAATTTGCGAGTCAATGAAATCCCAATCGCTCGTTATGTGTCCTCTGGTCCAATGACCAGGATCATTTCGCGACCTTCCATTTCACGAGTTCCAGCAACTCCTTCCTCTGGAATTCCCAATATGCAAAACTCTTAAATGGATCCATATCAGATAAACAGTCGAGATTTCTCATTGATCCAACAGCTCATATCTTTTTGCAATTTCGTGTATCATGAGTTGGAAGGTTATTCCCCTCCTTCCTTTGACCTTTCAGTTAGCGAAATGTTGATCTGTAGCCACGTGTCCTACCCGAAGATGGATGGTCCTCCTGCTTTCAGGATTTTGTAAGCTTGCTTCACCTTGCACTTTAAAGATCGTGCAGGTTCTCCTGGATCCAATGACGGTCAGTCCTCATGCTCGGATCTAATGCCCAAGATCAGTCCTCCATCTGTACACTCCTCCTGTCTGGACTTACGATGTCTTCCGAGCCTATTTTCCATCAAATGATAGGTGCACTCTGCCTGTGCTATCTTCCTGTATTGTTCTTTCCTTTAACCATACCATGTTGTTCTTGCCATCAATGACAAGCATGCTCTGCCTGTAAACATGCCAACAATCTCCCCCTTTGGCATTGATGGAAACCCTGAACGATTGTGCTAATCTGTTTGGACCTCTAGCTATAGCATCCAGTCTGGACCACTCATTTTCTCCCCCTTTGACATCAATGTCAAAGAAAACATCCTCCCCTTGAGATGTTGTGGTATTTTTCGGAGGGATAAGATATTCAACCAATACATATGCCCCCTGATAGGATGGACTCTCTTAGGTTGATAATGGGATCACACCCAACTTTTGGTGTAGATACTCAAACTGAGCTTGTGCAAGAAGTTTAGTGAAGATATCAACAATCTGATCTTTGGATGGAATATAGTGCATAGAAACCACAGAGTTGGTTACCTATTCCCTCAAGAAGTGATACTTGATGGGTATATGTTTGGTCTTGGAATGAAAGACAGGATTCTTTGACACACTAATTGCACTAGTATTATCACAATGAATTGGGATCGGTGCAGTATATTTTACCTCCAAGTCTGCAAGTGTCTGAATCATCCACAATACTTGGGTACAACAAGTGGCAGTTGCAATGTATTCAACTTATGTAGTTGATAGGGAAATGGAACCTTTCTTCTTGCTCAACCATGATACAAGAAAATATCCTAAAAAGAATGCACCTCCACTCGTGCTTTTCCTTTCATCCATGCAGTTAGCCCAATCAACATCTGAATAGACTGATAGTTGGAAATTTTGATTCCTAGGATACCATAGACCATAGTCCATTGTTCCTTTCAAATATCTGAATATTCTTTTGACAGCTAACACATGACTTTGTTTAGGTGCAGCCTAATACCTTCCTACCATTTCAATAGCATGCATTTTGTCTGGACGAGATGTTGTGATGTACAATAGGCTACCTATCGTAGACCTATATGAACTCTGGTCAACATCAGGTGAGTCATCATCCTTGCTTAACTTGCATCCAATGACCATAGGTGTTCTCATAGGTGTGGAATCTTCCATTTGAAACCTTTTCAACATTTCTCTTAGATATTTCTCCTGAGAAATAAATAATCCTTTAGACCTCTAAGTAATTTGCAGACCAAGAAAAAATGACAGTTCCCCTATCATAGAAATTTCAAATTCAAACTGCATGGCAGAAGCAAACCATTGTACCAATGAAGCATTATTTCTTCCGAAGATGATGTCATCTACATAGACCAACACGATGCGAAAATCATCACTCTCTATTTTTATATATAGATTGTTGTCAACCATTCCTCTCTTTAACCCTTTGTTTTGAAGATACTTATCCAGTCTGTAATACCAGGCACGAGGAGCTTGTTTCAACCCATATAAAGCTTTCTTCAGCTTGCAGACAAGTCAGTGTTATCTGATAGTTGGAAACCCTCTGGTTGTTCCATATAGACTTCTTCTTTTAGATCTCCATTTAGAAAAGCTAACTTGACATCCATTTGATAGGCTTTGAACTGTTTATGGTAGGCATAGGCAAGAAACATTCTAATAGATTCTAATCTTTCTACGGGCGCAAATGTTTCATCAAAGTCCAGTCCTTGTATTTGAGCATATCCTTTGTAGATCAATCTAGCCTTATTTCTTACAATATTTCCTTGTTCATTCATCTTATTTTTGTAGACCCATTTGGATCCTATTATATTTTTATTTGTTGTCCTAGGAATGAGTTCCCAAGTGTCATTCTTTTCAATATGATCCAGTTCCTCATTCATTGATTTTACCCAGTTTACATCTTTACTGGCTTCATTAAAGTTCTTGGGTTCCATCATGGATATGAAGGCTATGTGTGATTGCTCAGTGTCTTTGATTATCCTTCTCCTGGTTTGTACACCTTTGTCTTTCTCACCAATTATCTGACTTTCAGGATGATTCTTTTGAGTAATTCTGGAGAAAGGATTTGATGTTGATTGGTATCCTGACTCTTCTTGTCTAGGTGTCTCTTCTCCACATGATTCATCATCTTCTTATGACTCTGATATATTTTTTTCTTCATCTTCATTATTCTTATCCTCTTCTTCATCTGACTTGGTGCATATTTTATGTTGATCTTTTACAGGAGCTTCTTTGTCAATTCAAACATCAATACAATCTACTAATTTATGCAATCTTTTGTTAAAGCATCTGTATCCTTTATTGTTCGTTGCATATCCTAGGAAGATACCTTCATCAGCTCTACTATCAAATTTTCCCAGATGATCATCATTATTCTTGATGTAGCATTTACTTCCAAAGACTTTGAAATGCTTAATGGATGCAGGTCGACCAAACCATAGCTCATGTGGATTTTTATCAATGTTTGGCCTTAGATGTTCTTTGTTCAGAATCTGTGTGAACAACCTCCACCCAGAAGGTTTGTGAAATGTCCCTCTCATTCATCATAGCCCTTGCCTTCTATTGAACTGATCTATTTTGGCATTCTACCACTCCATTTTGTTGAGGAGTACCTGGAATAGTATATTTTCTTTTAATTCCATGTCTATCACATAATTCTTTGAAATCTCTTGACATAAATTCTCCTCCTTTGTTTGAGAGAATTGCCTTTAACCTTCTTCCTGTTTGATTCTTGGTTAATTCCTTAAACATTTTAAACTTCTCAAACGCATCAGATTTTTCTCTCAGAAAGGCAACCCATGTATGTCTTGAGAAGTCATGAATGACCATCATAAAGTAACGTTCTCCTCCAATTCCTTCTTTCCGCGATGGTCCACACAGATCTATTTGAACAAGTTGAAGCGGTTTCTTTGAAGATTTGAAACTCTTCGATTTGAATTGAGCACAAGTCAGCTTCCCTATTTGGCAGGACTCGCATACAAAGTTATTAGGCTTAGATAATTTTGGAAGGTCTTTCACATCACCTTCATTATTTAGTTTGACAATATGATCAAAATTCAGGTGTCCAAGTCTTCTGTGCCATAACCAACTTTCATCGATTTTTCTTAAATGACACTTCTCCTTATCTTCCTTAAGAACATATACATTGTTTTCAGTTCTAACCCCTTTTGCAAGAAACTCTCCTGTGTTGACTGTCTTTATTTTACAATTCTTGGCAATGAAAGTGACTTCACATCCTCTGTCACATATCTGACTGACACTAAGAAGATTATGCTTTAAACCATTAACAAATAATACATCTCGAGATTTGATTCTTCCATTACTTAAGCTTAATAGACCTTTACCTCTGATATTTCCTGGAGCATCATTTCCAAAGGTCACACTTCTTGATTTATTTTCCTTGAGTGATAGGAATTTACTTTTGTCGCCCGTCATATGACTGGAGCATCCACTATCAATATACCAGGAGTTCTTTTGTTTTTGAGCTGACAACACTAATCCACACTTGTTATCTTCATTCTTCTTCCAAACCTTGACATTTTCAGCTCTGTGATTTGACTCTGGCTTATAGTTCTTTAAGCGACAGTCTGTAGCCTTATGTCCATAATTATGGCAGATGTAACATTCTGGTTCATTGAACAAAGGATCGTAACGATTGTTATGCTTAGTCTGCATTCTTTTCCCAGACATCACTCGATTTGTAGGCTGTTG
>SNQJ01S0001885.1:138383-173289 GCA_010110895.2 Picea sitchensis
AGAGAGAGAGAGAGAGAGAGAAAGAAAGAGAGAGAGAGAGAGCCAATGAGGGAGAACTTCCTAGGAAGAGACATGAACAAAACAACCAAGAAGGAGCTGAACCAAACATACACACACAATCACACACACAACAAGGTAGGAATTCCCATACTTGTGAACATTGTTAGAGTAGATTACATTATGTTGTAATGGAAAAATAATCTAGATCTAAATGCATTTGATAAATGAATGTTGCATCCACTAGAACTGAAGAGTAGATAGTCTTTTTCCACACATACAAAGACAATTGCAATTACTAGGAAATATACATGGTTTATATGTGAGGGAACAATGGCACCAAATGGGTCTAAGAACTACAAGAGAAGGATACTCATAAGAATGTGAGGTTCCAACATATGGGTAGTCACCTTAAGGGTGGCTCATACTTGAGGGCTCTAGATAATGTTGAAAAGGGGAAGAGATGTTCAAGTTCTTTGGCTAGAGCTATAAAATTATAACCATAAATGCATACTAGCAAAAACATGTTACGGGCCACTTGGAGAGTGGTTCCCACTTGAGGGCTCAAAGACAAATTATAAATGATTGAATGGTCATAGTGTTGTGGTATCCCTTGATAATGTTACGTTTTATTCCAAGAAGAGGTCAAACCACCTACACCATCTAAAATTGATCTTTGAGAGGTGCAAAAAATACAGTATATCCTTGAACCCAAAGAAGAGCATTTTCATTGTTTCAAAAGGAAAATTACGTGGGAATGTCATTTCTAAAGATGGGATTTATATAGTCTTAGAAATAATGAAATCTATCACACATATTCATATGCAAAATAGTAAGAATTCCATGCAATCTTCTTAAAAAAGATAGATTTTATACAAAGATTTGTGGCAAATTTTGTTGAAATAGTAAAACCTCTTCAATAGATGATCAAGAAGGATTCCAAATTTAAATGGACCTCTGTTGAAAAGGAATATTTTGACAAAGTAAAGGTAGCCATAGTTGTAGCTCCAACATTACATAGCTTAGACTTTAGTAAGGATATCTCATTGTACATTTTTGCTTCCAATCATTCCCTTGCGATAGTGCTCACCTAGAAAGATGAGTAAGGAATTGAGTACACAATTTCATTCACAAGCATTGGTCTACATGGGGCTGAGTTGAATTAACCAATGATTGATAAACATAATTTTTTTGTTTACAAGGCAATCAAACAATTTAGACCCTATATCCTTAGAAACCACACCAATTTAATAGTACCTTAGCCAACAATGAGGTCATTGTCTATACAAAGGGAACTCAATGAATGAAGAGGAAACCACATGACTTATATCTAGGAATACAAATTTGATTTCAAACTATTATGTTAAACTTGACTTGGTAAAAGAGTCAAAGTTGTTAGGTGAACAAGAGTGGTTTCAAGCCCATGGTATTGGTGACATGTGGTATTAAGCCCATAGTATTTCATGTAATGAAGCCTTTAAATAGGATTAGGAGACTCCATTGTAATGTGGTAGGATGTGAGCTGTGAAGACTCACTTGGTCGTCTTGGTCGAGCTTGGTCAAGTTTATAAACAAGGTATCCGAGAATTCCACATGCTCCCCCCTATCACCTAGGTATACATCTAGACTTTACCTATAAGTTACCGGTGGTACACATTCCTAACTAGGTCTTATAGTCATATGGTAATTTACATGCAATAAATATTTTGAAATCCGTTATATTTTTGTTTCATTGTTGTTATTCTAATACTTATGTCGCCATCCTCTCACCTTCTCACATCTTTAAAAACCCTCACAGCCTCCTCGACAACCCATTCTATGAATACTTGTGCAACATTGCATTGATGCATTCTATCAAACACTTTGCATGCATCCTTCAAACTACCAAACTTGGCATATATATCCACAAGAGCACCCTCGCTCTTCATGGTCCAATAGCCACTTGTTGAAATATTGTAACTGTAAACAATATTCTACTTAGTATTGAGTTATTATCTTATAGTTCAATCTGCTTTTGTGGATTGATCATGTCAGCCTTTGTATAGGACCAAATCCCCTTTTGTGGATTGGTCAAACCCTAATTACATGATGTTAATTAAGAATTTGTCCCCCAGGCCTAATTAAAGTGGTTTTAGCCACTAAGTGAAGAGGTTGTCCCTGCTTGAAGAATAGACACCACCCTAGTGCCTGTCAACCAATATAAATAAGAGTGGAAGGCGCCTCATTATCTCACTCACTCAAGTCACTCATCTAGTGTGCAATTTTGAAAGAAGTTGCAATTGCCAGTTGTCGGAAGAAGGAAGAGAGAGGCACATTGCTCAGTCTTGGATATTCTCTAGTGTTTGGTTTATTATCTTGGCATTGTATTGGCAATCTATATTAAGGAAGTTTTTGCAAGGGTTTCTTCCCCATGAGGGTTTCCCAGGATAAATGTTTTGTATCTTGTGATAGTGTATCTTTCAGTGATCCTGCTTATGCTATTATTGTCTAGTAAATTGAAAAGAACTTAATAAAATCTCTAAAATTAACATGGTATTAGAGCTTGAATGAATAGATCACCTTTCATTGGATTACCAAAAACGACATTGTTGTCGTACGAGAAAATTAGGGTTTTTTACTGGAAGAGAATTTCAGCCTAAAAACTATCTAGGGAAGTGCATCCTAGCATAGAGAACTCATTGGTAGCTTGAGCGCACCTTTTCAACGGTTAGAACCTCCAGAAACTGAAACCCTAGTTTTCACTAGTACTAGAAAACTAGGAAACCAGAACCAGTGCCAAAAGTACCAGTCCATATTTGTGCAGGCCCAGTTTCAAGGGGTAAAATTTGGATTTTCAGATAAAAAAAAAAAAAAAAGACTGCACCAAGCTACTCACCTCAACCAAGCGCACCTCCTGGTAAGTTCAGATCTAAATTCTGAGGACTTTCAATTTTTGGTCATTTTCCCAACTCCAAATCAAGATGTGTGCAAGCACCAAGTTTGTGGACAAGTTAGAAGGTGTTAGGATTTCACTCATTTTTGAAGAGAATGACCTTGAAATATTCATCAAGGAAAATGTACCAGAACCTGCAGATGCTACATCTAAAGTAAAGTACCAGAAGGATATGGTTAAGGCCAAAAGAATCATTGCAGACTTTATTAAATATCACTTGATCCCTCAAGTGGCTTCTAAGAATACTACAAAAGAAATGTTTGATGCGCTAACCAGATTGTATGAAGGAAGGAACATTAATCGGAAGATGAACTTGAGAACCCAACTCAAGAATACAAAGATGAAGAAAGGAGAAATAGTGCATGACTATTTCTATAGGTTCTCTCAATTCAAGGAACAACTAGAAGCAATTGGAGATAACCTAGATGAAGATGAAATCATAATGACAACTCTTAATGGTATCACAAGACCTTGGGATGCATTCATCCAAACTATTTGTGCCAGAAAGGAGAAACTACAATTTGACAGTCTTTGGGAAGAATGTGTTCAAGAAGAAGTGTTGGCACAGGGACAGACCCAAGGTTCAGCTCTAATGGCGCACCAACAAGCCCTAACTACTGGTCCTTTTGGAAACACCTGCGAAGCAGATGCAATCTCACCCGAAGTAGCTATAGGGGGTTGCAGGACACAGATGTCTACAACCAAAGGAAACGTAAAGTGGATCTAATACAACAACAACACAACATCTAGATATCAGTTACCAGCTTAGACCTACTTCACACATTTATCTGTCAGATCTAACACAATAATGTAACAACCATGTATAAAAGGGATAAAGAACACTAAATCAATCACACACAACAACAATATGTACGTGGTTCACCCTCTCCCTAGGGCTACATCCACATAACTGTGCTTTATAATATATGAAGTGGAAGCATACAGTCCTATCTGTGCTCTTAGCTAGTAGATCTTCTCTCTTTCTCTCTTCTCTCTTTCCTGCGCACCCAACTGTAGGGTTGATCTTCGCACCCAGCTGAAGATATTACAATACAGAATGCTCTCTCAACACAATACTTCTCTCCTAGTAATAACAATCACTCATCATCCCATCATCGAACTAACAATGATAACAAAAATCAACAACAACAACCCATCTCAGGTCCTTTTGACCTTTATTTATACATTACAATATCTCACTAACCGCCTTAGATCGAAACCTAAGTTCCAAAACCCTAGATACAAAAACCCTATGTGTCTAAAACCCTAGGTCAACTTGACCCACTTTTTCAGGGCTTCGCCAACTTGTCTTTCCTTCTTTCCCGTGAGGTGCTCCAAAGCATCTACCGATGGATTTTTCTGCTTGTTGAGTTGTCCATGATCTGTCTTCCTTGTTGATCTGTCGTCCTCGATCTCCTCATCCAACGATTTGATTTCTCTTAATTTTCTCTGTCTTTTTTGCTCTTCTGCTCACTTCAACCCACTATCAGTCACTAGTCTTCCGCACAGTTCACATTTCATCTTTTCTTCCTTAATATTCTCTTTCTTCCATAACCAAGGGCCAACAAGAAGCAAGAGTAGCTAACCGAGAAGAAGTATTATTAAGGGATGAAGATCAAGCCCTAGTTGCTCATGCTAAAGGAGGAAAGAGAAGGTCTCACTTAAAGAAGGAGATCCACCTACATAAGGAATCTCACTCCCCAAATAGATTCATCCATAAATAATCTCACCCTCCAAGGAGATTCTAGAATTTTCAGAAAGGTCAAAGAAGAGAAAATGATTTCTCCTCTTATCAATGTTCCCATTGTGACAAGATGGGACATATTGCTAACAGTTGTCCAGCTAGAAGAGAAGAATACAATAAGAGAAATAACAAAAGACACCACGCTCATGTAGTTGAAGATGATGAGCCACCCATGAAGATGATTAAAGAAAATATTAAATACTATGTCTTATTCTCTTCCCTCTCATGATCTTTTTCACCTGGAGAGGACACTTGGTTCATAGATAGTGGTGCTTCTAAGCACATGATAGGTGAATGAGACATTCTCTCTAGCCTCACAGAAAATAACTTTCCCCATAAAGTTACACTTGGAGATGATTACCAATACCCTATCAAAGGAGTGGGAGATTCCACCTACAAACTTGATTCAGGGACCCTAATGAAGATGAAGGATGTACTATATGTACCARGTTTGACAAAGAATTTACTTTATATCTTAGATTTATATAAGAAATGCTTCAGGGTTGCATTCATAGATGGTTAAGTCCTTATGTGGCCTAAAGAAAAAACCATAAAAGATGCAATTGTTATTGGAACGSAAGAAGGTGACCTGTATAAATTAAAAGGTCACTCAGATGCAACCTTGACTCACTCCACTGAGAATCCATGTGAAATTTTGCATAGAAGACTAGCTCACATCAACTACAAATCCTTACCATATGTGAGCAAGGAAGTTATAGGTCTGCCATATTTCAAGGTTGATCATGAAGGTGTGTGCAAGGGATGTACACAAGGAAAGAACATAAAGAACCCTTTCCTGAAGAGCGACAATAAAGAAGAAGGAGTCTTGGAGCTCATCCACTCAGATGTATGTGGCCCAATGCCATCAACCTCTATTAGTGGGTATGTACACTATGTGTCATTTATTCATGACTATTCTTGCAAGACTTAGATTTACTTCTTAAAATCAAAGATGAAGTGTTTGGAAAATTCAAGGAATTCAACGCCTTGATAGAGAATCTCTCTGAAAGGAAAAACAAGATTCTCACGTCAGATAATGGAGGAGAATACACCTCAAAAGAATTTGTAAGATTTTCCAGAGATGTGGTGACTAAGAGGGAGCTCACCACTCCCTACAATCCTCAACAAAATGGTGTAGCTGAAAGAAAGAACATAACTATAATGGAAGCAGTGAAGACCATGATCCACGATAAAGATCTTCCAATGCACTTATGGACAGAAGCAACAAGAACAACAATGTATGTACAAAATAGATTATCCCATAGTGCACTTGGGATCAAAACCCACAAAGAAATGTTCTTCGAAAAAATCCAGAAGTAAACCATCTCAATATATTTTGTTGTCTAGTGTTTGTACACATTCGGAAAGAGAAGAGAACCAAGTTGGACCCTTCAGGAAATAAGGGAGTATTTGTTGGATATTGTGAGGTCTCAAAGGCCTTCATAATTTATATACCAGGTTACCATCACATTGAGATCAACAGAGATGTAACCTTTGATGAAGATGCAACACTCAAGAAATGAATGAGATGCCAGCTTGAGGATGTATATGAAGAAGAACTTGTAGATCCCAGAGTTGCAGAACCAATGAGGGAAGTCACAATTTCCCTTGATGATGAGATTCAAGAAGATCATGATATGATAGAATCTCAAGAACCTCCCCAGATGACGATCTCTCATAAGAGAAAGCTAGATTGGGTGAGGGAACTTATTCAAGATGGAGAGAAGTATGGTGCCCCAGAAGGAACCATGAGATAAGTCAAGAAACCTAAGCCATTCTCCAGTTATATTGCTTTGATGTGTAATCTGATAGAGAAGGAGCCTACTTGCTTTGAAGAAGCCATTCAGAAGAAAGAATGAGCAGATGCCATGATAGAAGAATACCAATCCATTATAAAGAATGATTTATGGGAAATAGTTCCCAGACCAAAGAACAAAGATGTGGTATCTTCCAAATGGTTATACATGATAAAACATGTTGCTTATGGAAGTATTGAGAAATATAAATCAAGGTTTGTAGCTCATGGCTTTTCTCAAAAGGAAGGCATTGACTATGAAGAGACGTTTGCTCCTGTAGCTAGATACACTTCTATCAAAACCATCATAGCTCTTGCAGCTAAGATGAAGTGGAAGTTACACCAAATGGATGTGAAAACAACCTTCTTAAATGGTGTCATTGAAGAAGAAGTGTATATAGAACAACCTCAATGGTTTGAAGTTGAAGATAGAAAGGCTCATGTCTACAGGTTGAAGAAGGCTTTGTACAGATTGCAGTAAGCTCCTAGAGCTTGGTATGGAAGAATTGACAGTTTCCTGAGGAGTTTGGGCTTTACAAAGAGTAAAGATGACTCCAACCTTTACTTTGAGGTTATGAATGATGAACCAGTTATATTGTTGATGTATGTGGATGACTTATTCTTAACTGGAGAAGAAAATTTCATCATTGATTGTAAGAAGAATCTCATTGCATAATTTGAGATGAAAGACCTAGGCCTAATTCATTATTTCTTAGGTCTTGAGGTTTGGCAGAGCCCAAAGAAGATCTTCCTTAACCAAGGGAGGTATGCAGTTGAAATACTGAAGAGGTTTGATATGTTGGAGTGTAAATCCGTTAACACACCCATGGAAACAAAGTTGAAGCTCTTGGTTGATACTTCGTCAGAATTGGTTGATGCCACGCTGTATAGATAAATCATTGGATCATTGATGTATCTGACGAACACCGGGACATATATATGTTTTGCTATGAACACCTTGAGTCAGTATTTGGTAGAGCCCAGACGTGTTCACCTTGTTGCTGCAAAACATGTGAGAAGATACCTTAAGGGTACGTTGGATTTTGGTCTCTGTTATAATGGAGATCATGACTTCAGACTAATTGGTTATACTGATTCAGATTGGGATGGAAGTGTTTCTGACAGAAAGAGCACTTTAGGATGTTGCTTCAATCTAGGGTCAATGATGACTTCATGGCAGAGTAGGAAGAAATCCAATATTTCTCTCAGCATGGCAGAAGTGGAATAAATTGTTGCATGTTCCACTAGTTGTGAAGCCATATGGCTTCAGAAGTTGTTGAAAGATCTATTTGATTTGGAGATGGAAGCAACTGTGATTCTATGTGATAACCAGAGTTGCATAAAGATGACTAACAACCATGTGTTCCATGACAATTCGAAGCACATAGAAATCCAGTATCACTACATTCGTAATATGGTGCAAAGGGGAGCTATAAAGCTCCAATATGTTGGTGCAGATGAGCAGGTTGTAGATGTGTTGACCAAGCCTCTATCTCGTGTAAAGTTTGAGCACTTTCGAGACAAGCTTGGTATAGTCTGAAAGGACCTATCTCGAAAGGGGGAGTGATGTTAATGATACTATGGTATCCTGACCAACAAGGGATAGCTTAATTGAGATGTTATATCCTAGGGGACTGATCATCCCTGGAAAGATCCTGAAGGTCCGGGAAGGACAGTCTGTCAGAGTACCTGTGCATGTATATGCTAGATGTGGTTAGTAGTGGTAGCTCCATTAGGATTTTTATAATACCAGGGAATCTTATGATTCCTGGACAAATCCTGAAGGTTCGATAAGGACGATCTGTCAGAGTACCACATGGTAGCTCCGTTAGGATTTTATATCCTAGGGAATCTTATGATTCCTAGGTAGATCCCTAGGGGATGTTAGAGTACCACAAAATGTTGTTGATACACCTACCTCATTTTCTTTCCCCATGATGTTGATGATGTTGTTGTTGCTCCAACCTCGTGCTGTGATGATGTTGTTGCTCCAGCATCATGCTGTGATGATATTGCTCCAACCTCATGTTGTTGATGTTGTTGTTATTGATTTTATGCTAACTGATGTTGATGTTTCAAGTTCCAACTTCATTGGTGATGCTATTCCAACTCCATGTTGTGAATGATGATGATAGTCTAGCTCCATGCTGTGAATGATGATGTTATTGATGATGAGAAAAACTTCCAATGATTTATAGATATGTCAGTCAGTGTTCCAGATGTTGTTGATGTTGTTTCCCTCTCTCTCTCTCTCCAGATGATGTTGTAGAATACCCTTCTTGTTAAGGAGGAGTGTTGAAATATTGTAACTGCAAAGAATATTATACTTAGTATTGATCTATTATCTTATAGATCAATCCCCTTTTGGGGATTGATCATGTCGGGCTTTGTATAAGACCAAATCCCATTTTGTGGATTGGTCAAACCCTAATTATATGTTGCTAATTAAGAAGTCGGCCCCGAGGCCTAATTAAAGTGGTTTTATCCACTAAGTGAAAAGGTCGGCCTTGCTTAATGAAGAGACACCACCCTAGCACCTGCCAATGAGTATAAATAAGAGCGGATGTCACCTCATTAGCTCACTCACTCAAGTTACTCATATAGTGTCAAGTTACTCATATAGTGTGCAAGTTTGAATGAAGCTGCAGTTGTCAGTTGCTGGAAGAAGGACGAGAGATACACATTGCTCAGTCTTGAATATTCTCTAGTGTTTTTTTTATTATCTTGCCATTGTATTGGCAATCTATATTATGGAAGTTTTTGTTAGGTTTTCTTCCCATGAGGGTTTCCCAGGATAAATGTTGTGTACCTTGTGATTGTGTATCTTTCAATGATCTTGCTTATGCTATTATTGTCTAGTAAATTGAAAAAAACTTAATAGCAACTCTAAAATTTAACACCACTTAGGCCAATACTCATTCCCAACAAACAATATGTCTCCATCTTTTTACAAAAGCCAAGCGCTAGCTCAATCTAATGGCTTTCTCAGATAGTGCTCCTTATTTTGAGGATTCTATCAAGTGCCTCCACCACTACGATCCCAAGACTCATGCTTGTGACCTCTGTTGCCTTGGTCAAATATGAGTCTGAATCCACCTCTGGTCTTCGCATAGGCTTCCACATCCTCCCATGCCTTCAATCTCAGACTCCATAGAGGACTAAATGTAAAATTTCCACTACAATACCAAGAAGCCTAGAAGGACAGTCGTAGCAACCCGAAAAGGACAAGATTCCATGAACAAACATCCATCAAGCTGTGATTATCGTTAGAGCCCTTTTATCTGTAAGAATTTCAAAAAACAATGAATGTGAAGCCTTCCATCATTAATACTCACAGCATGAACTCCTTGCGCAAGCAACTAAATACAACAATTCACTTTAGGAATTATTCCACCAGACACATTCCCCTGCTGCACCATTGTTTGCATTCAACCAATTCACTCAGAAAACACATAAATAACACAAACACATACATACATAAACACTATTTATTCATGACCACTGACCATCACCAGACTATTATTGACACCCAACAACCCAGTTAAAATCCACCAAGGAGACAAAGCACCAAGTGAAGGGTCGACTCCTTCTGAATACTGTAATCAACCAGAGTACAACCATCTTCCAGCTTGAAGCGAATATATATATATATATATATTTTGTTAAATTGTTTCCTGCCCACAAAGCGTTGATGGCCATATCTGCAAAGAGACATATCTAAAGAAAAATGTGACAGTGGCGACTACGGTTCCGTTCGTGTCTTCAGCGCCAAGGTTTGTTTTGGGTGCTAAACCCTTTATAGGGTTTTTGATAGTCTCCCAAAGGAACTGCTGTTTTCCATTCTCAATCACTCGCTCGATTGCTCCCTCTTTCGATAGCACCCTTGCTGCAAATCTTCCCCATGGTCGCTTCCTCTCTTCCTCTGCTATTGCTAGAGACCTCTCCGCTCTCCTTGTGTTAGTCAGGCGGCACTCAGATCTCCTCGCGAAGTCCCGATCGAAATAGCAGCCAGTAAAACCAGTACTAAGGCTGCCCACTTTGTCTTCCAGTCTATCATAGTTACCAAGTTCGAATTCGATTCAATATGGAAAAAATTCGATTGCTTAAAATTCAATATCTATAAAAAAAATCCGGAGTATACATCTTATAAATACTCAAACATATTATTTTTCTCAAAATTTTACATACTGAAATTTTGATTGTACATTCAAAAGTGCAGACAAACACTGCATGTTTAAAAGAAACTCAGGTAAGCAGATTGTATGTACTAATTATGTAAAAACCAAATTCTGGAATTTATAACTACAAACAGAATTGCAACTCCAACTACAAGAAAAAATTTACATCCACTACTAATTAATTATAGGCAAAAGCAAATATGAAAACATAATAATTCAATGTTGAATATTAAAGAAATTACACATCTTCTTCAATTATATAACAGCAAAACTAATTGTGAAAAGAAAAAATACAAACTATGTATATACATAGGCTAATAACTACAGTATTGCAATACTATGCTACGAGCAACATAATTTGATGTATATTTATCTAAAATAAAAGTCTACTGGATGTGAATAAAATCCATGAGGATTTCAGTCATACAACAAAGGTCGTAAATGAATGCAACTATATCTATTAGTGAGGGTATAGAGTCAAACCCTCAGAGACACACACTTTTCAGAACATCAGGACAAAGGTTCGAATCTCCGAGAAAGAGAAACAAGCCAAAAGTCCGAACGGAAAAATAATACTACCAGAAGCATTATTGAGAGTCTAAAGCAATAATTGGGCATTTGTTCAATCATCTTCTGAAGTTACGATTTGGAGCACGTAGAAGATTCTTAAATGCTCATGGAAACTTTAAAATCCGTGTGTTATTTGTGCTATATTAAACCTGTGGATAGTGGAGGATATCCAGACAAAAACAAGTAAATTAAATGTCGTCGATAATAACTGGGCATCCATTCAATCCACTTCTCAAATTTAAACATGTAGAAGATATCAAGACAAACGAATAAGTAACTAAAATGCTATTAAAGAATTTAAATTATTAGGCCTAAATGAGTACACTTATTGACAAGGGCACATTTAATATGATATTAGTACTTAATTAGTTTTATATGGATAAGATTAAATATTGTTGGAATATTCTTAGTAGTCCCAATAAATCAATGGTTGTGATTTCAACCACTAACTTCCTCACTATTATAAAGACATAGATTTACATGTTTAGTTTTTTACCTTTACTTAATCATATTTAAAATTTACTATGATGGCTAGGTGATTGCCACCAGTGTTTCATTTTCTAAAAAGCCCAAGTTTACCAGCCACGATTTTTACTCCAATTATTATTTACTGGACGAGATTTTCCTGCTTGAAACTCTTACCACTTCGTATTACCACGTTGATTATTTAATGCACAAAGTTCTGCAGTTATTTAATGCCCAAAACTAAATTATTTAATTCACAAAGTTCTGCAGTTATTTAATGCCCAAAACTAGATTATTTCGGCCTTCACCAGCCACAAGTGACTTGTGACTGTGCTCAACAACTGCGTGTAACAACATGATAAGAAAACACATCATATCAAAGTCCTGGTTTAGAAGGTACTTGTTGCTATGGAGCAGGCGGAGGGATTCGAGTCGTCGCTGCGTCATCCTGGTGTCAAGTGCGAGGCAGCACACAAATTGATTTCAACCTGAGCACAGAGGTACAAAGAGTGGGCCAAATTTCACCATTCCGAGGAGAAATCCTTCACCTATTGGTAAGCCAAGGAAATAAATATCGTTGAGTTTGGATTCAATGTAGAACAGTAATTTCCCTGTGCTGCCGACAGAACTTGAAACCTTGAAGAAGAGGACAATTCGACAAGTTGTTGAATATGGGGAAGGATTTTTCTACAATAGTGGAGAAGCGGTTGAATTTGTTGAGATGAGTTACTGAGGCCGTGACGAGTTTGTTAAATATTGTTCTGTAGGCTTGAAGATCCTAAATGGCTTGGAATTGGCACTACCTCTGACCAACTTCTCAAGAAAAGTTGCCTATGGCCGTGTTTTTGAAGAATTAGCACGTGGTAAGAGTCTCTGGGCACAAGTGATCTTCACGTTGTGCCATTAAAAGGAGGAACAATCGCAGCCCATGGCACTCAAGATGATGAGGCACCTCCAGCAAATAATCTCCCTGGCTCGTCATCGTGAACCCTTGGTTATCCCCTCTGTCGGTCATGAACCTTTGAAGAATGCATGAAATGAATTGGTCAACTAGATATTCTAGTACCTTATTCGAATTGGGCGAATTAATGCACAAACTGAACTGTACCGTAATGACGCCTTCTTGTTGAACTATGTGAACAATGGCATCAACCCAACTCTCTTCTAGTGGGCTAATTCTTCTGTGAGGAAACCAATGACAACGAGTCTCCTTTTTCAATGATCTTTATGCTTCACGACTTGGGCCCTCTTGTGAGGGAGTCAGGCCCAAACTTGCTCCGATACCAAATGAAGAGAAATAAACATGTGAGAGGATTACAATATTCAACTAACAACAATACAAAACATAAATCATGCACCAAATGTAACTTGGAAAATCCAAACCAGGAAAAACCAGCCAATTAGATCTATTGGTTCCTTGACTAAACTCAATTAAATTGGCCAAATGAGCCTTCACCACTCACATCCTGGCACATTACAATGGAGTCTCCTAAGCTTATTTAAAGGCTTCATTACATGAAATACCACGAGTCACCAATACCATGTGTTTGAAACCACTATTGTTCACCTAAAAACTTTGACTCTCTTATCAAGTCAAGTTTAACCTAATCTAGACCTACCACTATTGTCAAAGTTCAAGGCTCATGCAAGTTGATATCAAAGGTTTTGGATCCAGTTGATTCACAAGAAGAAGGTTGGGAAAATGAGATGTCACTCTATATGCAAGAGGTTTTATATGTGCATGCATAAATTGATTCCTGTAGAACGATCTCAAGTAGTATTTGTAGCATGGGACTCCTAGTCACCTAAACCAAACAAAAGAGGGCCTTAAGGCTCTGATCTTCCCATTACCATCTCATCAATGGCATGCTATTTCTAAAGAACTATGATGACATACTTTTTAGGTGCTAATTACATGATGGACCTATTGGGGGACATTTTCCTAGTGAAACTACAAATTTAGGGAAAATTTTAGGTTTAAAATGGACCTCCTAAGTAAAATAATAAAGTAATAGTTAAAATGATAAAATAATATTTATGAATTTTCAAAGGGAAAGAAAGAAAACTATTTTTTTAAGCATCTTTTTGACTTATCTCTTTATAAGTTTACTCAAATTTCAAGTGCAAGATCTCATTGGATAAGGAATTAAATTCCATATCCAACTAGTACCGACTCTGCATACTTTTGATATACCCATATTAAGATAAACTAGAGATACATGGAAAAAAAAAATCTTTTAAGAAACACATTTTATCATTGTATTTCGAGTTTATCTCACTTTGGGTCTATCAAATGTATGGAGGGTGGAATTTCACATCCAATAAGTGTTTGTATTGAAATTTGAGCAAACCTATAACGAGATAAGTTGAAAATATGATTATAAAAACTAATTTCTTCCTTTACCTCCAAAAATATTTACCCTTATGGTTGACATCAACATCTTGAATCTCTTTTAAAGTTGATTTTGATGGTACATTTTTTGTTTTGAGGCCCATTTGGGACCACTCTCCTAATGACCCATAAGATCTTGAGAGTTAGCTATTATTAGCTGCCAGTTTTCAAACAACTACCACACTTACACCTAGAAATGGAATACATGTCAAAAAATGTGTTAAATGAGAAAAGAAAATTTTAGTCCCTTTGCAACCTATGGCTCGAGAAGAACCTTTCCAGCAATGGGGACTAGATTTCATTAATGAAATAAACCTACACTCTTCCAAATAACACCATTATATTATGACTGCAATAGACTACTTCACATGATGGACCAATGTTGTACCTTTGATGAAGGTAAATGAAGAGGTTGTGATTCGCTTTCTAGAGCATCATTTGATCACCAAGTTTGGTGTTCCAACCACTCGTGTCTTTGATGATGTTACATAATTTTATTCTTTGAAATTAACTAATTTTTTTTTGGATAGAGGGATCATTTTATGATATGAAACTAACTATTGCCCCTAGGGAAATGGTGTAGTTGAAACCACCAATAAAACCATATCTACATCATAAAACAAATTGTAGCTTCCCATCAAAGAAATTGGCATAACACCTTACCTAACATTCTCTAGGCTGCCAAAGTAATCTTAAAATCCTCTTTAGGAACATGTCCTTACTTCTTAGTCTATAGGAAAGAGGCCATCCTCCCCCCAAATATTTTCCTACCATCTATCTAGTTATCTCAAACTTCAGCACGTAGAATTGCTCAATCATACAAAATATGATTGATACCAATTGACTCAAAATCTCGTCACTTATTATTAAAAGCTTACAAATATTTGCATGGTTTATCTATATATTTATAATATAATAATAATAGGTGGAGTGCCCTAGAAAAAAAATACAATGGCCATTTTCAAACATTTTCCTCAACACGTTTGCATATATTCATAACGGTGGTATTATGATTTCAGCTATGAAGCTTCAAAGTTATGGTATGTGATCCAAAGTTCTTATGGTGCTTGACATGTTTAGATGATACAAAAGGTTTGTTCCATGGTGTATGTTAGTAATGTAACTTTGTTTACTACTCAGCATCATGACATGATAGTATTAAGCATGGCACCTACAAAATTTGCAAAATACATGCTATGTTTTATCCTTATGACTATATCCATGTCGAAAATCAAAGTTACTTTTAATCTATTACCTTCAAAAAGTAATAGTATTAAGTTCATTAACTTGATAGCTTATGTGGTATGGAGCATTGATATGCCTTTTTATATGACAATACATCAAGAAACTTTGGTTATATATACATACATATATAATGGTATGTGATATATATTTAATGTTATCAAGGCATGGCCAATTAGGTGTTATAAGACATACAAGAGGTATGGACCGTGACCTATCTTAATGGATATGAGCATTAATATGACATATTAGAAGTTGCATTGATTTTAAAATGTAATAGTCATGAGGTTTACATAACGCACAATTGATAGCATATGATTGAATGGTATATTATGATTGAATACGTTCAAAGATATAATCCTTCGCCTATTACGATGAGTATACATGCTGATTTGAAAAGGTATTATAGTGAAAAGACAATATCGATGGTAATGAGTGAATGGCACTTGAGGTTGATATTGTGCATGGTTAAGTGAAACATGGGATATGCTATCAACTTTATTATGAGATTTCATTGAAATGAGTTTTATGGTTTTATGCCAATTGATTTGTGGTTTGACATAAAACTGTTTGGTTGAAATAAAAGTCATTTTGTCTTATTCACTGAAGACATCCTATTTATAATATGACATCAATTTTGTAAATAATTCCAAAATATCATTATTTGTGTGACATCCAAAGAGTATGGTACATATTTGAATGTTCCGTTAGACACATGTTTTAGATAAGCATGTAATGTACATTTTATTAATCATATATATATATATAAAGTGACCTTTGGATTCATCATCCAAGGTTTCTTGGACTTCTATTGATCGTTACTATCACTTGACGTTTCATATTTGGTCAAGTGGGTAACCCTAAAGGATTATGTTTCCAACATTCCCTCCCTTAATTTGAAGGGGTATATATGAGTCCAAGCTGAGAGATGATATATGAAATTGGACAACTAAAATATTGAAGTGTGCAGTTTTTGATGGTCGAATGCGTTCTCTGAATCTGGTGGTTTTGGGATGACCACAAATCGAATGATGATGGTTGTTTAAGAAAGACCACAAACCAATCTGGTGGTTTACATATGAACACAAACTCTAGAACCCTTCTTTAGGTTCAATGGTTCCCAGAATATTTCCTAAGTTATCTAGAAGCGGAAGTTTATGTCTTTTGCTAATTGGAAGTGTTTTTTAATGTTGGTTTAAAGATGACCATAAATTTTGATGTAGAATAAGTTGAAAGTCTTCTACCAAGTGGAGTTTTAACGGAAACCACAAATCATTGTCTAGAAAAATATGTAAGTCTTCTACTAAGTGGTGGTTTAAGGGAAAACCAAAAACCAATCATGCTTGCTTGTCACACTCACTTGTTACTGCTCAATTGTTAAGACTTCAAAATTGGAACCATGAATATCAATCGTTGATGATGTTTACCCCTGTCAGGGACAAGGTGAGAAGACAAAAATATGTCCAATGCAATATGTGTCAATACTCGAGAATGAATTCGTTGATATGACTGACAAATATTATTGACTATTGATGACCATCGCCAAGAATCCATCCAACCATAGTGGTTCTTTACTCTTGCAAGTTTCTTGTTGATAAAAAAATATGTTTGAAGGATGATTCTTCTTTCCACAATGCTTGCAAGGATGAATATCGAAACATCGATCTTCCATGTGGCCAACTTGCTGACAATTTTTCCATTTATGAATCTTCTTTTGAACTGGAGCAGGTGAATTTGAACTTTCTTGAAGCAATCCAACACTCTGAAACTGGATCAGTTTGATGTAATCTGGATTATGAAAGGTGACATCCTTTTCATATCTGATACATATTTTGTGCTTGTTTTGCTTGATTTCTTCCCAATTTCTAATGATCCGCTTGGAAACAAGAAGTTGAAATATACTTGAATCTGAAGCCAACTCACTCACTAGCTACTGCAGTTGTTGTTGGTATGAATCTACATCATCTTCTTCATCATCTTTGAAAAGAGGGTTATGAACAAGGACTGGTTCATAATGTTGTTGAAGATTCTTTCCCTCAATTGCATTGTGAAGAAGACGATTTTGAGTTTGTAGAAGTGCTGCGTTGGCTTGTGAAACTTCCAAGCAGGTCACAACAGACTAGAAAGTGGTTTTGTCAATGATGATTGTATTGTCCACAGAAGAAACAATTAGAGTGTTCAATAAATCTAATAGTTCCTCAACTCGAGCCATTTTAAAGATGGAATTAGGGTTTCTTTCAACTTCACCCTTTAACAATCAGACTTTACAATGCAACCAACAAATAGATAACATATAGAGGGTGTCAGCTTCTACCGAAAATGCAGTTGTTTTATCAAATCCAAAAAAGACACAATAATGATAAAACAAACAAGAATGGATATATGTATACCATGATTATTGGGATTGAATGAGTCTCATCTCACTCAATGTGTCGTCTCGTCTATCATTCTCTAAGGAACCGTCGACTTCTTTGTCTTCTTTCCATAAGATTAGCACTAGAATAAATTAAATATCCACCCTTGCAAAAGTGAAATCTTAAAGATTGCAAAATGGCTTCAATATTTAAGCCCAAATCCATAAACTTCGTCAACTCAAACCAAATATGTGAGTAAAGTGCACACACTTGATCAATTGCAAGTGCTAACCAGTTGAGAAGAAATCACCAAGATGGTTGTGCACATACACCCACATTAGTTTAAAGCACATACAAATCTTCAAGAGTACAATCAACAAATGTTAAAGTGGAAAGTCAAAATTATTTTCATTCCAAAAGAATATGACATGGAAGGCTAACCAACAAGTTAATTTTCTCTTATGTCATATCAACATAAAGCATCAACATTGCATTTGCAGCAAGCAAAAAAATGCTAACGCCAAATGGAAAGGCACTAATGAAATCTTTCCCAACACCCTTCAAGCTTATAGTGTTATTCTTGCAATTGTGAAAGTTTCAATGCCAGTAGGTCAGTAATAATGAGGGGTGATCTTCTCTCTGAACTGCTAACGGAGGTTTAATTCTGCTGGCCACCGTTATGGGTATCTAGTTCGCTCTGTTCGAGGGCTCGATGTCGAACCCTAACTGCGAGCTTTGAGGATTTGAGCCAAAGAGCAGTTTCCTGACATTCGTAAACCACCAAAAAATCGGGATCAATAACCCCCAATCTCGGGTGCATTCCATACGACTGATCAAAGCGAGTTATGTGCAGATGGAATTTTAAAAAAACGTAGAGATGTGGGCGAATTTCTCCATAGTCCGCGAAGAGCCCCCGTGAAAATAGTATTCCTCTTAAAAATCTGTAAAAGAGAGGATGCTAACAATTGTGGAATGAGTAAATTGTTTACTGTGCTAAGGTCGCGTGAGGAAGAGAAACCCTAATGCGTAGACATTGGTGAGTGCGAACAATAGACACTAGAGGGGGGAAGTGGATTTTTCGCAGTTCCTTATCTTATCTGATTTCTTTCTGGATATACAGTATAAGCTTTTACCTTTCTATATACAGTTGAAAAAGACTATCAAAAAGAGAGGACTCACCATGCTCAAAATACTATGGATAGTTGTGAGGAAAACATAATACTCACCCACTGATTTCCTTCATGCAAAGAGAAACATCAATGTAACGTTGGTTCTCAGGGAATAGTAAAGGTAATGTAACATTGGTTCTCAAGGAATAGTAACCAAAGGCACATAATACATAGGGTTAGATGGGTGCACGGAATAATCAAATATGAAAATCCTACACATGGATGTTTCTACATGGGAGGAAAGGATGTTATAGATAGTTTCCATAGGGCCGAAGAACTATAGGGCTCTAATACCACTGTTAGATACATGTTTTATATAATCATCTAATGTGCATTTTATTAATCATATGATACACATATATATACATGATCTCACCTTTGGATTCATCATCCAAGGTCTCTCGGATTCATGTTGACCGTTACTATCACTTGGCGTTTCATATTTCGTCAAGTGGATAACCCTAAAGGATTATGTTTCCAACATGTTTGAATATAAGGATACCTTGCATATGTGGAAGAATATCAAAATATGAATGAAGAGTTTATTTCTTATATGGATAGGGCATTATCCCCACATCTTGTATCACTTTCCATAAATTGTTCCTAAAATTCCTGAAACATATTTCATTTAATTTCATGAAATTACTCCCCCTGTTTATGTGAATATAACACTTTAACGAAAAAATCTACTAGTTGATTGATGTATATGACATTGGTTCTAGTCAAAAGAAGACATATGAATAGTTTATGTTGATTTGGAAGAATTATGTGGATAAGAGGGATATTTTTGGCATACTTGAATGTTGTGGAAAATGGCTTATAAGTGTTATGTTATAGTTGGTGCAAACCAGTTATTTGAATCTTGTTGGACATATTTTTTTTCATCCACTTCAAGCACCTTTTGTTTCTCCTCTGCAACCCCACCCGAGCATAGTTGATTTTCCTGGGCCACCTCCTAGGAAACTAGCCAATGGTGGTTGGGAGAACATACCTGGAAATCCTCCTTTTGGTATAGTCCATTGGCCCAATGTATCATTGTCACCACCTCCTTCTATGAATATTATGCCTCACATTGCTTCAACAGCCTCCATGGCACATTCTATCCAAAATCCCACAAACTATAAAGAACTTCCCCTTAAACCTCAGTTGGATAAAGGAAAACATCCTACGATATCCTTAAGCTCTGATTCATTTGACATTCGAGGTATATATTTTGGGACATCAAACATGATATTATTTTGAAACTTTTTATATAATGTCATTATAATATTTTTTGGAGATATAAGTGTTTGATGATGTGGCATGTTAATATTGGTTGCTTTTGATATATTTTATGATGTTGATATATGCATGATATTTTATTAGAATATGGAGTTACAAGGAAAATGTTGAAAATAAAAGGAATAAAATACATATGGAGACCCCACCTATTAATTATTATTTATTATTTACCCTTATTATAAAATAAAGTTGTCATGTCCTAACTAAAGTTATTTAACTTTATAACAAAAGGAAGGTTAACTACTTAAACTACTTTTGAAGACATAAAAGGAGGAAAGAAAGGACAAATATGAACATGAGAAAATACAGAGATACTTTTGATAAGGTTTACTCTTGCCTCAAGTGATAATATTTATTCATTCATTCATTTATGAGTTTCTTGATAGCTAAGTTATCTTATTGATAGAAGGGTTATTCTAAAGGTGGTGAAAGAAAGGACTAGGAAGCATTGATTATTGACATGCTCCAATTAGGTCATCCATTCGTCTTGATAGTTTGTTTAGTATTCATTAGAAGTCATGGATTTAGTTTCAGTTTTGATTACTGCTAGTTTTGCAAATTCAAGGCTATGATGTACTTGTAGCTTGGATTGATCCAGTTCATTTTCAGTCTTAGTCTTCTTCTTTGAGACATCAATTGTCTATGTATGATTCAAATTACTTCTTAGACTTCTAAGTCTAAGTTTGATCCAAACTCTCGTAGGGGTTTGTAGAGAGAAACTTGATTGTAACTCAAAATGATATCAATAAAATCTTATGTTGATTTCTTCTCATTTTTTAGACTTGTTGTGCACCGAATTTTCAAATTTATGTTATCTTGCATTTACTTATTCAATTGTTTATAAATTTCATTTGAAAGCACTTTTTTTTATTTTAAAATTAATTTTACACAAATCATACAAATTTTATAATAGCATCAAATCCAAGAACTTATTTATTGAGGTCTGATTGAGATTTTTGATAGGATATAAGCCCCAGGGTGATAATCTTGCCTATCTCACCTAGCCTAGTGAGCTTAAAAAATGCTTGATTGAGGATATATCCATTTGTTGCATCAATAATACCTTGCTTAAACTTGAAGAAGAAAGAGAGAAGGAAAATAATAATTTTTTTGTTCATCAATAGAACATTAAGAGATGGTTTGATAAGAAGTTCTGGAGAAAAGGACTTATGTATGGGAGACCTTATGTTGAAATGGGGAAAACCACATGAAGAGAAAGCAAAACAATCTAAATTCCAACAACTATGGCTTGGTCCTTACTTGGTAGTGGATAAACTTGTCCTAGGCATGTAAAGATTGCAAAAACCTCATGGGATAAGTAGACCTCCTTCCTATCAATGGAAAAAAATTGGAAAAATACTTCAATTAGCTTCCCTAGGAAAAACGACTTATATATAACCATTTTCATTTGATTTTCTTTTTGATTTTTTGTATTTGAATCCTTCTTATTTTTTTTGTTTAATTTCAGTTTGCTTATTGTTTTCTTTACTTTTAGTTGTTTTCTTTTATTAACTAGTTCATTTTCAAAAAAATGGTATGCTACATCCTTTTTTAGAAGTTAATCACATGTTTCCAGTGCTCTTCTTACTTCAATGATCCTTAAATACAACTGGTCATTATCATGGAAATACACTTTAAGCCCAATAGATAGGACACTAGTTCTCATTCTTTATTTGCTACCTCAATCTAGTACTTGAGACTTCGACTTAGTGGTGGAACCCTACTTAGAGAAAAATTGGCTATGAGAAAGTCATACCTAGTTCTAAACATAATGTTGGTTACCTCTGAGGCCCCACTCACACATATACTAACGATTGATGTCTTACCTAGAAGTTGATGGAGTGTCCAAGGTATTGCACATAAGTAAGGTGCTTAACATAAATAAGGAATATCTACAACATTTCTTGCTAATAGGTATTATCCCACATGCCTTTAGAGGATGACCGAGATCTGTTATAGTCCAAAATGCCACCACTATGCATTATTGACCATGGCCCATCCATATACACACTTGAAAACCACTTTTGTTGAGTTTCCTACCAAAAAAAATCAATTTTTTAAGTGTACGCACCTTGATACATGGGCATCCTGTGTACACACTCGACCTAATCATTGACACCCCGCGTTTACTCACAAAAGTTGAAAAAAATTAAAAATTATGTTCTTCTCGACGAGTTTTACGAGCTATGTTGGGTTGCATAACCATTCTTACCTCTTGTATCCCTTATCACCACTGAATAACCATCTAATTTCCATATAAGAAGGGCCCTAGGGGGGTCATTTGAGATAACTTTAGAAGAAGCAAAGAAACTCTGCCCAAATTTATCCTTCTTTCTCTTTGAGCTTATGCTTCCAGTTCTGAGTATCCATCCTCAACAATATCATTCTCTCATCCTCTTTATACAATCCATCAAACCCGTTAGTTTCACATGTTGATTGTGAATATTTGCTAGTGATTGTGGGATTAATGCATTTGGATTCTTATTGGAGGAACCTAAGCGAGATTCGTGGAATGGTGTCGACATTAAATATTTTGGTTGTAATCTTCCTTATATGTTATCAATAAAAGATAGCTTTCATTTACCAATTCATGTGTCTATGTTCTTGTGAATAATTTTGAATGTTTATAACTTATTTCATGAGAATTAGTACATATTTATGTTAATAATGATTGCATATATGCTCTTGTAGATTTCTTTTTGTGTTTTTTCAGGTTATCTTTGGGAGGAGATTTGCAACTTAGGAGCAAGAAGCAGACAAAGGGGATCTACTACGAATGAAAGGATACAAGGTGTCATCTTCATCTTTTTCATGTTTCCCTTGTTTAAAAGAAATCATTAGGGTTTGTGAGATTGGGTAAGAATAGGTCAGTTTATGTCTTTTAAGGAGTCATCGCTCTGCCTAGCCATTAGACCCTGACTAGGGGGATTTTCCCCAAAGCAGAATTGGTGATTCAACGAAGAATCACAAGCACAAGGGCTTGAGGAACTACAAACAATGAGATCAGAGTCAAAAGGAAACTCAAGATCACTTGGACCAAAAGGGGGAAGCAAGGGCTCCCATGCCCCCATTGGATAAAAAAAAACGATCAATTGGTAATACCATGTCTCGAGAAGGAAAACATGATTGAACAAGTTCCTTCCCATAAGTAATTGAACATCAAGGATAAGACACCACATAATTTACCCATGGCGGGGTAGAGTCTACATGAACACTAATAACATATAAATGGGCAGCCTGAACTAACATCGAATTAGGATGGTGATTATCAGATGCAAGTTGGTCGATAGTGACAATGCTTCCATTGTGAGGAAAATGCATCACCCGAAAGAGCGTAGACACCACAACGTTCATAGCATATACATAATCACGCCCGAGAAGCATATTGAAATCTAACGGGCCTTGCACCACTATAACATCGGCAAGGACAATATTTACACCTAACAAGATAGGAAACTGAGGAAGAATCCCCAAATATTCACTAGGACATCTGTCAAAATCCAACATCTCATGTGAAGCAGACACAATCTCAGGAGAACCCAAATCTTTCAAGGCCGAGGAGGATAAAATACTTGCAGAGGCTCCTTCATCCACAATACATTAGTAAATGTTTTTTGAATTAAATTAAACCCTTATTTGAAAGGGTGTAGAAGAAGGAAGGCAAGGCTCAAGAAGGTCATTCTAATCAAAAGAAACCATCTTAGGACTTGGAGGGGGTGTGCTTGAAGTGAGTGAAATTCCCCCTTGTTCTAAAGGTATTGAACTAGAAATTCTAAAAACATAGTCGGTAGACACATCACTCCCCATCAGAAGAGTGGGATTAGTCTAACATTGCATCAACGAGACCACTTTGGTAGACTCGACACTCTCCAAGAGACGAGGGGGATCAACTGAAGATTGCATCGGTGCGACCACTTTCTCAACCATTGGATGAATAGTCTGCGAGAAAAAATAGTCTAAAGGTGCATCACCCCCCAAAAGAGGAGTGGGATCGCCCGAAGATTGCATCGACATGATCGCTTCATCAACCAAAGGTTGAATAGATTTTTGGGAAAATAAAGAAAACTCGAAATCAGAAGAGCTTGTGATTAGGGACCACAATATTCATACTTCTATAATTCTATGGCATAGATGAGTAAGGTGATATCCCTTGTAAAGATTACAAGGTAACTTAGGATTACGTCCTATCCATATAGGTTTCTTAACAAAATCAATGCCCCTAGCATGACTAGCAGTGGTTAGTTTCTTTCCCCCAACATGACTAGCAGAGGTTGTTGACATATCACTCGTATGACTTGCATTGACGAGACTCATGCCCCTAGCATGACTTGCAGTGGTTGGTTGCACATCTCCAACATTCCTTATAGAGGTTGGTGAATGGTCGACAATATGACTCGCAGAGGCTACATACCCATTGCCAGTATGACTAGCAGTGACTAGACTTTTTCCCTCAACATGATTGGTAGAGGTCGAAGATTTATTCTTTGTATTCTTCCTCTTTCTATTTTGTTTAGAATTTGGGTTACTAGTAGCTAGAATTTCACTAGAGAAGGCATAAGGAGGAGAAGAAGGCTTTGTTGATGAAGGAACATCAACATGATGCCCATGACATAAGGTGCTTAACTGAGAAGAGTCAAGAGCATTCAGGACATTTGGAATGGTACCCAACGAAACCGGTAGTCCCACATTCAACCCAGGAAAATTTAAAAGTGGCCATCAAAGGAACACCAACATTTACAAAGAAAGGAAAAGCACAAGAATCCCCTTGTGAAGGGGTTCCTTGGTTGGTATCATCATAAAATTTGGTCATGAAGGTCTTATGCACAAGTTCTTCCCTTGCGGGATCATTCAAGTCCGTAAAAGTCTCACACACTGACTCTGGAAAATCAGTGGTATAAACATATACACCTATAAGGAGGCGTCTCCACGTTTCTACTTTGGGGGAAAATCCCCCTATCCAGGGTCTAATGGTTAGGCAGAGCGATGACTCCTAAAAAGACAAGAATTTACCTATTCTTACCCAATCTCACAAACCCTAATGATTTCTTTTAACCAAGGGAAACATGAAAAAGATGAATAATGACACCTTGTATCATTTCATTCGTAGTAGATCACGTTTGTCTACAACTTGTTCCTAAGTTGTAGATCTCCTCCCAAAGTTAACCTGAAACAATACAAAAATCAATCTACAAGAGCATATATGGAATAATTATTAACATAAACATGTACTAATTCTCATGAAATAAGCTATAAACATTCAAAATTATTCACATGAACATAGACACATGAATTGGGAAATGAAAACTCTCTTTTATTGATAACATATGAGGAAGATTACAACTAAAATCTTTAATGTCAACATCGCTCCACCTCGAATGGGTTCCTCCAATAATACTCCAAGTGCATTAATCCCACAATCACTAGCAAATCCTCACAATCAACATGCAAAACTAAGCGGTTTGATGGAATACATAAATATGATGAGAAAATGAGATTGTTGAGGATGGATACTCAGAACTAGATGCATAATTGCAGAGAGAAAGAAGGAGAAATTTGGGCAGAGTTTCTTTGCTTCTTGCAAAGTTATCTCAAATGACCCCCCTAGGGCCCTTGTTATATGGAAATTAGATGGTTATTCGGTTGTGAGAAGGGATACAGTAGGTAAGAATGGTTATTCAACCCAACATAGCCCATAAACCTTGCCAGGAAGTGCATAATTTCTAATGCTTTGCAACTTTTATGAGTAAACGTGGGTTCTTAATGATCAGGTCGAGCGTGTACGTGGGTTTCCCATGTATCAGGGTGCGTACACGTCAAAAAATGGTGTTTTTTTGGTAAGAAACTCA
Source organism: Picea sitchensis (assembly GCA_010110895.2). Lineage (NCBI taxonomy): Eukaryota > Viridiplantae > Streptophyta > Pinopsida > Pinales > Pinaceae > Picea > Picea sitchensis. Next base: position 164,349 of record SNQJ01S0001885.1, read on the forward strand.
ACAAAAGTGGTTTTCAAGTGTGTACATATATGGATGGGCCATGGCCAATAATGCATAGTGGTGGCATTTTGGACTATAACAAGATCCCCCATCCAACTCTATCTTAAAGAAAAAAAAAGAATAAGTTAAAGGTAAAGGCCTAGGAAAGGAATTTCAAATCATGTGGGAAATGCATGTATCTCCATCTAGGTTATGGATGCTTGTTGGTAGGGAATCAAGGCCTATGATACTATGGTAACTCTATCGAGGTTATGGATTCTCACTAGTAGTGGAGAAACACTATAGAATGTGAATAATTAGACTAAGTCTTCAACATTCCTTGCATGTAATTACCTTGTGACATTGCACTAACCTCTGAGGGAGAATTAAGTGGGGCAATGAACTAGATACCTCTTCCAAATAACTATAACTGGTAACCTACTCAAACTAGATATGAACACTCATCTAGTTTATCTAAAGGAAAAGGTAGAATGGGACCCTTCGGGATCATAATCTTAAGTGCTTCAACAAGGTAAAATATCTTTAAAAAAACTAGCAGTCATCTTAAGGTTTGTTTGTAGATATTCATGGTTTCCCTCAATGTGTCACCAATTGTTGAGTTGGCAACAACCCCCTCATGTTATTTGTATTTTTATCATTTGATGAAGGTAAACGTAGTCATGGGGCCCCTCCCTTTTTGGATTTATAAGCCTTCATGAATATTGTTGTGCATTGACTCCTTAATTTTAAGTTTCCATGAATTTTACTTTGGTTCTTTTCCTTGAAATTCACTAGAGTCCTAAAAATTTTCCTCAAATTTAACCCATTTTTTCCTTCGGGCTTTTCCTAAAACACTTGTGCAAAAAATTTTGTTACATCGTGTAGTGATTTGCTTCTTTACGTCATATCATACAAAAATCATTTACCTACAACATTGTGTCATATCATGCCAAAAAACAATTTGGTCGCAATAAAGGGAAAATCATCAATTTTGTTTGTATTGTCACAAAGGGAAATTCCCAAATCGCTTTTCATCCTCCTCTTCATCACATCCTTTGATTTTTATCTTCCTTGCGACATACCACACTCAAAATATATTTCCATGTGAGACATCGCATGGCCTAAAGTTTTGTTTCTTCCTGTCATATCACACATAATTTGTTTTTCATGTAACACATCACATGGACCCAAAGTTTCAAATTTTGTGTCGTATCGCACATGAATTTTTTTTGAGCATGACATGTCGCACTTCCTCAAACTTTCCCTCACCATGATAAAATTTATTTATCACACCCATTAAAGTTTCCTTGTGAAGTGATACATTGGCATGACCCTTGATGTGACACTTCAACATTTTGAAAGACAAAAATATTCTTTTTCAATATATACAACAACATGTTTTGTTTATTCATCCTCCACCATTTTCATTTGAATATTTATCTTTGTCACCTCGAGCCACTAAATGTAGGATTCTCTTAGTTGACCAAGTCCTTGTACAAATTTGCATCAAGAGAGCCACCAACCAACATCCACCAAGTATTCATTTGTCTCAATGGTTTTATGTAAATGTCTTGAACCTGCACATAATAGATCTAGCTAGCAAATGACATACACAATTTGCAGAGAAAATATAAGAAAAGAGAAGTAGGAGAGAAAGAATGGAAGAATTCTCATTAACCAAATGAATGAATAATAATTCACACATGATATACTTTGTATAAATAAACTAATGAACATTGGAGTAGAAATCAATGCCCCATAGTGGTGGTGTAGAGTGATCTGGACACACACCAACGGTTACGGGAGTAAACTACCACCTAGTCTAGTCTCTCAGGCAGTTACGGGAGTGAACTGCCACCTAGTATGAGTTAACTAATCTCTTAGTCTTCAGTTAATTGACTCAAACAGAAGGAATTGAGGGGGAGATTGTTGGGGCTCATAAATGTCCTATTCTCATCCACCTTTCCCTTCATTATTCTTCACATTTCATCGCCCCATTAACCTTTCATGATATCATTTTCATAAATATACTTGGGTTTCACCTTGTTGTTCTCCACTTTATTCATTTTAGTATTTAAAAGGAATTTGTGATTAAATGTTATAAAATCAACATGTTTTCATATATATCTCAAATATGTGTGAGCTTTGTAATGTGTAGGAATATGTGAAGGATTAATTCAAATGGACTTCTCGAATACTTCCTCCACCATTTCAAGATTTGAGGAGATAATTCAAACCCATTCCAAGGAGAATATCATGGAGATTTGGTTGGAATATCTTATCCAAGATATATGAGAGATATGTGTGAGGATTTGAAGGGATTATATTTTTTAATAATGGGAAATAGGTTGAGAGAAAAGTGGATCTGTAATAATGAGATGGTTATCTTATCTTCAAGTCTCTCATGTATAAAAGAGAGTGCTCTCTCTTCATGAGGATTCAAGTAGAAGAGGAATTAGGATGAATTTAGATTATGTAATTAGAATCATAGTAGTCATTAGGATTTGAAAGAGAAAGGGATTCTTAACTTTGATTCATGGATTTGGTTTTCATTCTTTCATTATTCTTTTATAAAGATTGTTTTGATTATTATAATATAAGATTGCTTCATTGGTGAGATCTCACATATGTTATTGTGTCATTCAACTCTTCACATGTTGTACTTGTTTTTCCTTCATGTAGTTCTCCATTTCTAGATTACTTCCTTCACGCAATTTCCCATTCTTAGAGTAATTTCATTTATGCAACTAGATTAATTCAATTTCAGTTGTGTGTTNATTCAACTCTTCACATGTTGTACTTGTTTTTCCTTCATGTAGTTCTCCATTTCTAGATTACTTCCTTCACGCAATTTCCCATTCTTAGAGTAATTTCATTTATGCAACTAGATTAATTCAATTTCAGTTGTGTGTTAGATTAACGATTCAATTTCAGTCGTGTGTTAGATTAATGATTCAATTTCAGTTGTGTGTTAGATTAATGATTCAATTTCAGTTGTATCTTAAACATTAGATTAGATTAGTCTCGCTTCAATCTTGCATATACTTTGTGTGTGCTTCGTTAGTTTACGAACCCCGGGTTGACAAATTAGATAATTGGGCAAGTACTACAACTCAATTAATACAACATTATTTTGGCCCAATATAACGACTGTCGTCCCCTTGTCACGGTTGTTGTTCATTTGAATGAAACGATTGTTGTTCCTTTTGTTGTTCATTTGAATGGAATGATTGTTGTTCCTTTTGTTATGATTGTTGTCCCTTTGCAGGGGGCACATCTCTAGAGGAAGGGTATTGAAAACAGAAGGTAAGTAGGCGACAAGTAAAACGCTTGTGCCAATGCCTACCTTTGGATGATGCATAGAGGTTATATTTTAAGACATCTTTAGAGCCCAATAGAGATTAGGGAATCATGAGTAATGCACTAGTCTGGTGATAATCCCAAGGACAATGTGCATTAGTTGGTGATGATCCCAATGTTTCATGGTGATTATCCCAATGTGGCATCTAGACTCCACTCAACTGATCAAATTGAAGTGTGAAGTGAAGAGAATATTCTCCCTAAACCATAGGAGACTGAATAATGACTAATAAACATAGGGAAAACCTTAGGAAAAAGAAATCATAGTTGTGTGTGAAGTATCTCCAACACTCCCGTGAACATCACTATGATGAAAATAAAGAATGGGTCCTGGAAATGAGGCCATGTTAGGTACCCAACTACAAAATATACACTGAAATAAATGAGGAAAGAGGGGAAAAATCATGGGAACACCCCCCCCCCCTCCCCCTCTCAAAGTACAATGTATGTAAAAAGAAGAACTGACAGTTGCTAGGAAACTGTGTTCTTCACTCTAAGATGACTGTGCAAAGAATTTAACTTTTGCTCAGTGAAGGTCTTGGTGAAGATGTATGCATTTTGTTCTGCTGAAGGATAGAATTGCAGGTCGATGATACCCTCATGTACTATGTCCCGGATGTAGTGCATGTGGATCTTGATGTGCTTCATCCACTACCTCTGAACTGGATCTCTACAAAACTTCAGAGTGCTCTGATTGTCACACCATATGATGATTGGTCGATGAAAATGAATGCCCAAATCAGTGAGAAAATGTTGTAGCCATATAACCTAAATGTTTAGGTTAACTACCCCTCTATACTCTTCCTTGGATGACTAAAGAGAAATATAAAATTGCTTCATGGTCGACCAACAAATAGGCTCGTAACCAAGACTGAGTGAGTAACCAGATGTGGACTTGAGACCAATATTATCTCCAGCCCAGTCAGAATCAGTGAATCTGATGAGGTCCAATGTAGATTTTGGTGCATAGTGAATCCCAAAGGTGATGGTGCCCTGTATGTATCGAAGGATATTCTTTGCATTCTTCCAATGTAGCTCATGTGGCTCCTGCATGAACCTGGAGCCTGCTCCAACTACATAGGAGATGTATGTTCTGGAGTGTGTGAGATACAACAAGCTCCCCACTAGATGTATGTACAGTGTATTATCAACTAGTGGAGTGTCCCTGCCATCCTCAATTATGATTCATGATAGGAACTAAGTCGAGGTAGACTTGCAGTCTCTCATGTGAACTCTTTCAAGGAGATCTAGTGCATACTAGGCTTGAGACATTTTGATGCCTAATGCATCCTGAATCATCTCAAGTCTAAGGAAAAAATGTAATGGACCCATGTCCATCATCAAGAACCTGTCATGCAGAATCCTCTTGACTATAGCAATCACTGAAGTCGAGCAACCGATGATCAACAAATCATCAACATATAGAACTAGGAGTAGAAGTGAATCAACTTTCATGAGCATGTAAACATTCGGGTTTGACTCACAATGTAAAAAGTTCTATGATAGCATGTAATATTTCATCTTGACATATCATGCCCTCGAAGCCTCCTTGAGTCCATAAAGAGACTTCTTCAGTCGACAGACCAAAGATGAATCCTGCATAAATCCATGGAGCTGCTCCATATAGATCTCCTCAGAGAGATCACCGTGAAGAAATGCATTCTTCATGTCCATTTGATGGACTTCCCATCCCTTGGTTTCCACAATGGAAAGTTCTAAATTTGTGTAATTCATCTTCTTTACTAGAGTGAAGGTCTCATCATAGTCAATGCCATGCACCTACTGAAATCCTTTGGAAACAATTATGAATTTGTATCTGTTAACTTGTCCATCCATTGCGCTCTTGGTATTGTAGGCCCATATTCACTTGAAAATTTTCCTTTCTGAAGGAAGGTGAACTAGATCCAAAGTCTAGTTCTTGAGGAGGGACTTATACACCTCCTGCATGGCGGATTCCTAAAATGGATTTCCAGAAATCTTTCCATAGGACTGTGGATCTAAAGATTGAACCAAGAAAATATGCCTGGGTGGCATCGGTTCAATGGTATTGGGTGCAAGAAGAGGCTCCTCAAAATCAGATTGATTCCTCCTAGTATCAACTGGATCCCCAACAAGATCTCCTACATCCTGAAGATTAGTATTGGCCCACTTGGGCCTCTGCTCTGGCTCTGGATCTTCATATGCATGCACTGACTCTACATGTGATTGTACTGAATATGTGTTTGGATCATCTAAATCCTCTAAATCATAAATCTCATGTGAAGAAGAGTCTACATATGCATGATCATCATCTCTAACAGGGGGAAGAACAAAAGTTTTTGCATGCTGCTATTGAGGTACATGCGAGACACTTTCCTCAAATTGGACACTTCACTCAATGATGAGTCAGTATGAGGAAATATCAATGATTTTGTATCCCTTCACACCATCGAGGTATTCAACAAATATACACTATGTTCTTTATGGATCAAGTGACTTCCTCTTCTCAGAGGGAATCCTGGCCCATGCACGTGAACCAAAAATACAAAAGTGGGTCACTTCCGGTTTGAGGCTGCTCCAAGCCTCATAGGGTGTCTTATCCTTGACAGATATATGGGGAGATATGTTTTGGATGTAGGTTGCACAATTAAGTGCATCAACCCATAATAGTTTTGGAAGTGACTTTGCATGTAGCATGCAAGATGCCATTTCTTTTAGAGATCTATTTTTCCGCTCAACAACTCTGTTTTTCTGCGAAGTATAAGGAATCATGGGCTACAACTGAATCTCGTCCTCATGAAACATATTTTGTATCTTGTGGTTGAGATACTCTCCCTCGTTATATGTTTGGATTACTTTTATCTTCTTTCCTAACTGTATTTCAAAAAGGCCTTTGAAATCTTTGAGTTGTTGAAAGACCTATCATTTTTTCCTAAGAAAGAAAATCCATGTGAAGCGTGAGAAATCATCAAAAAAATGAGAACATACCTTGCCTTACTGATTGACAGTTGTGGAAAAGGGCCCATGAAGTCACTATGGATCAAATCTAAAGGAAAGGAAGCCGTCTGAATCTTTCCTTTGTCGAATTTCTCTTAAGGGTGTTTTCCAAGAACACATCCCTCACAAATTTCTTTGGAGAAGTGGATGTCAAGTAGACCATCAACCATTCCCTTCTTTCTAAGTTGTTGCATATATCTGATATTTAAATTCTCAAACCTTTCGTTCCATGTCCTATTTCTTTCATCAGCATGGGTAAGCAGTAATGCAAAATCCGCTTCAATAAATTCAGAAACTATGTAGAGTCTAGATTGATGATTTACCTCAATGGTAGCAACCGTGGAATTGGTTTGCATGTCATAGATACCAAATGCATCATGTGTGAATATGAATCTCTTTCTAGTTCCATATATTTTCATATGATACATGGAGAGAAGATTGACGGAAATTTTGGGAACGTGTAGCACATTCACGAAGCTTCCGTTTGTGAGTTCAATTCTTCCTTTGTTGGTGACCTCGACTGGAGATTTGTCCCCCATCAGAATAGGAGGACCTTTCCATGCATCCAATGAAGAATAGACTTCTTTTGTGGCATCCATGTGGTGTGATGCACCTGAATCTACGATCTAAGCATCAGGAGAGGAGTTGATCGCAATCAAAGCATGGCTAGAATTGTCTTTCTTTGAATTCTAATCTTCTCGCTTCTTCTTCTTGGCACCCTCAGGGATGCAATCTCCAAGTTTGTTTTTCTGAAGTATTTGGACCATTTGATCTATCTATTTCTACATACATGCGAAATCTGGATGGAATTCTTTATGGAAGTAAGTGCATTTTTCCCCTTTTCTTCCCTTTCCACCTTTGGATCCAGAGGCATCATTGAAGGGTTTTGAGTACCCTTGCTTCTTTGGATTTGCATGTGATTTCCATTTTCATTTGTCTTTATATTTATGATATTTATGACCACTACCATCTTGCACAGTAAGTACATGCACCTTTGTCCCTTTCATTTTTCCCATATTGATGATCTTGTTTTTCTCTCGTGTTAGAGACTCGATAAAGGCCTCAAGAGAGGGCATCGTACAGGTTGCTCCAGAGGCGATACTAACTGAATGAAATGTAGATACAAACATTGAGTATTTCATACCAATTTTTGAGAGAATGCTAAGAACCATTTATTTCTCCTCCTTATATTTATCAACCCCGCAAGCCTTGAGTTGTGACAACAAATCTTTATATTTGGTGAAGAAATCTTGGAGATTGTCGAAGGTTTTTTTGATCCAAAGTGAGAAATTTCACCTCAAGCATGTGTCCCCTCATCTCATCCTGTTTTCCAAAAATCCCTTCCATGGTGGTCCAACATTCATTTGGGGTTTTATAGGAGGATATGTGAAAGAGGAGTTTAGGAGAAATGAGACTACAAATAGTTCCAAACGCTTCATCCATTCGATTTAGATACTTGGATTTTTCTATGGATGATGTGGGTTTTGTCTCTATGTTCATGGTTAACCTATATAATTGTTGGGTGTGTGTTATATTATTTGCATGTGTGTGTGTGTGGGCGCGTCAGATACGACAACTACGTCTGACGATCCCTTCACCTAGAGCTCTGTCGTGTGCGCCGTGCGCTTTCCTAGGGGGGTCCCAGGGGGGGGGCAGGTATGCCCCCCCCTGGTTACACGTAGCGTTCGGCACCGGGCAGTAACCCGGGGCCGATGGGGTTCGGGGCAACGCCCCAAAAGTTTTTTGTTGGGCGGTTTTTGCTATTTTTAGCGGATTTTGATATTTTTAGTTGATTTGTAAATTAATCCCGTATTAAGGGATTACAGTTTTGGTATCTACGAAATACCTAAAAACATTGTATATATTGTATGGCAGATGGTGAAATTCGATATAATGAAAATAAGAAATGTTTTCCCGGTTGAGGGTTTCCGGTAAAAATCTCTGTGTATTCTGTGTATGAGCCATTGATTAATTTTTGTATTGCTTAAGAATCTATATGCATTGCTTTACTTTGCAGGTTTAAAACTTACATGTGGTATCAGAGCACATTTTTGGCTTCAGAGGGACGCATTTGTTGTTGAGGGTTTGGCTCGGTCTTGATAGATCAAGTTTATCTTGGGTCTATGATAAACCTGGGTTTAGTGGGAGCTTTTGCAGTGGAGATTTGAGTAAAGAAAGAGGAATGGCGAGCTCATCTAGAATCGAGATAGAGAAGTTCAATGGTAAAAACTTTGAGCTATGGAAGCTCAAGATGGAGGACCTTCTTGTAGACAAAGAACAATGGATTGTTGTGGATCCTGGTACGCAGCCTACTGGTACACCATCTACAAGCACACAGGCTACTGGTACACAACCTACCAGTACACAAGCTAGTAGTACACCAGTTACTGGTATGTCCAAGGAAGATTGGGACAAGTTGGACAGAAGAGCAAGGAGTACTATTCGACTNAGTACACCAGTTACTGGAATGTCGAAGGAAGATTGGGACAAGTTGGATAGAAGAGAAAGGAGTACCATTCGACTCTGCCTGGAAGATTTGGTGTTGTTGAATGTCTCAGGAGAATATACAGCCAAGGAACTATGGGATAAGTTAGGGAATTTGTATCAATCAAAGTCCCTGGTAAAC
>SNQJ01S0001885.1:173299-195516 GCA_010110895.2 Picea sitchensis
TTTGCATGTGTGTGTGTGTGGGCGCGTCAGATACGACAACTGCGTCTGACGATCCCTTCACCTAGAGCTTTGTCGTGTGTGCCGGGCGCTTTCCTAGGGGGGTCCCAGGGGGGGGCAGGTATGCCCCCCCCTGATTACGCGTAGCATTCGGCACCGGGCGGTAGCCCGGGGCCGATGGGGTTCGGGGCAACGCCCCCAAATTTTTTTTTGGGTGGTTTTTGCTATTTTTAGCTGATTTGTAAATTAATCCCGGATTAAGGGATTAGGGTTTTGGTATCTACGGAATACCTAAAAACATTGTATATATTGTATGGCAGATGGTGAAATTCGATATAATGAAAATAAGAAAGGTTTTCCCGGTTGAGGGTTTCCGGTAAAAATCTCTGTGTATTCTGTGTATGAGCCATTGATTAATTTGTGTATTGCTTAAGAATCTATATGCATTGCTTTACTTTGCAGGTTTAAAACTTACAATAATACTATGCCTTGAAGATTCATTATCATCTTCTCCTTCCATGCACAAAAATTGTATGGTGTAAGAATGAATTCTTTTGAAAATTCCATTTTTTCGTTGTCTTCAATCTTCGGTACCTCCAAAAACAATCTGGTGTGTCTTTTCCCTAGCAGTCTGTCATCTATGATACCATGTAAATGTTTTGAATCTTCACATAATATATCTATCTAGAAAATGATATAAACAATTTGCAGAGAAAATATGAGAAAAGAGAAGCAAGAGAGAAAGAATGGAAGAATTTTCATTAACCAAATGAATGAATAATAATTTACACATGATATTCTCTGTATAACTCAACTAATGCACACTAGAAGAGAATCCAATGCACCATAGTGTTTTTCTAGAGTGATTTGGACACACACCAAAAGTTACGGGAGTAAACTTCCACCTAGTCTAGTCTCTCAGGCAGTTACGGGAGTGAATTTCCACCTAGTCTGAGTTAACTAGTCTCTCAGTCTTCAGTTAACTGACTGAAACAGAGTGAAGTGAGGAGGATATCATGGAATCAAGAGTAATGCACTGTTCTGGTGAAATCCCAAGGCCAATGTGCATTATCTGGTTATGATCCCAATGTTGCATGGTGATTATCCCAATCTGGTATCTAGACTCCACTCAACTGATCAAACTGAAGTGTGAACTGAAGAGAATATTCTCCCTAAACTATAGGAGACTGAATAATGACTAATAAACATAGGGAAAACCTTAGGAAAAATAAATCCTAGGTGTGTGCGAAGTATCCCCAACATTTTATAGGGTTCTTTTGTTTGCATTATTTTTTCAAGAATTAAGAAAAGGGAACCCACCACAACCAAGAAAATATATCCACATGGCCTTAGATTCCTAAGAATTTAAAAACAAAGAACCAATAGGAAGTGGATTCTATGTGCCCTATTTTTCCCTAAACTTTGTATGGATATACAAAGAAAATTCTCTCCTCAAAATTACTAAGAGATTTCACCATGTTGTTAAATGGCAGGCTAGTGTAAGCCCTAAAATGTCAACATTAATCCAACATAGAGTATGAATGATATGGTATTACTTGAAATCAATATCCTTTACAACCACTTTATTCGAAGGTTGACTTATGGAAATATCCCATTTTAAGGTAGACCAAAATTCTCCCCCATGCCCATGGGAGGATAAATAACAATTGCACTAACTCTCTCTCTCTCTCTCTCTGCAATATTGATTATCACATGTATCTACCCCACCCTTTCTTAGTTTCAAAATAGGATATTTAGACTATCATTGACTAGATACAATAATAAAATTGTTAGGATATTTAGACACTTAGTTAAGATCAACTTGGTCTAATGTTTCGTTAGGTAAAAGTGTGTTTATTTAGTATGCATTTGTAGTTTGTTAATATGAAGGTCACGATATGTTCCTGACATAGAGTGATCTGGTAGTTCATACTCTCCTTGATCTTAACAACTACATTGATATGTGGCTTAACACCCGATTAGTCCATGATCTCTATTTAAAGAGCATGAGGGTCATTTGTTGATGATCGATTGTGAGAAAATATCTTGTAAATATCTCTGTACTATTTTATTTTTCATTAATAAATTTCTCCAACTGGTCATGTTTGTTGGGGCCATGGATGTTTACCCATAGGGGTTTTACCATGTAAAAACATCGATGTATTGATCTTTGATATGTTTGTGTGAGTGGTTATTGAAGGTGTTAATCCTTTGTTTGAATGCCTATGTTTTCGAACATGGTATCAGAGTGCATTTGAAGACTCGCTCTCGTTGTAGATCGAGATCGTGAAGTCGTGTTGGCACATCTCTAGTTTCTACCATTTTCATACATTTTTAGGCTAAGAGGACTATTCCATTGCATCCTAAGTGATCATTTCAGTTAGGAACACCTTTAGTTTCACTCAAAAAGGTTTATGTTTTCCCAATATACAACCGTTTCAGTTAGATCCGTAGGTATAAAGCTTGAACATGCCCTTTTAATTTTTGACAAAGATAATATTTTAGTTTTATTTTAGTTTTCTATTTTTTATTTATGGGTTGCTACTCTTTTCGATCTGCATATACTCTTTTCCTCGCAGTCTTGAAAAATCAGAATCAGAGAAGAAAGGGTTTTCATGTCTGCGTATGTTCTTTGTTGCGCACTCTGTGAGGTATCGGTAAATCAGAAATAGAGGGAAAACTTTCATTTTCCGTGTAAGTTAACTGAGATCTAACCCTTGTTTTTTTCGAGAAGAGAAACTTATTTCTTATATGAAAAGAGTTTTTTATGAGCACGCTCTTCAAGGCCTTATTCCTCTTTTTTATTGCAGAGATGATGTTTGCATCATTTGTTTTCTCGGAAAACATAATCAAGATAGTTTTGACAAATGTGCCTCTTGGCATGCCTCAACCCCTTTGCAACTTGTTCATAGTGACTTGTGTGGTCTTCTTTCTTCTCCTTCTTTTGTTGTGCACAAGTATTTATTAACTTTCATTAATGAATTCTCTAGATGCACTTGGGTTTACTTCTTAAAACTAAAGAGCGAATTGTTGAGAATGTTTTGGCCTACAAGGTCCTTGTAGAGAAACAATGTGTACATCAACTTCAAAGGTTAAGAACAAATAATCGAGGAAAATATATGAACAAAAATTTTACAAGTTACTACACTGCACAGGGTATCCAAATGAAACACATTATTCCATATACACCATAGAAAAATGGTGTTTCTAAGAGAGAGAGAGTCACACATTAAAATAAATGGCTAATTGTATTATCTAATCTAAGGGATTAAGTCTTAATTATAGGAAGGAATCCATTAATTGTGAAAATTTCATAGTAAATCACACTCCTACTAAATATATAAAAAATATAACACCAAAAGAACCATGGAATAAACTTATGCCAGATGTAAGTCACTTCCATGTATTTGGCAGTGTATCATGGGCTCATATTCTTGATGAGAAAAGGAAAGCTTTGCAACCTAAAAGTGAGAAGTGTATTTGGTGTTCCTGCCTGGGAGCCTAATTTGGTGTCCCTACCTTCTTCTATTCATGTTCTAGTTTCTTCTTGTTCAGATGATGACAGTGAGGATGAAAATCCACCTCCTCATACTCACCTTTCTCTAGATGAGTCCAATGAACATGAAATTACACCAACACCACCACTTTCTAGATGGTTCCATTCAACACAAGAAACAATTGGTGATATTACAGGTGATCCTTCATATCAGCGTCAGACGCATTCATAGTTCCAGCAAGCCTCTTCTCTTTTAGCCGAAGTTTCAAAGACTCATGATCCAGAGACATTTGCAAAATCTTCAAGTCATCCAGATTGGAATAAAATAATGAATGAAGAGCATCTCTCTTTAATGATGAGTGATACTTGGGATCTTGTACCTCTTTCAAAAGGAAGAAAACTTGTCAAATGTAAACAGGTATACAGAAATAAGTGTGCATAAGATGAAAGTGTTGAAAGGCACAAGGCCCAATTAGTTGCCAAAGGGTTCTCTAGAGTTGAAGGAATTGAATATAATGAAACCTTTTCCTCTATAGCCAAAATTAATTCCATCCACCTTGTTTTATCCCTTACAACTTCACATAAATGGGAGGTCCATTAGATGTATTTCAAGTCCTCCTTCTTGCATGGGGATTTGCGAGAAGAAATTTACATGGAACAACCTCTTAGATATGTCCAGAATGACTCCAACCTTGTTTTTCGCCTTAAGAAATATCTTTATGGTCTTAAGAAATATCCTCAAGATTGGTTTTCCAATATGGACAGTTTTCTTCTTGATACCGATTTTTCTAGATGTCCTTTTGACCCTAATGTCTTTACCAAGAAAGTAGGAATTTGTAGTGTATCTAGAGAGGTAATAGGGGGGGCGGAGGGCCCATAGTGATAATAATGGAGGTCATTCAATGTAAGGTGGACTAGGTCCACTATTTTATTAAATAAGGCCCACTATGGTAGTTAGATATATTAATATAAACATAAAAAATGGAAGAGAACTTATTAGAAGGTTCTACTTATAGAAGATTCCTCCTCTAGAATTTTCTTAGTGGTTGGTAGCACTATATAAAGGGTTTCAAGCAATGTAATGGGATGTGAAGAAGAATTATTGTATTTGGATCTTGTAGCTCATTAGGAGGTTTCCCCCGCAAAGAAACAAGTGAACAGGTGAGGATCCCTTCCATAATAGGATCAAATGTCTAGTGTTTCCCTAACCCAATGGTTTCTATAATAATAAAGGAGGTTTTTTCTATATTTCGCTCTGGATTTATTATGTTATTTACGTATTCAATATATTTGGTACTTAAAAATTGGTATCAAAGCACTTTCTTCCGCCACAAAAAGGAGCATTTGTTTTTTTTTCCAAATTTATTTAGTTTTATATGAATAATTTGTATAAAATGGTTGTATATCTAATTTTCTCTCGGAAAAAAAATAAAAAAATCATTTGAAACAGAGTCTAGGAAGTGAAGTTATCGACATTTTAAAATCTGCAAATGTTTAGGGTTTTTTGCAAACGACCGTGTGATTTCATTGATTTCTATAGCATCTGGGGCCAAATTTTCACAAACAAGTTATAGATATGAGTTCCTCTCACAATTTCACCCCATTTCAAAAACAAATCATTCGAATTGGAGCTCTGGAAGTGAAGATATCGTCGATTTAAAATCGATCATTTTCTAGGGTCTTTGTGATGGTGGCAGGACTACAGAACTCATAACTTTTCACAGGGTGCTTAGATTACTACCAGATCAGTTCCATTGGATAGAAAACTTTAAGAGAGTTTTTTTGGTATATTTGATCCAAAAAGGATCTAAATAAGAGTAAGGATAGCTCAGAATTCACAGAAGCACCTTAGGAAGCTCAGAATGGCCCCAACAGAAAGAGAAAGGGAAAAAAATTCAAAGTCCTCAAAACTTAGTGAAATTGGCATCATTGCGAAGAGAGCGCCACAATATTTCTAGCGGTGTAAATGACACATCAAACGGAGTTACGGATCAAAATATATTCACGGTCAAAGTTTTGGTCAACCTAGCCCAGTCAGTAGGGATGAGTCAGCATTAGTAAGGATGATGTCAGCGTCCGTACAGGGTATGTGGCACATGCAAAGGATGACATTTGTCATGTTGACATTAGCATGATGACGTGGTAGCACCCAAGGCTACCACGTGTCACTCATTTTTTTACTTTTCTGATCAGTTCATGGACCAATGAGAAAGTGCCATGTGGTAGTCCATACATCCATGTGGCAGACCATACAGCCACCTGGAAGGTGACGTGATAGGTTGATGTGGCAGGTCCATACAGTATGGTGACGTAGGCCAATGAAATTACACCACGTGGCCCAGTAATGGGATGCCATGTGGCAGTGGACAAATGCTCAAGGATGCCCAACAACCAAAATTCAAAATTAGAAAATTAGTTTTCTAGCGCCAACCCCTAGTCCACCAAATATAACACACAATCTGCCAAAAGTTTGGGGCAGCTCGTCGCCAGATCTAGCAGGATCTGCAATATCAGACTATACTCCAAATTTAGCGGGGGTTACAACTACCATATCGTATTGTTACAAGAGAGTGCCCAAAATGGGAGGTCCGCGGGTTTGACCCCGGGACCTCCCCAACAACAAATGCCTTAACATAACTCCGCCAACCATTTGGGCTAATGCCTGGATCGTTTAATCCACCCCAATTTTTATTTAGAAATTGGTTCTTGTCAGTGCATAAGGGTCAGACCAGGGGCGCGCGACTGTATGGATCGGGCACTAAAAATGAGATGTCTTCCATTAATTTATTGCAGGTGCAGGCATAGAAACTGAGACAAAATTTATCATTGGCCTAAAAGTGCTAGACTCAGATCGAGGTGTGGAGATAGTCACTTTTGGGTAATTCGATGCCATGAATGCAGCGATGTTTTTTGTTTTATGATCTGATCAAATCTTCTGCAACTTAAATCCAGAATGAGGTATACTTATGTATTTTTCCAAATTCTTCTGTTGATTTAATAAAAATTCCTACCCATTTGAGAGTAGGACCCATAGACATAGTCCACCAGGGGAGAACTCCAGAGACATTTGTGTTCAAATTTGATGCATATGTCTCTTCATTATTGAGTTTTTTCTTCTTTATGGTTCACTTCATTTTATTCTCATTTAATACAATTCTTTAATAAGTCACGTCGATGAAAATATCCCGGATCAATATTATATGTGGTATTTCCAATGGATATTCAACTCCTTGTGGAATTTCAACGGTAGTGGGAATACTTTCGAATAAACCTCAACAAATAATTTCACATGGTGAAACAAGTCCTCAAGACAAGTGTTCAAAATATTCAAGTACTTATAATTATGCAAGGCATCAACAAAGAATATACTCAAGACAAATATGCTTGGCATGATTACAAGAATGAATGTGATGAATGGTATATGAATAGTTGTCATTTTTGGGATGATGGCTACTTTCATATTTTATATGTTGACTCTACTCCACCTTATGTAGAGAACATCAAGATGACAAAACTGGAGCCAGTTATGACTATTGATATCCAACTTGTAGTGGTATATTTCCTTCCAAATTCATCTTTTACCCTTTTCAATCATGTGAATGGATCTACATATTTGGATCCACATGATCAATCTAGATATTTGGAGCATCATTTTTGGTTGGTTCCTGAGTTTTGATATCTTCAGCATGGGGTTCACATGAATACTTGGACATGGGACACATGTTTAAAATTGTGGTTCGACTAGTTTAGCATGGTGGATCACATTTCTACATGGGACCCTGATTCTCCACCCTACATCATCACTATAGTCTACACTTATCCATGGGACCCTGGTATATGGTTGTACTCCCTCATAACAAGCATTGAGGACATTGCTTTCATAACGGGGATGGAATATAGTGCAGCTAGAGAGGTAGTAGGGGTCTTGGAAGGCATGTTAAATATCTGAATAGATATGTAAATATACTTCATAAATAACTCTTAATCTCAATAAGAATAGACCAAACCATTCACCAAATATTCAACACAAGAAATAGTCAAAACCCTTGAGGTAGGGTAACACCATACATTATTCCTTATGGAAGTAATGCACTCTCAAGTAATACTTTCTTGCTAAAATAACAATATTCTTCATTATGCTTCAATATATTCCTTCACTTCTTTATATAACATTATCTCTATCTCCAATTAACATTCTAGGGAAGGAATGTTCTAGTAGGTAGAACCTTTTAGAAAGTCTCCTCACCTTTATTGTGTTCACACTATTACATGGGCCTTATTCTATAATATAGTGGACCTAGTCCACCTTACATTGAATGGCCTCCACTAATAATACATAACCACATTCCCATTGGATACCTCCCTAGGTATACTACATTCCATCCCCCTTCACATGTTTCATCCTCAAAACATGAGAAGAAACCATACAATATGACCGACTAAGAAATGTATCCAACTGGTACCAAGTATGAACATCCATCCATCCTAATGGAATATGAACATGATTCCCAACTGTTGTCGTGCCACCTGTTGATGGTTCAAAATTCGATCAACAATAATAAGGGGTTCTTAAAATGAGTTTAAAGGGGTGTTAGTGTCCACTTGTAGTGTTTATGTCTTGGTATAGGGGTCTAGTAATCCAAGGGAGGTTTCATCTTTCTGTAGACAAACATTTTTGTAACACTCCTTGGTAAGAAGTCCCAATTATACCTCTCATTGTTTGGAATAGGGAACCCATCCAGATTATCGATGGGTAGCCATTGTTGGTGTGGTTCTACCAGTTGTGTCCCAGTCCACCAATGAGGGTGAGTGATGGGTGGTTTTAAAAATGGAATATGTAGATGGAGGCTATCTAAATGCAGGCCTAATATAATTCTAATCTACCCTATCCTAGCTAGGGGTGAACTATAATAAAAAAATGGGTTGTAATGAAACTAAACTATGAAAACCCCAATTAGATATCTATCATAAAGGTGCACACTTAGAAACACATGCATACAAGTCTATAAACAGAATAGTCTAAGTCACATTTCTGCATACATTCACAACTCATTCGCTCATGACATGTAATATAAGAAAGAGTAACAAAATTGCAAGAAGACATATATTGCATCAGAATAGTCCATAAAAAAAATGCTCTTATAGCCCATGTGAACAACAAACATTTTTCTTGAAATATTTTGAAGAAAAACAACCACACATGTGAGTCATTCTCTCTATCAAAATTTGGCCTTGAAGGCTTCTCCGTACTAATAGTTTCAACAATAGTACATGAAAACTCTAAGGATGAATCTCCAATTTTAGTTGAAATTGTATTCCCAAAGTAGTTCATAAGTGTACAATGGTTGAAGAGCCAAAAGCCCTTTCTTTCAGTTCTATTCTAGTATTTATTGAGGTTCAATAAGGCATTTCTCCTTTCGTCTCCCTCCATGACCTTTCATCTTCCAACGTGTTACATAATGTTCCATCTGCGGACAGATGAAACCTCCCTTGGATTACTATACCCCTATACCAAGACAAAAACACTACAAGTGGATAGTAACATCCCTTTAAACAACATTAGACAAGCATATGCAAAAATACACAAGATTGAAGGAAATAGGCCAAGTATATTTAATGAGAACCAAAAATATAATACTTACAGGCCACAATTGATGTTGTATCAACCTCTCCAAGTTATCCTCATCCATCCTCCTACACGAATCTACCAAGAACAAAATGATGATACTCAGACTAATTACATCCCTCCTTCACCTTGGAAATCCCTCAATATATAGGCTTGAGAGGCACAAACACCATGAGAAAATGAGGGATATGATTGAGGATATAGCTCCTTGAGGTTTGGATCAGATTCTAATGTGAATCCATATCATGGAAGTCAAACATAATCAATCCCATCTTGAGAGAGTTGGCCCATAAAATTAGGTGGAGGATCCCCCTTTTCCCTCTAACAAGATTGGAACTCCCCTAGAGTGAGAGACAGGGTTCCATCATAACGGTGGCTCTCCCCTAACATGGTAGAGGGGGTGCCATGGACCTCCCCTAGCATGGCAAGGGGGGCACCACCTTTCATAAATTCCCAAACAAAGGTCAATTTTTTCAAGAAAAGGGTGTGTTTTGACCTTGAAATGATGGGCTTCTTCCTCCAATATGACTTAGGGGTCATTGAAAACTATTTTGATGGAGCCAAGGGGCTGTGAAACTAAAAAAAGTGATTGTGACACTTGGGAAGGTGCATACAACACTTGCGACAGTGTATGCGACACTTATTGAGGTGCATATGTCACATTGCGACACTTGCAACACTTAGGGTGTGAAAATCAAGTGTGACATTTTGATGTGTAATAGATTCCCCCTAAATTTTGAGGTCAGAAGAGAAACTAATGGTAGAAACACTTTACAAATTATTCAATACAAGGTTGCTAGAGTCGGAGAACCTAGCAAAAGTTGCAAAAAATCACCTATGAGTATACAAATACGTTCCATTTTCGAGGCAGGCATACCTATGCTCGGAATACTAGATGACTCAAAGAATGACCGTTGACCAATACATTGAAGATCCATGAAAATAATGACTAAGGAGATGGCCACCAGTGATACAATGTGGATCCATACCTCCATGACATGAACTGATCACAGCCATGAAAAATACATAGTGGAGCTAAGAGAAAACAAAACATAGTCACGAATAAATACAATCTGGATCTATGTGACAGTATATATATCAGTAAGATTTCTAGTATGGTGATTATACTGAAATATTTTACATGCTCAAATAATATCCATCACAACCTGGGAAAAGCACAGAATAGAGTGAACGCCCAACCTGGGGTATTTGTCCTAATCCTGATGCAATACAAATATAGCCATGTGCATATATGATTTGATGTCAAACATGGTAGAAACCACTTGATTATTGGTCATTGATGTATATCATTAACAAGTGCGATGGAAATCACCAATAATTCCAATGACTCCCAAGGTACCCTAGTACATTCCAATGAATGTGAATAAATGAATTGAGGTCGAACATTCATGGAATCATCTGATCAGAGGTCAATAATGTAAACCTATTGTCAATAGCAAGGAGGCATGCCATACAGGCATGCAAGTTCCAAGGTACTAACTGGTTTCTAAGTCTAATTCTGAGATGATGTGTTGAAGTCGATAGGAAAATACTCGCCAAAGGAGGGCCTTTATGTATTCCCCATCATAGACATGAAACTGACATAGGAAAGTGATGTAATATGGTGAATTGATTGAGTATGGGCTGACATGGGAAATGGAAATTGGTAATACTATAGATGGATGGTTTGAAGTGAAACTTCCCTTGAACATTATGAAGCATGACAAATGACTTGGCAACATTGACTCAATGAGTACCAAAAACATAATGTGATGACAATAAGAGAACTCTTTGAATGGAACGAAAAATTATGACAACACATGGAATTGGTATGACTTAGAGGCAAGTAGATTACCCAACTATAAGACGATATGAAAACAAGTGCCATGTTCAAGGGAGACAATAGCTTCCATAAAGGTTTCCAAAAAACTTGACCCACTCCCTTCAATTTTTCCCCCATCCAGATAGATGAGTACTTATTTCTTGTTTAACAAGATCGGGGAGGATAACAGGTGCTCAGTATAGATCCTCCTTCCTATGAGTCCCTTGAAATAAGTTTAAAGAATCTGAGGAAGGAGGGGTTCGGTCCTGTATGGGTCCTGTAGATTGGGCTCACATAGGTCCTTCAATGCATAATTTTACAAGCCCGAAGAAGGTAAACTCGGTGGTTTTTCACGTTTAGAGAGTCTAAAAAAACTTAAAGACAACTCCATGGATTAATTTTTCATAAATTTAGTCTCCCATGCCCGAAAAAAGTGTAAAACAATAAAGGGGAGAACTATTCTAATAATTCCTTATTAGAGTGTTCATTTTTCGTAATTAGTCTCGTGAGGCTGAAAAATAGATAAAATACCACTCGAAAGACGCCCTTTCAAAACTTTTAACAAATGTGAAAGGAAGCAAGATCATTGGACAATCTTTTCATATTTACGGAGTCTTAAAAGAGATTAAAGGAAACTCGGTAACCTATTCTCATGTATTAAAGAGCACAATAAAGAACAAATATTGAGCTCGTAATTTCCAAAGGTTTTGAATGGGACCCATGGATAGTTGGTACTTTTCCCTCAGTTGCATGATGGAAGTTAGTGGATTTTCTTTAGCATGATTTCTAGAGGCTAGATATCCCCCCCCCCAAGCTTCATTTCATCCATCGACACTTATGTTGTCACAGATTTCTATACCATATGGATAAAAAGGGTCAAGAGATAAAGGGGGGTGAAAAGACAGTTAAGTTACGAGATTTAGGGAAAGACTCGACTCAACATCTACGAGATCTGGCGAAAGACTCGACTGAATGAGATAGGTGACTATTTCATTTTTTAATTATCTTGACACATGAAAAGAACTATGCTCGTGACCATGGATGATTTTAAGGATGGAAATTTATTTTAAATGTAGAAACCTTGGCGAATCTAACTAATCCTTCATATGTCAACTATAAATGTTTGTCGATATTTTTGTAAAAATATTCAAATTTATAAGGATTTTATACAGTTTGTATAAAATTTTAGCGATTTTTAAGGTAAAATAATTTTATCCTATAGAATTTGGGCAAAACATTTTCAGAATGGTGAATCTTTTTTTGGGAAAAACCATGGAAAATTAGCCCATGAGCGAAATTTAGCCCCTAAAATCATCCTTTCTCGTGACTTGGTACTACCAAAGGATTATATAATTATAAGGTAGTTTTCATTTTTACACAAGGTTGAAACTAGAAAAACTATGCTTGAGGTCCTATGTTTCATTTTTTAACGAGCTTGACACATAAACGGGAACTCTACACAAATTTGATTTCATTTTTTAGCGATCCTGAAATCAGTTATAAACTATGCCCATATACCTCTACTTGATCATGGCTTCCAAGAGAACAATTCTTTGAAATGAATACATTTCCAAGGACAAACCTCAATCATGGCTTCCAAGAGATCTTCGCTAGATGGAAAAACTACACTCTGGAAGGAATTCATGTTGAGGGCCTCGATAGAGCTAGGGATATTAGGATCTAATATCCCTATTGATGATATCACCATGTTAACTGCCATATCTAAATGAGAATAATGGAGAGATTCCTTCTCATTCGGAGTTGAATCCATAGGACAGGTTGCCACATAATTGACTTATGACAGGGCGAATGTCACTTGCATATAAGGACCATTCAGGGAATTTGAATGGTTGGTCATCGTATGAGGGACAATGAATGATAGGTAGTCTATGGTCACCATGTTTCCATTGTGAGGGAAACACATCAATTGAAATATTGTGGACACAACAACCTTCATAGAATAAAAATAGTCTCACTCGAGGAAAAAATAAAAATCCAAGGGGTCGTGGACTACCATCACATCAATAAAGACATTTTTCCCTCCCAAAGTAATAGGAAACTAAGGAAGGATCTATAAATGTTGACTATCCCTTATGTTAAAAGCTAACAAATTCTGAGTCATCGGTGCAAGCTGAGGGGAACCAATATCTTTCCAAACACTATAGGATAAAATACTAATTGATGCACCTTCATCTACAATAGTCTGAGGAACGTCCCTACAAAAAAAATTAACAATGATTTGGAATGGTATGTAAGAAGGGAGAGGAGGTTTCGACAATGCACCCAAATCTAAAATAATAACCTCATTACTCGAAGGGGGTTCCATTGGGACAGGTAAAGTCCCCCCTTGTCCAAAATAATCCATAGAAACAAGAAAGACCCGAGAAACATCCTCACTCTTCCTAGGAGGAGTGGGATTGACCAAGGGTGGTATTGGATCGACCACTTTAACTTCACTCTCCAAGGGGAGAGTGGGATTGATTGAAGATGAAATTGAATTGATAACTTGATCGATCAAATCGACTGATGATGGACCCCGATGGATCACCTGATCAACTAGATTAACCGATGATGGAACCGGATTGACCAATTCATCAACCGATGGCGGGTTGGGATATGAAAATTTTTTATGGACATCAACAATATTTTCCAACATATACAAAGCCTCATCCATATGAGGGTAGAGGTAACTACGGTGCATCTCCTTACATAACAAGAAAGGAAATTTAACTTTACCCTTCTTACTTCCAAATTGATTATCATTGGTTGATGGTTTGTCACCATCATGACCTGAGTGGCTAATGATGTGTGTTGAGGACCCTGAGACGACACTTCTACAACCTTGGCAATACCAGGGAAATAATTAAGAATTTGGTCACCCTTACAAATCCTACAAGGGAATTTGAGCTTGCGATGTGTCTTTGTAGGGTTTTTGAGATTATCAACACTCTCATCATCATGAACAATAGTTGGTTGATCGCTTCCAACATGTTATGCAGTGGTTGGAAGTTTTCCCCCTAGCTTATTTTTCTTCTTCTTAATCTTCCTTTTCTTCTTCTTCTTATCCACCTGTTTACTAGTTGCAGATCTTTCACTAGGAAAAGAGGAAGAATGGGAAGAAGACCCTATGGGTGAAGAAATCATAGGATCGACATGAGGTTAATGGTCTTGGGGTGGAGTACTAGAATCATTTACGTTCACCATAGTGGAAAACAACCAGACCGATAACCCAATAGTGAGTCCAGGAAGAGTCAAAGTAGTGATATAAGGAGGACCAATGTGTCCCATAGAAGGAGAAACAAATGGTATCCCAATAAAATGGTTTCCTTCATTGGTAGTTCCAAGAATTGGTGCAATAGACATGGACTCAACCCTAAGGGATATTTATGGAAAACAGACAGCACACGCTAAAAAATATAGGAATCAAACCAAACAAGCAAACCTTTTCACAGTGAAGCGCTAGTTGGTGATGAAATCCAATGTCAAGCGATCAAAGTGAGAAGGGGTTGGGATAGAGTGGTTGGATCAGTTATGTTGACAACCTGTTGAATGAACTTCCACCTTGGTGCAAGTTGCTTCACAGTCTATCCATGGGTTACCCTCCAAGGAGCCCGAGTGAGTTTGACCAACATCTGACCCAGGTACAACAAAGACTCCCCTTCACCATCACCTTCTGTATGAACCATAAATATAAAAGTCACAAATGTTACCAACTCACAGTCAGCCTCCGAGCAGGTACAGTCGACAGTCAGGATCAAACACATGGGAAATATATCAAGTCTGAAATTCTTCGAGAGGATTGAGGAAAAGAGGATCGGTAAACTCCAGAGGACCTCAAATGGATTTGAGATCCAAAAATATCTGAGACCAAATGAAAAGAGTTGATTCTTAGGAAGAACCGCCAGTATACAATCGTTCCACTATGTTTGGTTAAGCCTCAGAGGGGTAATCTTTGTTGATATCCCACACGCGACCTCGTGTTTAACCCCTATGTGAGAGGGGGATCCTGACTATTCTTATACAAAAATTGGATCTCCTCTCCCTATCACAAGATTCTATGTTTGTTTATGGATTTATAAGTTTATTCTCAATACTTATTCCAAATCCCTACACCTAAGCTAATGTAGGTTTGCAGAATGCCTAGAAAATAAAATTCTAGATAGATTTTAATTAGTGTTTTGATTTTTAGGTTGTTGTTTACTCAAGGGTATGGAAATGAAACTTATAATATGCATGACTTCGACTCCAAAAGAGCACAACATAATGAGATGAAAATATTTCTATTCAATGAACTCTATCTATGGAAAGGAGAAGAGTCTTTTCCCATTCCCAAATGCATAAACCCAATGCACTTTACCTAATGAAAACGACAAACATTCACCACCCAAACTTTTGAATGCAATCAATTTATGTTCGTTTGATTATAAATGCAATGAACCTAAATCAAATGCAAGTTATTTCTACTTCCTTACTTTCAATGCAAGAATCCAATGCAGATACAAAGGAAAATGAAGTAAAAAGATCGAACAATAAATGCACTCAAAACCAATGAGAATTGAGAGAAAATAAGTATGAAATAACTCGATCAATCAAGAACTCAAAAGTCGACAAGAAAACACAATGTTGGAATTTATCCAACAAGAACACAAACAAAGAGGGAATCACTCAACAATATTTAAATATGAGTATCAAGAAACAAGTATTCAAGCTAGGTTGTGGTAAGAAAAATAATCTCAATCATTCAAAAGAGAAATATGCTCTAAATAAGATTGAACGGAAACTAAGGACAAATCAAACCTTTGCAAACTCTTCAAATCAATCAGATAATTAAAAAGATCACGAGACAAAGACCAAACTAGTGAAAATAAAGGTGAATCAATATTGCAACGTAGAAGAGGTTTGTAAGATAAATATAGGTAGAAATGAGTGATAAGTATCAAATCCTCAACCCCAAAAAATTCAAAGACAATCAGGAATCTCTGGGCAAAAAACCCCTCAACATCAGATTGAGAAAGAGCAGACAAAATGAGGGAAAAAAACCAAACAGGGGGTTTGACACCCCTATTCTCAAGGAGACAAAGCACCAGTTAGGGGAATGGAACTATTTAGGAGGATCTGTGGGAGTTCCATTCAGCTAATGGTTCCCTCTAACAAGCCTCTTAGCACCGCCAATCAGGTAAGTGGCACCCTGGTTTGAACTACAAGGGAGTGCCACCCTTCTGAAAAGTTCAAAACAATGCTCAAAAAGGCTAAACCATAGAAAAAACAATCAATGACTTTGTGATCTCTTCAGTGAAGAAGATGGAAGGGGAAATAGATCATAATCAAGGAGAAAACAAGATCTAATGATAGGAAAATTATTTAGACGATCCAAGGAAAGACTAGTCAAAGTCCGTCCCCAATGGAGTCACCAATTTTTGTTACAAAATGTTTCATCTGTGGATAGATGAAACATCCCTTGGATTACTAGACCCCTATACCAAGATAGAAACACTACAAGTGGACACTAACATCCCTTTAAACTCATTTTAACCGATAAAGAAGAGAGAGGGAGGAAGGTAATTATGTACCTTATTTCAAAGTTTGTCCTCGTTTCTCCAATCCTTGAGCTTCATCTTCAAACCCCCTAGTGCAACTTGATACCTGCAATGGGAAGCAAAGAGAAATGACTATCTCCTACTCTATTTTATTAGGTAAAACAAATCCATCTATGAATATTAAAGCAACAGTAGACAAACATATGCAAGAATACACAAGCTTGAAGGAAATAGGCCAAGTATATTCAATGAGAACCAAAAAGAAAATACTTATAGACCATGATTGATGTTGTAGCAACCTCTCCAATATCTCCTCGTCTAGCCCCTTGCACAAATATACCAAGATCAAAATGATGATACTTTGACTGAGATTCGTTGTAGGAGATTGGCAGGGCCGTTGAGGATTCTATCACTTGGGTTTTCATTACAGGGCCTTGGACATCAGATCTAGTTCTTTCTTAGATAGTTTTATGGCGCAGATTATTTCTTGAGTAGTGGGGCGAATTGAAGAGAAGGAGGGCATTTTTGAGATCCAAATCTAGTCCATTTGGAGGGGATGCACTTCAGATCTGACCCTGAGACTTCACCTATTGACTTGCAGTGTCTCGATCTATATTTCTGGAGAGTTTCAGAGCATTTGGAGGCCTCCTTCAGCAGGGCTGAATTATCTAGGGCTTCAGTCATCCAGTGGGGCGCACCATTCAGAGGGGGATTTCAGATCTATAGAGATTGAGAGGGATCTTGGAGATTCAGGCACCTGGGTTATTCTTACCATCATCTGATCTATCAATTGGCATATTTCTTAGGGTGATTGGACACTTTTGGCAGCTGGGCCAAGTTATTGAGGGTTTCAGCCTTCTATTGGAGTGTGGCATTCTTCAACTAGAGAGTTTGGCATTCAAATCTGCTTGTATTGATCTTCATTTCTTATTTAGCCTTTGGAGGCAACTTTTGTATTAGTGGGAGCATTTTCTAGCAGCTCTTATCTATTGTCTATCTTCTTGTCCATCTGTTGAGCATTCCAAATCAACATCTTCATTATAGCAGTTTTCTCTATTTTATGAATAAAAAAGATTTGAGATGTTTTGGCTTGTCTATCTTATTACATGTGGTTGAGGTATGTTCCATGGTTATCTCTTTTTGTTATTTGTTTCATACACACATATAAACACATCTAAACAAATAGATCAACAAACTGTTTGACGAAATACCACAATCAGAAAAAAAAGTTTTAAAAAGACACCAAAACCGTAATGATCCTTGCATAATGGCTTGGGATCATTCCAATGGTATCAGAACTTAAATCCTGCAAACCTGAGGGGTCTTTCATAGGGATAAATGGATTTTTGGAAGGAAATGGAGATTGTTAACAAGATTGAGGAGTAT
Source organism: Picea sitchensis (assembly GCA_010110895.2). NCBI lineage: Eukaryota > Viridiplantae > Streptophyta > Pinopsida > Pinales > Pinaceae > Picea > Picea sitchensis. The sequence goes on from SNQJ01S0001885.1 coordinate 191,164, forward strand.
GAGAGGGAATATGAAACCCTCAATAATTTCAAAGGGATCGTAATATTCCAATTGTTCCTATCCTATAAAAATCCTAGTTGGAACAAGAAGAATATTGCACGTTGGCTCAAGAAGACGGAGGAAATCAGAGCAGCCCTTTGGGGTAACCCCACGCCCATTAGAAACCCCACACCCATTAGGAGCATACAGCTTTGCTACAGTTGCAAGGTGCCTTGGGAACCAGATCATAGGTGTAGGGGTAAGGTTAAGAAGCACACTATTGAGGCGCACCATGACAGGGATGATGGGGTGTGTGTGGATGGAGCGACAGATGTTGATTCAGAGCAGCCGGATGATGATAGTGACTCTTGCATAGGGGCTAGTCAGCAGACTATTGAGGTGCACCATGATAGTGATGATGGGGTGTGTGTGGATAGAGTGACAGATGTTGATTCAGAGCAGTCGGATGATGACAGTGACTCTTGCATAGGGGCTAGTGATAGTGACTCTACCTCAGAGGATAGTGATGATGACTCTTGCACAGAGGCTAGTGATGCTTGCACACTTGAAGAGGATGATAACCCTTGTGTAGTGGATAGGCAACTGGATGGACATGACGATAGCACTAGTGTCACAGTAGACATATCACATACCATTGATGACCTTATGCCTCAGCAGAGTGGTGACACTGGTGAGGAGTCACACATGTTAGCACATAGAGATGATGAGCTACCTATGAGGGTCATGACACATTTGTCACCCTTTCAGACACCCATGATAGCCACGTCACATGAGAAGATCAGTGGCACGTCAGATGTGATGGATGAGCCTATTGTGAGGGTTGCACACCATGGACATGTAGATCCACCGATCCAGGAGGAGATACAGTGAGTACAGATAGGGGACCTTACACATATAGATCAACTAGAGGAGATTAAGTCACAATTATTAGAGACTCCATTAGTTGAGCAGATTGCAGAGGTTGACAGGTTGATGGAGCACTTACTTCCAGGATCGGCCTGTAGTGATGAGGATGCACTCTTTAGCAGTCAGGATGACCATAGCATGTGTCTGGACACAGCTATATGGGATCCAGGTGCAGATGATAGTAGCAGGTTGAGTGCACAGGAGGATACAATTTCTCACACTGGATATAGTATGACTCATAGGGAGCTAGAAGTTGAGGATGATGTGCAGTTACGTATGGGCAGACCTAGTGGCACAGTAGATAGCAGGCAGTCCAACACTTTATCTTCTACAGAGATTGTTGTTAGTGATGGAACTAGTAGTGAGAGGCATGAGGGGGTACCTCAGCATGACCATGATTAGGAGCCACACCACTTAGCAGCATAGTTGAGAGCCAGTGAGGCTATGATCATGGCAGCTTCCAGGCACATTGATGACATGCAGGCACTAATAGCTGATTGTTGTTGGAGGGAATCCATGGCACATGATAGCCTAGATGAGGCATTTTCCATAGGTGACTTTCACACTCTCTTAGAGAGAATGTCTGTGATGAGGTCAGACTTCCAGCAGTNATGCAGGTGTCACTCCTTTGCAGCAACACCTAGTTATGAGAGATCACTTTCACCATTTCACCAGTTGCATGGGAGATGAGAGATGGAGGTTGGTTGAGCAGCAGTTGGAGGAGTTACTTCCAGTTGTACTGGATGGTGGAGATTCAGTGATGACCATAGGAGAGCATCGATCATGGATACCGATGGACGAGCTTCTGGTCAAATCCTTGGGATTGAACAAAGCATGTGACACCTTACAGTCCTACAATCAGCGGAAGATGTGTCTGTTATCCTTTTTTGACACATTTATCATTGATATCAGCATGAGAAGGATAGTAGATCAGCACAAAGGGCTCCTGACAGTGATTAGTCTCACACAGGAGCAGTTAGAGGAGGTTAGAAGGGATAAACTTCCAACTTTACCATGGGATCTGGGGGTTCATTTGGTTAGCAGGATATCTGACTACATGATGATCCAGGTTGCACCAGAGAGTCACACACTCCACCTTGGGTTGGGTTGGAGTGGGTCTGCAGGTAATTTGTCCTACGGCGTGAGACCTTTCCTTCCACGTGATCATCATGATAGGGCGTGGAGATGTTTGGATAGGTACTTCTTCTACAAATATGCCTTTACAGATACAGTTTCTGGACAGCAGGTCCGGTGGTCATAGGTGTTTCAACCTGAGGATCCAGGAGAGAAGGATTCAATATGTATGCAAGGGGCAGACAATCATGGTCAGAGTAGTGCAGTGTCAGCATGGTGATCTTCGACAGAGGTTAGCATGGGACCCAGGGATTGCAGGGTTGATAATTTCATTGACTGGCAGGGGTGAGTGGACCTTTACAGAGGAAAGTTGTTCTAACTTCCCATTTAGCTTCAGTGTTGAGGGGAGCACAGAGCGTGAGGGAGTCTCATGGAGGTCTGGCAGCACCTCATGTTGGCATCATCATGAGCAATTGATAGATGTCGTGTGAATCTTGGTAGAGATTTGGAGGATGGAATCATTCCGAGATGAGGCCATGTGTCATGTGCAGCAGGTTCACAGGGTTGATATCTTTTAGGACTATGCTTCGCAGAGTATTGCAGTTCATTTTCTGATATGGGATCCAAGGGGTGGAGTGTACTATTGTTCATCTTTGGATGGGTTCTACTATGTATCCCACATATGGACATGGAAACCTGGTATTTTATTTGACATGATTTGGTTATTTCTTGAGGACAAACAATTTTCTAGTAGGGAGGACTGTAATGTCCCCACTTTGGGACATCATCACAGGGCAGAGATTTATGATGACCAGAGTAGCTAGATTGATGTTAGAGCGAGTACAGGGGTATTTGAGAGGCATTGTGGGGTCCATCTTGTATCGATGATCATATTCCATCATTATGATCCATTCCACATAGGTTGGCTTTGGTTTCGTTGCATTCCGATGATTTCCATGATTTTGACTATTTTGAGCTATAAGTTAATTGAAATCACTTCAGAGGTCATTTTGGGCACATTACTTGGAGGAACCTCTCAGTGTAATAGCTCATTGGAATTGGGAGGAGAAACACTATAGGATGGGATGGCTATAAGTGAATTTCAATGGCCAGGGAAGCCACAAGGAGAGATAAGGAGCTTTTCTAAGGTAAAAAGGTTAATTAATTAATTAAAGTGATTTAATTAATTAATTAATTATTAATAAAATGAAAGTCACTTTGGAGGGACAAGGTGATCCAAAAGTATAAAGGAAAGGCAAGGGACTCTTCTCATGCATTCATGTATGATCGTATTTTGATTTCTAGCTTCTAGCTAATGAGCCCAACATTAGGGGTTTTGAGGGTTTTGACTTAACAAACCCTAGAGGACGATTCGGTGGTGAAAGATTCCACCTAGCTTGTCCCAAGATTTGTATCGAAGATGCAATACTCTCCCACACCATTCTAGTCAGATCTACGTTAGTGCATGAGGTTCTACACAGCCACAGGCATAGGAAGAGGAGGAGGGCGCACCATTGGGGGTTTCTAGCAAGGGGGGCGCACCATCCTTGGAGAGAGATTCATTGTAGGAGATTGGTAGGGCCGTTGAGGATTCTATCACTTGGTTTTTCATTACAGAGCCTTGGACATCAGATCTAGTTCTTTCTGAGATAGTTTTATGGCTCATATTATTTCTTGAGCAGTGGGGCGAATTGAAGAGAAGGAGGGCGTTTTTGAGATCCAGATCTAGTCCATTTGGAGGGGTTACACTTCAGATCTGACCCTGAGAATTCACCTATTGAATTTCAGTGTCCCGATCTATATTTCTTGAGAGTTTCAGAGCATTTGGAGGCCTCCTTCAGCAGGGCCAAATTATCTAGGGCTTCAGTCATCTAGTGGGGCACACCATTCAGAGGGGGATTTCAGATCTATAGATATTGAGATGGATCTTGGAGATTCGAGCACCTGGGTTGTTCTTACCATCACCCGATCTATCAGTTGGCATATTTCTTAGGGTGATTAGACACTTTTGGTAGCAGGTCCGAGTTATTGAGGATTTCAGCCTTTTGTTGGAGCGTGGCATTCTTCAGATGGAGAGTTTGGCATTTAGATCTGCTTGTATTGATCTTCATTTCTTATTCAGCCTTTGGAGGCATCTTTTGTATTAGCGGGAGCATTTTTTAGCAGCTCTTATCTATTGTCTATCTTCTTGTCCATCTATTGAGCATTCCAGATCAACATCTTCATTGTAGCAGTTTTCTCTATTTTGTGAATAAAGAAGATTTGAGATGTTTTGGCTTGTCTATCTTATTGCATATGGTTGAGGTATGTTCCATGGTTATCTCTTTCTGTTATTTGCTGCATACACACATATAAACACATCTAAACAAATAG
>SNQJ01S0001885.1:195566-225831 GCA_010110895.2 Picea sitchensis
ATGGTTATCTCTTTCTGTTATTTGCTGCATACACACATATAAACACATCTAAACAAATAGATCAGCAAACTGTTTGACGAAATACCACAACCAAAAAAAAGTTTTAAAAAGACACCAAAACCGTGATGATCCTTGCATAATGGATTGGGATCATTACAGGGGAAGGAGAGAAGTAATCAGATGGAATATGATCATCGATACAAGATGGACCCCACAATGCCTCTCAAATACCCCTGTACTCTCTCTAACATCAATCTGGCTACTCTGGTCATCATAAATCTCTACCCTGTGATGATGTCCCAAAGTGGGGACATTACACAACCTCTCCAATCTCTCCTCATCTATCCCCTTGCACAAATATACCAAGATCAAAATGATGATACTTTGACTGATTACTTCCCTCCTTCACCTTGGAAAGCCCTCAATATATAGGCTTGAGAGGCACAACCACCATGCGAAAATGAGGGATATGGTTGAGGATATGACTCCTTAAGGTTTGGATCAAATCCTAAGGTGAATCCATAGCATGGGGATCTAATATATCCAACCCCATCTTGAGAGATATGTCCCATAGAATTAGGTGGAGTATCCCCTTTTTCCCTCTAACAAGATTGGTGCTCCATGAGAGTGAGAGACAGGGTGCCATCCCAATAGTGGAACTCCTCTAACATGGCAGAGGGGTTTTCATGTCCCCTCCTTAGCATGGTTGGGGGGCAGAATCCCTTCATAAATGCCCCAAACAAGGTCGAGTTTTCCAAGAAAAAGGTGTGTTTTGACCTTGAAATGATGAGTTTCTTCCTCCAATATGACTTAGGGTTCATGGACAATTGTTTTCATGGCACTAAGGGGTTGTGTCACTCAACAAAGTGAATGCAACACTTGGGATGGTGCATATGACACTCTTGACAGTGCATGTGACACTTATTGAGGTGCATATGTCACTTTGTGACACTTGCGACACTTAGGGTGTGAAACTCAAGTGTGACATTTTGATGTGTAACACAACGTTTGTCCTCATCCTCTTTGTGATGATGAGTAACAAGGAAAATGGTTTCATTTCGAATTTGTATCCTAGTGCTGGTGGGCTATCATGGATTTCGGCCATATGTGACTTGTGCATCATGAAGACTGCCCTTGGGCATGGGGGCATCTTCGTCATCTAAGTTTGACAATCGATTGTCATGGAGTTTCTAAATCTCTTCTTCATCCATTTTCCTGAGATCATTTTCTTTGTTACTTCTCCATCACTACTACATATCTTGTTATTTCTCCTTCATCATCTTTAGCTATAGATTTCATCATGAGAATGTTGAGCATGACCCTCCTTCGCTCGATACCTGACAACATTCATTATACAATATATGAGAGTAACCCAAAATAAACCATCAAGAATAATCATCTGAATGCAAATAACTGAGGCATTAAATGATTGAAATATTAACTAAACTTCACTGGATTCAATTACTCGTTCTTCTTCTCATAATGGAGGCACTTTGTTCTCTGGGGATGCCAACATTGTACCATATATTCATCTTAAAAACTGATGGAAATAAGTCAGTAATTTATTAAAACCTATAACTAGAAAGCTGTAAATATCGGAAATACCTTTCCAATGATATAAAGAATGCGCAAAACGAACATTCGAGTCAAAATCTAATTTAGTTTTATGAAAGCCAATTTTTTATGTATCAGAGGAGTTCATATTAACTCCTCTAACTTGCCATTGGAGGATTTTGAACTAAATCCTCTTATTTTAATCAGAGACGTTGATGGTAACTCGTTCAATGCACATCAGAGGAGTTAATGAGAATTCCTTCGATTTCCATCGGAGGCCGAGTCATGAACCTCGTCGAGTGAAATATGGGGGTTGAATTATAAAATTTGTTTAATGATCATGTTGGCATACTCTCATCTAGGCTCTTTGGGCAAGCGGTTGTCACAAATTCAAATTCTAAACCTCGCCTATGTATCATCGCCATGCATGCATTGAAAAATATCTGAGCTTGAAATTTTGTACATTGATCTGGGTTTCATATAATATCACTTGGTTTAAATGTGATTTTAAACAAGTTTATCAAAGAGGTGGAAATTTCAAAATAATTAAAAATTTGTTAAAATGGGGTTCCCCGCTATTACCTCATTTCTTATACTTAGGATTTCTTACTAATGTTTTAATCCTAAAATGTTTCAAAAATATTAAAATAAGGGGGGGTTATGAGCCCTTCCCTTCCCGTCCTTCACTTTTACTTGTCATATTAAAGTATGAGGGGAAAGGGGGTGGAATTCCATGCCCCTTATCCCTACACCCACAATGTGTGCCTTGATGGATGGAAGGGGGTCTGTTGGATTACTGAGAGGGGGGGTGAATCAGTAATAGCGTAATTATAATCTTTTTTCTCCAAATAATCCAAGTGTTATATAAATTTAGAATTATTATCCAATAATGATCAATAAGAAATGAACAATGACACACATACACAGTACACTAATGTTTTACGTGGAAACCCAAATTGGGAGAAAACCACAGAATGTTTTGTCTTATATGTCTTGAAGAATTACATTCATTGGAAGAACCAACTTCCTTTGTTTTCCAGCTGCAACTGGAAGGAGGCTCCATCCCCCTAGTTTCTCAGGCTACAACCTGAGGGAAACTCCAACTCCCCAATTCTCTAGCTACAACCAGAAGGAGGCTACAACCCCCTATGTTCTCCGGCTACAACCGGAAGGTGGATACAAACACCTAGCCTTACCCCGTCCAACCTCCCTGAAGTAGAAGTAGAATGATGGAACCATTGTCACCCTATCACTGTGAGATATACCGATGTAAACATGTACCAATAAACCTGAACCATGCATCAACCATGCATCAACCTGTACCTCAACCTGTAATCAACCTGTACCATAAACAAGTGCGTCAACCATGCACCAACCTGTACCAAACAATATGTAATCAACCTATACCATAAACAAGTGAAACCAACCATGTACCAAGTATTTTCCAATCATGTGTCAAGTAATCATCAGCTATGACTCATCAATATGTACCAACATTATCAACTATACACCTCATGTATGTGAAAACTCATCAACTACTTGTCTCAACCATGTACCCAACTTGTACCTCAACCAAAATCCCTCGTCAATTTCATCATCCAAATATGATTGGTAACTCTGTAATAGACCTGGTGTATATGATCACATACTTGCAAACCTTCCTTAACTTTAACAACAAGAGGCTAGCATTTTCATCAAACGTTTCTTTAGTCTCACAAGACTAGTTTTGGATTAGTCAACAACCCTAACATGAAATAATCACAAATTTGTACCTGTAATGAATAAAGATTCGAAACTGATACACAATTTTCTTCAGTGTGTTTAATGCAATTCCTCTAGGTTTCACTACTTGGAACCTCTCAGAAAAGGAGTTATGGTAAAAATGGCACACCTTGTTGAATTCTAGCTTATTCTAGAGAGCGACCTTGTAGAGCGTGCCCTGCACAGAATATTTGTTGAATTGATCTGAAACTGTTAAACATAATACTAAAGATTGTACTCTAACCAACACATTTTGGCTTACTAAATTTGGATCTGTTATGAAGACGTTATGGCATTTTTACTCAAAACACATGTTTTTGACTAGTTTCAGGACTAGCCACAAACCCTATTTTCCACGGAGTGTAACTCCAAAATTATAATGACCCACAAGTTGAATTTTTTACCACATATAATTGGATATGTTTACTGAATGGAATAAAAATTTCATGGTCTGAATCATTCTAGAAAAAACGTTATTACGAAAATGGTGAGATGACCTGAAGAAAAAAAAAAAACATACCTTAGAAAACATCATCAAAAGAATTTGTCCTTCCTTGAATTCTGGCATTCTTTTCTTCACTTTCCTCATAAATTCGGCTTAGATATCCTTTGGTTACCTCAAAAAACTATAGGTATTCAATATTCTCAAATGTTTCTTAAATGAGAGAGCCTTGCCTCTTATTTATACTCTCCAAGTAGCTTCCTTAAAAACATCTTCTAGGTCACTTTGCCCAGTTTCCTTATTTTAGGGTTAACCCACTTCTAATTTCTCCATTAAATTTTTTATTGAATTATTTTATTTTGTATTCACTTTGAATTATAGTACACTCATCACTTCACCTTATTATTTACATTTTAAAATCTCTTAAACCACTTTGACTACTTTGACCTTTTGGGGCTTCTAGATGACATATGAGCGTCCTCCAACTTTGTAAGGCCATAACTCTCAAACCGTGAGGAGTTATGTGACATTCCACATACCACCAGAAATGGAATGACATGTACTATCCATATAGAATAGTATTACCTGAAAATATATCAAAACTCATACCATTATCCATCAAACAAACTTAGGTTCATTACCTAAACCTGGGTTCTCCAACGTCTCATGGCCATAACTCTCTAACCGTGAGGAGTTATGTGACGTTCCACATACCACCAGAAATGGCATGAAAATCACTATCCATATAGGATATTTTCACTTAAAAATTCACTGGCATTCATCTCATTATTCCACAAGTAAGAATTGGACATTCTTGGCTTGCACACAACTTAGATAATCTATTATTTGTACTTCCAACTACTGGAAGACTTGAAGGTGGGTGTATATATCTATAGTAGTCTCATTGAGCTCTACCTTGACATTCTCAACACATGCCTTGAATTCCCTGAGTCCTCCTTTGTATTTCTTTGCATGCTTGAGTTGTTCCTCTAATTATCTAATTATATCATCATTTTCTTTATTTTGACAGAGCAAATTCTTCATATTTTGTTCCATTACTATGGTGAAAGTAATACCGGTGGATGTCATGGAGAGAGGATATTTGTTGATGTATTTTGTCACTAGAGTCTTTGTGACAACTGATAAGGGGTTTCCTCAGGTAACTAGGATATTTTTTGTTTGACATTGCACAATCCTATCGGTGGCCTTGTTGAATTTGAACTTCTTCAAATTTCCCACCTTGTTGGGTTTATAGGGAGTGTGAAGTCCCAACCCTAGTTCTCCCACTGGAAGGTGTCCACCAGTGAGAGGGACTTTTGTTGATGATTTTGGGATGTCAGTTTCCATGGGAGAAGTGTTAATGTTCAACACATATTCATCCTGCTTTCTTTGCTCCTATTCAGTTGTTTTTGTTGCAGCCTCATCTGTTGTTGATTTCTCATTTTCTCTCGTTGCTACCACTTCTACTTCCACTACTACTTTCTCATCTCCTATCTTCTCAGCTTCTACTGCTACTTTTTCAATTGTTTCTTTCTCAATTTCTTCTTTGGATTCAACTTCTTGTTGTTGTTGTTCTTTTCAACAACGTCTTCTTTCTTCCTCTGTACTTTCTCTTTCTTTCTTCACTTCTTGGTTGCAGTTTCCTCCTCGACTTATTTTTGTTTCTTGTTTGCCTTAGCTTTAGAATTTGCAGCAGATTTTATTTTCTTTTCTTTTTCATTTGTTTCCTCTTATTCAACAACCGAGGTTATAGTTCTGGTTGTAATTGTTGTTTCTGCTACAAGCTCTTCTTCATCTTTCTTATGTGCCTCTTCCCGAGATTTTTTCTCATTTGAAACCCTTCCTAGAGATTTGAATTTATACCTGAAAATAAAATTTTCATATGTTCAGGATCTGCAATGGATCTCTTCTTCTTCCCACTTGGCTAATGTGTACTCCCATCTCTGTATGTGCTTGTTGCAATATTCCTTGACATCTTCCTTTGGGTCATGTCTTTGAAATTTGTCTTCTTCGAAGTGAAATGATGAAAATGTGTCTACCTCAGTTTGAGATTCTTTGATGTCCCCAAAGGAGTAAGATCTAACACATAATGGTAAAGGGGGGAAATGGCTTTCTTATCTCTATAGAGTGAGGCCCTGACTCCATAGATCTCAGTTTGATATTCAATCTCCTGCAACAATAACTTGTCAGGGACGAACCTGGGGAGAAAACGAGGAGCTTTGATGGCTCCATATATCCTTATGTATGTCCCATTCTCCAGGAGATACCAATCTCCTATTCTTCACACTATTGTCTAGGCCTTATTGGTCATGCAAGGCGTGGATGAATCAAAGATGAACTTGTATAGGGGTGCGAAGAAGCAATCACAAATATCATGATACTCAATCCTATATTTTTGCTCCTAGAGAACTTTGTAATAGATGTGTATGGTAGGTTCTGTCAGCTACCAATACCATCCCATCTTCCGATATTGATGACAAATGCATACCATGTACAATAGGTAGGAAGACTTGTGGAAACTAGGAAACTCACCCGAGGTGGTCTCCTTGGATTTTCTGATAGAGTCCTCTAGAGATGTTGATAATATATCATGCCAATTGAAGGATGACCCATTGTGAGCATAGTAGTATATGAGGGGCACCAAGGATAATGTGAACTTTGATGCATCATGTTTCCTATAAAATCTACACAATATTACTGCAATGTACTGGTATGACATCCTCAATGAGTTTGTGGGATATTATCCTTAGGACCTTATTTTGAATGTCTCGATAGGATTATACCACATTTTACACAAATATTTTTCCTTGAGAGAAAATTTTCTGATGAGGTCCTCATTCAGTGGCAATTCCCCTTTCTCCAAGTGATAATATGAGGCGATGTCCGTTGATCGGAATGGTGATATGTTTTCTTCCTTGGCATTGAGGATATATTTTTTATCCATGTATACATGTTAGATTATCTATGAGATTGTGGTTGCACATGGAAAAACCATTGTATGGTCTACCACCCTATGTAACATCAATTTCTATATGTTCATGAAGATATTGAGTTCATCTTCTGCTTCTACTTTTACAAGGAAACTCTGGTTCTTAAATATTTTTAATACTTCACCCCATTTAAGTGAAGTCCCCTTTTCTATAAATATTATGGTGTCATCATAGATAGGCCCTGGGGTGTCCTCTTTTTCTTGGTGGCTTCTGCTTGCATAGGCATCTGTCATGGGAACTTCGCATTAAGCCTTCTTGTGAGGTGAAATACTTGAATCCACAACAAACCTATTCATCATTAATACACCAAACCAGTAACAAAAATATGATATGAAAGAAAACATATGACACTAGTTTCTGCAATCGTGTAAATTCTTAGGATTTCGAGCAACATTAGGAAGTTAATGATAATCTCGTAAATGAAAACATGTATTCATGTCTAAGGAGATACTAGTACCGATATCAGGAGGTAAGTCATCATCTGAAGAGGAGAGGATAATGGGTGACATAGTGAAGGCTTATTGAAATCAGGCTCAATTTAAGGGGAGGAGAAGATTTGTTGTATTGGTGTGAATGGTATCAGTTTCGATAACAACAACTATGTCGGTATGGTATTGAAATTTATCATAGAAACTATGTCAGTATGCTAAAGTGAGTATCGACGCTAAACATACAAACTCCACCGGTATGGAATGTAATGTACCAGTGATCTTTGTGTCAAGTACGTTGGTATAGTAAAACTTGTATCAACAGTGTTAGCATCAAGTCCGTCGGTATGTAAGGAGAAATACCGGTGATGTTCATGTCAAGCCTATTGATATAGTACTAGCAATGTTAGCACCAACTTCTCTGACAAAAAAAAAAAACTCGTATCGATGATGTTAGTATCGAATCTGTCGGTATAGTAAAACTTGTATTAGCGGTGTTTGTACTAACTTTACTGATATTCAAAGGTTTGTATCGATGGTTTGTACTAAATCCATCAGTGGAGCAGAGTTTGTGCTAGCAAGGTTCAATTGGAACCTACCAATAAGATTTTGAAAACTATAAATTCCTAGGTGAGGAAATCATGTGAAGAACGGATTAGGGCCAGGTTTTTCTCTACTAAGTTTATCATAGAACCTCAAGTCAAGTAAATATCTATGTTGAAGATCAAAGGAAAATATTAGAGGCGAGTTGGGGCAGATTAAACTGAGGGTTAAATACTTCCTAGGACAGAAATTGTTCGTGAGGCAATCACAAGATAGGTCGTGGTGAAGGATTTCAAAATATGGTACTAATAGACTAAGGCGTTGATACTTCAGTGTGAAATGTTGGGATGAGGCACAATCATGATAAGGGGGAAATAGAGGGTTCATAAGAAAATCATGGGAAGGTAGGTTACACATTGGGCTTAGTCACTCCAGGGTTGATTTTATAGTAAATATCTAACGAAAATGGAACCTATGAGAAACACATGTAAAAAGTGGATTAGAGCCTACTTGTTTCCTTGTTGTCACATGGATAGTGGGAGTTGGATGATGTCTAAGTGCTCTTAACGTTGACTGGTTTCTCAATGCAGAATAACTTCTCTCTATCTCTCCCTTGGCGACAAACAATGATAACGAGAGTTGAGGGGTAAGTTTTATTTTTATAGTTTTCTCGTCATGAAAAATGAGGTATTGAGGGGAGATAGTTGAAGAGTGTCAGTATACTAGTAATGGTTATGCCAACCTCACTGACATTAATCCATGGTGTATTGGTGAAGATTATGTTAACTAGGATGGTAACTAAAAATTATGTGTCAGAAACAATCATAGGAACCCTATCAACATACCCTAGGTGATGGTGGATGTAGCATCCCCAACCCTAATATGGGCCATGACACTCAAAAATTCTTCCTATGATACCATTTAATTTATAACATGCCCTGGATATGCAACAATTATTAATGCAACAACATACAACTTATGCATAAACATGTATAGTATAACATACAAAATTTGTATAAGCATTCACATAGTAAATAACATAAAAACATAGATAAAATAACACTTGTCCTTCTAATAATTCACCAATTGTGTGCAGACCTTAGAATTTCGTCCCAGCCATAAACTATGTTGTTCATAAACTCTCAGCAGTAGGTTACACCCAAGTTGAGGCTATAAACTCCACCAAGGAAGGATTCCTAGGCCATACTAAGGTCTAAACAACATAATAAAAATCAAGTCAATGTGTCAACTGTTGCAACAAGCCTAGAACCTCTCATTTCCCAAAGTTCCTCCCACCTTTTGGGTAGGTGTTATATTATTTGCAAGTGTGTGTGGGAGAGGGGTGCATCATATTTGATGATTGCGACTAATGATTCCTCCCTAGTAGTGCTCTTTGTGTAGTGTGCACCAGGTGATTTCCTAGAGGGGTCCAACTGGGGGTAGAATCCCCCCCTCCTTGGTTATTTGGAGAATTCAACTCCAGTCGCTAACCTAGAGCTGATGAGGTTCACGGAAACACCCTGAAATGTTTTGGGAGAATTTTTTATTTTTTTTGGGGGGGGGGTTTGCTACTTTAACGATTTTTGCTATTTTTAATGGTTCTCTAAATTAATCCTAGATAAAGGGAATATAGTTTTGACGGTTGAGGAATAGCTAAATTTTTTCATATATTGTATTATGAATGGTGAAATTAATACAATGAAGAGTTGAGAGGTGTGGTTTTATCACATGAAGTTGTCATGGGTCAATTTTTTCCTTAGGTTTTATTTTTTACCCATTAGTCTTTTTAAGTTTGTTTTAATTTTCTCTTTATGATTTTATTAGGTTATTCTAAACAAATAAATTATTGGGACTTGGTTCACATTTTGACCCACACCTATGGTTTATACCCTAGGTTCATTTTTTGGTTTATATCCTTGACTCATCATTTGACTTGACAGCTATCACTATCAACCCCATGAATCTACAAACATGACAAGTCACTCCATCCATTCATATACTTTATCCTCTCCACTGTGTCCCTTTGCCCGTTAAGGAGTCAAATCAAACTTTGTAAAGTGCACTGCCAACTCACTAGGCGTTTTTGTGGCACATCTTTGTATAGTCTGCCTCTTTACCATCATTCGCCATTATAGAGTTGATGTCACTTCTTTTATTGTTTTCAGAACCCTTGTCTTCAAAAGAAATATCATGATTTGTTCATTTATGAATTTCTAAATGTTTACCAAATTTGAAATCCTATTCCTAGCTCGGCATTGCTGAAACTACTAGTCCAGACAACGTTGCAGATTATACTACATAACTAATTGTCTGAGGTGAATTGGAGACTAAGGTGGATGCAAACAAATCCAGGCTTGCTTCAGATCATCCATTATCAAGCTACAAGGTCTAGGTACTTCATGAGACATCCAGATCTGTTGAAGATCATTAAGGTGTTTTTGTCTAATATTTTGGTAGCACCTAGCACTGCAAACTATAGCTTCTCCCATCTGCCATCTCTTTACCTCTGCTGCCATAGACTCCATAGCCATTTTCATACTAGAATTTCCCTCAACTGGAACTGATTCAATTTTATTTTGAGCTTTGAATGCCCATTTATCATCTTGGCTCATGTTGTCCACACTGTGCTACAGAAACCACTTCTAAATTGCGCTACGGATCCCCTGTTCTAGTGATGCAAATTCCTTGTCAAACCATCGCTATCTTCTACGCTCATAGCTACAACATTAGCTTTCCTTTTTTCACTATGTCATCCTATATTTTCATCTCACAGTCTATTTGCAGTGAAGAGTTTAGGTGCTCTTGATTTTTAAAGCTTTGATGACCCTGTATGGTGGCTTGATGAGAGTCTAAAACTTGAAAAACATAGTCTCCCTACATATCATTTCTCGGAGGATCTTTTTCCCCATTTTTATCCATCAAACCAGTCTCTTGTTAATTTATGAGTGAATTGGAAGAAATCCCTGAAAGACCAATTAAGGATCACCTTCAAAGCTTAAGAGACATTTGCCTTTGTTGGGTTTCCTTACCTCTCATAGCATTACAGTTTCTGAACTCCTACTTCTATCCATGGATACACCTCAACAGAAGAAATATCACAAGGGTGGGAGTGTGGTCAAGACTAAGCCTTCTATCATGTACCTTTTTGATGGTGATCCTATGATCAGGGAGGTTTTCCAAAGGGTTGGTTTCTTATCTTTCTGCCAAAACATGCAAAGGGGACACCCTGAAGTAGCAAGGCATTTTTCTTTAAAATTTGATGGCACTAAGACCAAGGTAGGAACCCTTGAGTTTGAGGTATTTGAGGCCACTATTGTAGTAGCCACTAAGATACCCAACACTTGTGAGAGGTGGTTCAAATGTATGACCCTTAATGTAGCCTTTTTTAAGGATTTCCTCAAGAAAGACTATCATAAAGACAATTGGTCTAAGGGAGTGCCCAGGAGCCACCTGGTTGAGGGTTTTGATAAAATGTTGAAAATTATCCAGAGGTAGTTTACATGTGAGGGCAGATTCAACATGATATACTAGTATCACATTAGGCTCTTGTTGCATTTCACAAGAAAGGATTTAATGAATATCTATTTTTATCTGTTCAGAAGTATGGGAAAGATGGTTTATAGGGTCCAAGCCAAGTCCAAGGCTGTGGACACTAGCGTTTTCCACTCTGGGTTGATCAGGATGTTGGTTATGGAAGAATTGAAGAAAATAAACCTTTCCTTGGAACATTTCATTGTCTCTGCTAATCTGAAGCTAGATATAGACTCTACCCCTCAATCTAGGATGCAGATCCCTTTGCCAGCTAGTAGTGTTGCCCAAAAAGAAACAAGAAGAGAAAGAAAAAACCTATTACCCAAGACAAAGAAACTCGTAAGGAAGTTGAAGAAGAAGAGAGGGAGGTCCATCACTCCCCACAAAGAGAATTTTCACCTCATCCTACATCTGAACTAGAGGAAGTTCCATCATCATCCAAAACCACAGTCAATAAAGGGATAAAATTGCATTTTTCTTCACCTACTACAGCAACTGAGACAAGGGTTAGGAGGCCATTCACTAGCTCATCAAGCCACAAAGAAAATGTTGAAATAGAAATCACACTTAAGTTTTTTGTCCCAAAGAAACCTAAAGGTAAAAGTGACACAGTCGGGAAGCCTATTGAGTTCATGACCAAAACCTCTGTTCAGACGAAATACAAAGGTAAGGGTGAATCTACTGAGAATCCTATTGAAGTCATAAACATCAGCTCTCCCCCTGATAATCCCACTTTCAAGAGATTGATTAGACAACTTAGGGATGCTAGAAAGGAAGTTGCCCATTTGAAAGAGAAAATATTGAATGAGAGGAGGAAGATGAAGGAGCTCATGGATATGTATAATGAAACACTTGGTCTGACTAGCTTTACAACAAGAAGATTGTTTCCTCTCTGTAGGCAACTTAAGACTATATACAGAAAAAACAGAAGCATTCAGTCCCAAAATAGAAAGATCAAATAATAATTGCAACCCTTCAAGGATGATCTATCCCAGAGGAACTTAAATGTTCTAGCACAAGCTACAATAGAAATAAATTCCCTTGCAATATAGAGGAGTTCCCCTGTAAAAGAAAGAGATGTTGGTGTGATAGAGGGAAGTTCTCCTGCAACAAGGAGGAGTGTCAGATTGAGAAGGTAAATGGAGAGGATGAAGATCCATTTTTGGTGGTGATTACTTTTTGCAAGCTTGAAGTGTCAAGGGAAATATTATATTATCACCTACTCGAGGCATATACAGGCTCATAATCCATCTACTAAGGATTTTTGTGTTTTTAAGGATCCGTTGCATAACACAAGAAAAACACAGAGATTTCATAGCGCTCGGTGCTATGAAATCGTCTACACAAACTGCTCTGTAGTTGTGCTACCAAAAGCACTACGGAATCATCTGGCCAGACACAGAATGGGCACTATGGAATCACCTAGCGAGACACAGAATGGGCGCTACAGAATCTACAGAACAATTTTACAAATGGACGCTATAGAATATGTAGAGTAGTTTTATAGGAAGGTGCTACGGAATCTACTACCGAATGCGCTATAGAATCGGTTGCATAACAGTCTTAAAGAGGTGTTCACTACAAAATTTGCTACCAGTTGTACTACGATATGGTGCTACAAATTGACGGTTACAGTCAGTAGTTTTGAATTCATTGCTTCTTCTTGGATTTGATGATTTGGAGGGAACCAAGGATCAACAGGTGGCAGTTGGAGTTCAGCATATAGGATTGGAGGACACATGGCACTGGAGAAGATGTGCCCAAGCAACAACAAATCATGTCATTCATATCTTGTTAGATTTGTTGCCAACAGGCTCCTTGATTTTAGAGTTTTGTTAGATCTACTTGTATAGATGTTAGACTAATAGAATTTTGTGGAGAATCCTATGATAGGAAGGCCAACTCGCATCTCTAGCTACTTTCTATTGTTTTGGTTATAAATACATCAGATGAATGATATGGTGAGTTCGAATGGTTGAGAAGATCTCCATATTTTGTAATATTTTGACTAAACAAAGTTGTTCTTTGGTTATGTATGAGACTTGAGATATTTTCATTAATAGAAGTCAACCTCTTTTCATCATATTGTTTCTTCTTACTCTGAAATGCTCATTATTGGATGATCCTTATAAGATGTTGTGGTTGTGTTGTAATGGATGTTTGATAAAAATATGCTATGAATGTTTTTCAGTGTTTTAAACTTTAGTTCAAGTTCTTGTGACTGAGTTTTTCTTCACCTAGCTGTTTGAAGGCCTAGTGCTTATAGCAGACTTATCCACCTTCCTCACTAAGTATTTCTTCTATTCACCTTTATCTTTAAACCATTGACTGAAGTTAATCAAAACCCCATTTTATTATGCATGCTAGCCCAGATTTATTTGTTAAAACATTCTTATGTTGATTTTCGTCCATTTGACCTTTAATCATTACTTTACATTTAAAAACATTTTGATGGGTAATGGGGTTACCCTCTTGCAATCTGAGGGTGACTCTTAGTGCTAACATTCTTGGCATCATTGTCGAGGAATGAATTGAATACATTTCCTTGGGATTGAACGACAAAGAAATATTGATTCTAAAGGTGCATTAGAAATCAGTACATTGAAGATTACAACTTGCACCTGGGGACTCCACTGTTTTAGTTATGGATCCCAAAGGAAAACACACGAGGTCTACTCAACATCTACCTCTAGAAACACCTGAAGCTGACCCAAAGAATATTATCAAGATTTGAAAATATTCTCAAGAAGGATTTTCAGTTGTTGTACCAGGTACTTCTGGTCATTTACATGATTCTACTTTTAAAAATCCAGTAGCTGTATCCAATTTTCCTCTTCTACCCTCTGTTGAAGTTTCTAGAAATTTGGATTTTGAAAATTTTCATGTTGAATACTCTTATTTTAACCCCAAATTGAAAGAAGAAAGTTTTTAAACCCTTGCCTCTCCTGATGTGGTACGTTGATTTAGACTTGAGAGCTTAGAATATTTTCCTATTGTGGGCCTTCCTACTCCTCCTCCTATCAAAGTTGTTGTGACTAAAGAGGAGGAAAGAAATATTGATTCTAAAGGTGCATTAGAAATCAGTACATTGAAGATTACAACTTGCACCTGGGGACTCCACTGTTTTAGTTATGGCTCCCAAAGGAAAACACACGAGGTCTACTCAACATCTACCTCTGGAAACACCTGAAGTTGACCCAAAGAATATTATCAAGATTTGAAAATATTCTCAAGAAGGATTTTCAGTTGTTGTACCAGGTACTTCTGGTCATTTACATGATTCTACTTTTAAAAATCCAGTAGTTGTATCCAATTTTCCTCTTCTACCCTCTGTTGAAGTTTCTAGAAATTTGGATTTTGAAAATTTTCCTGTTGAATACTCTTATTTTAACCCCAAATTGAAAGAAGAAAGTTTTTAAACCCTTGCCTCTCCTGATGTGGTACGTTGATTTAGACTTGAGAGCTTAGAATATTTTCCTATTGTGGGCCTTCCTACTCCTCCTCCTATCAAAGTTGTTGTGACTAAAGAGGAGGAAAGAAATATTGATTCTAAAGGTGCATTAGAAATCAGTACATTGAAGATTACAACTTGCACCTGGGGACTCCACTGTTTTAGTTATGGCTCCCAAAGGAAAACACACGAGGTCTACTCAACATCTACCTCTGGAAACACCTGAAGTTGACCCAAAGAATATTATCAAGATTTGAAAATATTCTCAAGAAGGATTTTCAGTTGTTGTACCAGGTACTTCTGGTCATTTACATGATTCTACTTTTAAAAATCCAGTAGTTGTATCCAATTTTCCTCTTCTACCCTCTGTTGAAGTTTCTAGAAATTTGGATTTTGAAAATTTTCCTGTTGAATACTCTTATTTTAACCCCAAATTGAAAGAAGAAAGTTTTTAAACCCTTGCCTCTCCTGATGTGGTACGTTGATTTAGACTTGAGAGCTTAGAATATTTTCCTATTGTGGGCCTTCCTACTCCTCCTCCTATCAAAGTTGTTGTGACTAAAGAGGAGGAAACATCTTTTCCCTTGGACCCTATACCATATTCCTCCAAGAATCAACCTCGTCCTCTGAAAACTAAAGCGTATCCATCCAATCTCCCTCTTTCTCCTAAAATCAAAGTTGTAGTTGTACCTATTAAAAATCCATCTCCCCTTTGTTCTCCTACAATTCACAACCCAATTACAGGTGCTAATCTTCCTAGAAATATAATGGATGACATAGTGGTTGCTAGGTATGCCCCTCTTATTTTACCTCGGCCTATGAATGTTCTCCCATTTGGAGACTACCTTAAGTGCATGCCCAAGTTCACAGGGGAGGAAGGCATAACTACAGAAGAACACCTTGCAACCTTTTATAGTTATGCAGACAATCTTAACATTGAGAATGAAGATGTATGGATGAGGGTATTTGTACAGAGCGTTGATGGTGAGGCTAGGAAATGGTTTAGGGGTTTGAATCCTAGATCTATTGTTGGGATTGAAGCATTGGATGATGCTTTCTTGAGATATTGGGGGGATAAAAAGGATTTCCATTATTATATTACAGAATTTGGGTCACTTAAAAGGAAAGAGGGAGAATATGTTTCAGACTTCTCAAAAATATTTAAATTCTCACTTTGGCGAGCTTGATGGCACTTTGATTCCCGCACCAGAGGTGGTCAGATGCTGCTGCTGGAATCCAAACTTTGAAAGGATATATCGAAGCAACAAGACTTATTGACTTTCATTAATTGTTGCTCGATACTCTGCTTTTGCTAAAGAAAGAGCACTAACGTGTTTTTTCTTATAGGCCTAAGTGACAAGTCCTGAAACAAGAGTGAAAACATAACTTGCAGTAGACTTTCTATCATCAAGGTTATCGGGCCAATATGAATCAGTGAAACCAACCAATAAAGAATCCCTCCCTCGGTTGTAATGTATCTCGAATTGAAATGTACCCTAGACATATCAAAACATCCTTTCAACTTCTTTCCAAAGGCTTTCATGGGGTGTTTTCATTTACCAGGAAACAAGACCAAAAACAAAGGAAATATTGGGACATGTATGAGTCAAATATAAGAGACTACCAAGTAACTAATGGTACAAAGTGGAATCAACTTCGAGAGAAGTACACGTGGTAGAAAGTTTGACTCCATATTTGAAGGTGAAGGGGCTTGTTTAGAATCATCAGTGCGAAAGCAACGAAGAAGATCCCAAACATACTTAGACTGGGAAATATAAATTCCTTCCTTGGTTTGCAATACTTGGAGGCCAAGGAAATAGTGCAAATAACCTAAGTATTTCGTTTAAATTTTTTTTTTAAGGCTAGATTTCAAATGGGTCAAAACTTTTGGGTCACTACCATTGAGGATAAGTCATAAACATAAAGAAAAAGGATTATGAGATGGATTATGTAGTATACCTAGGTAGGTACCCAATGGGAATGTAGTTATGTATTATTAGTGGAGGCCATTCAATTTAAGGTGGATTAGATCCACTATATTATTAAACAAGGCCCATGTAATAGTGTGAACACAATAAAGGTGAGAAGACTTTCTAGAAGGTTCTACCTAGTAGAAAATTTCTTCTCTAGAATGTTCATTGGAGATAGAGAGAGTGTTATATAAATAAGTGAAGCAATGTATTGAATCATACTGAAATATATTGTTATTGTAGAAAGTATGTATTGTTTGGGAGTGCATTCCTTCCATAAGGAATAATATATGGTGTTACCCTACCTCAATGGTTTTGACTATTTCTTATGTTTAATATTTGGATAATATTAGCCCTAAGGATATATTAGTATGTAGCTTCTCATTGCCTTTCTCGAGAGAGGGAAAGATCCATCGACACACAAGGTTTGGAGAAGTACCTTTCTAAGAAAACCATCTTGGGACAAACCTTCAACAAAGAACCTTGAAATGCACTATGAAAAAACCCAAACACCATTGTGGTAGGCTTCTAGGTCAATATTGTGAGCACACACAACAATAACCAAACTATGCTCCGAGGGGGTAGACTCACAAGATAACACATGCATATTACCTTTGAGTGGTTTGGTATATTCTTGTTGAGATTAAGGAGTTATTTTTTGAAGTATATTTTCATATCTATTTTGGTACTTAACATTTGGTATCAAAGCATTTTCCTTGGCCAAAGAAGGGAAGAAATTTTTGGTTCTTTTTGCATGTTTTTTAGAAGGAAAAAAAGAAGGAAGCACGCTTTAGATTCCATTATGAAACTTTGTGAGCACAATTTTCCAAAAAAAAAAGGGATATTTTAATTCCTCTTGGAAAAATTCTCAATCAAAAAAAAAAAATAGATGAAATGGAGTCCTGGAAGTAAAGTTATCAACATTTTAAATTCAAAAAAAAAATCAAGGTTTTTCCAGACAAAGTCGCGTGATTTTCACTATAAGTTATTTTTAAAACCCTCATTTTGTTGAAGATTTCTTCCAATAAATATGTATTTTAATGAAAAATATGATGGCCCTAGTATTGAAGAATTTATAAACAAGAAGAATTCAAAATGGACAAAGTATTGGAAAACTAGGGTAGATTGTAAATTACAAGGTGATGTGACCATTTGGTGGAAGTCACTTAACTATAGCCAAATGATGGCACTCTATGATGTAGAATTTGAAAAAGTGATTTTAATAAAATGGTCTCATGCCAAGAGCAAGGATAAAGAAAGCACCAGGGGTTTATTTTCCCATGGAAACACTATATTACATGTTCATGGTTGTATTCAGAAAGAAAATTCATTGTTTCTATTAACCCTAGTTTCCAACAAAATTGTATCAATGTTCAGCTAGTTAATAGATTACAGATTCTGACAAATAATATTCAAAGCACATAGATCAAGAGTGAAAATGTTCAATTTTTTAAATATTTGAAGATTATCATGGATAACTATGTGTGCATTTTAATTTTGTCTCATTGATATGAATGATGTGGATATTATTATTGGATATCCACATCATTCATATCAATGGCACAAAATTGAATCATGGATCTATTGTTGGGATTGAAGCTTTGGATGATGATTTCTTGAGATATTGGGGGGATAAAAAGGATTTCCATTATTATATTACAAAATTTGGGTCACTTAAAAGCTAAGAGAGAGAATCTGTTTTAGACTTCTCAAAAATATTTAAATTCTCACTTTGGCGAGCTTGATGGCACTTTGATTCTCACACCACTTGTACTTCTCTCAATGCGCTACGGAATCGGCTACATAACATTTTTAAAGAGATGTTCACTATGAAATGGTGCTACGAATTGACGGTTACAGTTAGCAGTTTTGAATTCACTGCTTCTTCTTGGCTTTGATGATTTGGAGGGAACCAAGGATCAACAGATGGCAGCTCGAGTTCAACATATAGGATTGGAGGAGACATGGCACTGGAGAAGATGTGCCCAAGAAACAACAAAGAATGTCATTCATATCGTGTTAGAGTTGTTTCCAACAAGCTCCTTGATTTTAGAGTTTTGTTAGATCTACTTGTATAGATGTTAGACTAGTATCTTTTTGTGGAGAATTCTATGATAGGAAGGCCAGCTCGCATCTCTAGTTACTTTCTATTGTTTTGGTTATAAATACATCAGATGAATGATATGGTGGGTTTGAATGGTTGAGAAGATCTCCATATTTTGTAATATTTTGACTAAACAGAGTTGTTCTTTTGTTATGTATGAGACTTGAGAAATTTTCATTAATATAAGTCAACCTATTTTCATCATATTGTTTCTTCTTACTCTGAAATTATCATTATTGGATGATCCTTATAAGATTTTGTGGTTGTGTTGTAATGGATGTTTGATAAAAAGATGTTATGAATGTTTTCCAGTGTTTTAAACTTTAGTTCAAGTTCTTGTCACTGAGTTTTTCTTCACCTAGTTGTTTGAAGGCCTGGTGCTTATAGCAGACTTATCCACCTTCCTCACTAAGTCTTTCTTCTATTCACCTTTATCTTTAAACCATTGACTGAAGTTAATCAAAACCCCATTTTATTATGCATGCTAGCCCAAATTTATGTGTTAAAACATTCTTATGTTGATTTTCATCCATTTGACCTTTAATGATTACTTTACATTTACAAACCTTTTGATGGGTACTGGGGTTAACCTCTTGCAATCTGAGGGTGACTCTTAGTGCTAATATTCTTAGTGTCATTGTCAAGGAATGAATTAAATACATTTCCTTGGGATTGAACGACAAAGAAATATTGATTCTGAAGGTGCATTAGAAATCAGTACATTGAAGATTGCAACTTACACTTGGCGACTCCATTGTTTCAGTTGTGGCTCCCAAAGGAAAACACACGAGGTCTACTCCACATATACCTTTGGAAACACCTGAAGTTGACCCAAAGAATATTATCAAGAAATGAAAAGATTCTCAAGAAGGTTTTTTAGCTATTGTACCAGGTACTTCTGGTCATTTACATGATTCTACTTTTAAAACTCTAGTAGCTATATCCAATTCTTCTCTTCTACCCTCTGTTGAAGTTTCTAGAAATTTGGATTTTGAAAATTTTCCTATTGAATACTCTTCTTTTAACCCCAAATTGAAAGAAGAAAGTTTTTAAACCCTTGCCTCTCCTGATGTGGTACGTTGGTTTAGACTTGAGAGCTTAGAATATTTTCCTATTGTGGGCCTTCCTACTCCTCCTCCTATCAAAGTTGTTGTGACTAAAGAGGAGGAAACCTATTTTCCCTTAGACCCTATACCATATTCCTCCAAGTCTCAACCTCTTCCTCTGAAAAATGAAACCTATCCATCCAAGCTCCCTCTTTCTCCTAAAATCAAAGTTGCAGTTGTCCCTATTAAAAATCCATCTCTCCCTTGTTCTCCTACAGTTCACAGCCCAATTGCAGGTGCTAATCTTCCTAGAAATAGGATGGATAGCATAGTGGCTACTAGGTATTCCCATCTTATTTTACCTCATCCTATGAATTTTCTCCCATTTGGAGACTACCTTAAGTACATGCCCAAGTTCACAGGGGAGGAAGACATAACTATAGAAGAACACCTTGCAACCTTTTATAGTTATGCAGACAATCTTAACATTGAGAATGAAGATGTATGGATGAGGGTATTTGTACAGAGCCTTGATGGTGAGGCTAGGAAATGGTTTAGGGGTTTGAATCCTGGATCTATTGTTGGGATTGAAGCTTTGGATGATGCTTTCTTGAGACATTGGGGGGATAAAAAGGATTTTCATTATTATATTACAGAATTTGGGTCACTTGAAAGGAAAGAGGGAGAAATTGTTTCAGACTTCTCAAAAAGATTTAATAAAATGTACAACAAGATTCCCACTAAAATAAATCCTACAGAAACCTTTTCCAATATTACCTGTGTTAGTTCTTTTGAACCTAATGTTTTCCTCCTGTTGAGAGAAATAAGATATACCTCTCTAGCTCATATGTAAGATGCAGCTTTGGAAGTAGAATCTAACATATTGACAACTGGAAAACTTAGGGTAAAATCTAATAGAGATGGAAGGAAATGTAGGGATGAAGCTTTAACCTCAGAATCCCTTGTTGTCCACCCTCAAGTTGATGAACTTACAAAATTGGTAAAATCATTTTCTGGTGAAATGGAGAAGTTGAAACTTGAAGAAAAACAAAACTATTGGAACACACAGAATGATGATAATAGAGGCAATTTCAGAAGACCAAATAATTCCCCCTAGGTCCTCCAAAGAGATCAAAGAAATAGGGATAGGTATGATCAAAAAGTCCAAGTCCCTCTCCAAAATAACCTTTTTGTTGATGAAGAAGGAGAGGATGAAGAAACTAATCCAAAAATCCATTGTCTTGGTGACACCTCTTCATCTCCTCATTTAACCCAATCTACATATGAGGAGTCTCTCATGGATAGCCAATTAAACAAATTGAGTAAAGGGGAAAAAACCAATGACAATCCAAATAAATACAACCTAAGGTCAAAAAATAAAGATGGAAATCCTGACACTTCTAATCAGTCCACTAAAAAAGAAATTTTTTATAAGAATGTGGCAGCTAGCAGCAAAGAAAAATATACACAAAACCCTCAAGCATTGGTTAAGAGCCCTACCCTGGAAATTAAGGAACTTTTGAAATCTCCATCCTCCTTTAGCTTTGAGAGTGAGATTCAAAAAATTAAAATCCTTGTACTTTTTTTTAAGTTGATTAAGAATGAGGAATTCAAAAGATATATTTCCAAAATGTTGCAGCCCGAGCCTCATCTAATTCCACAGACTCGGTCAACCATCAAGATGAAAAACCAACAGTCATCATGGGACCTTCGGTAGAGTATAGGAATGACTCTTCCCCTCCTTTCTACACATCATTAAACATTCATGATAATTTTTTGCATAACTTCTTGATGCACTTAGGGCCATCTCATAACCTCATTCCTAAAACTGTCATGGATTAGATTGGGCTAGAAATTACAAAAACTTAGCATGACCTATACTCATTTGATTCTAGGAAAGTGAAGTGTCTTAGGGTTATCAAAGACCTGGTTGTTACCCTGTTCCAATTGCCAATGAAAAGTGTGGTCATGGAAATTGTAGTGGTTGATGTCCCCCCTAAGTTTGGGATGCTCTTGTCAAGATCTTGGATCAAAATACTAGGGGGGACTTTGCAGATGGACCTTTTATATGCCACCATTCTTGTATTTGGGGGAGAAAAAAGAAGGATTTATAGGGAGGAACAACTAGCCTACATCATCAGTGATGAACCAAATCCTACCAACCACCCTATTTTTGGAGTTGATATTGATTTAGCATCCAGTATATTACAACGCACTTATGCTCCTCAACCACCTATTGAAATCATAAAATAACCCATTATCTCTTGTGAAGATCCTCCTCCTAATACCTTTGTTTGGAAGATTTTTTTTTATGGGGCCTCTTCTAAGGAAGGTGTTGGTGTTGGGGTAGTCTTTATTTCCCCTACCTAAGAGATCATATCTTTGTCTTACAAGCTTAAATTTGAAACTACAAACAATGTGGCAGAATATGAGGCTCTTGTTTTGGGTTTGAAGGTTGCTAAAGACATGAATATTGAAGAGCTAGCAGTGTTTGGAGATGTTGAATTAATTGTTCTTCAATTCAAAAATTTGTATCAAGCTAAACACCCCAGGTTAAGGACTTACAAAAATGAAGCTTGGGATCTTGTGGAGAGTTTCTTCTTGGATTCTAGTATCTCTTTTGTTTTAAGAGAGGAGAACATTATGGTAGATTACTTGGTTGTCTCAGCAAGTAATTTCAGAGTTCCTTTGCCCCTAAACTCAAATATGATGCAGAAGTGAAGTATAGACCCTCTATACCTGATAATGTCAAACATTTGAAGGTATTTGAGGATGAACCTGAGATAAAACGATTTCTTGAAACTGTGGATGCGTTTTCTGCCTTACATATTGATCAAGATCCTGATTATGAAAAAATCCCTCATGCTGGTATTTTTCTGAATAAAATTTATGACCACCATATTGTTCAATCGCCCAGTAACCATATTCCAAAAGGACTAGTCCCCTTGGAGAGATTGTTTGGTGGAAATGATGTTGTTGTAAAGGTTAAAGGTTCAACTGAAAATGCTGATGTCACTGAATGCAATTTAGGTATAGAGGAGGATCCAAAGTATGTCAAATTGTCTAGCAGCTTGTCAAAGGAAAAAAGGGTTGAGTATGTTAATCTGTTAAAGGAGTTTTCTGATGTGTTTTCTAGAAATATGAAGATTTATGAACATATGAGACAAACATCATTGAACATAAGATCCCTTTGAAAGAGGAGACCAAGACTTTTAGGCAAAAACTCAGACAGATAAATCACATGTTGCTTCCTATTATGAAAAAAGAAGTGAAGAAGTTGTTGGATGCCAAGATAATCATTCCTTTGAGATACTCTGAGTGGGTGGCTAACTTGGTCCCCATTAGGAAGAAAAATGGGTAAATTAGACTATGTGTTGATTTCAGGAATTTGAATAGAACCTCCAAGAAAGATAATTATCCCTTGGCAAAGATGGAGCACATTTTGCAGAGAGTGACTGGCTCATATAGGATGTCTATGATTGACGGTGTCTTAGGCTACAATCAGATCTTTGTCTTTCCTGAAGATAGAGAGAAGACAACCTTCACTACTCCTTGGGGCACATTCATGTATGCTAAAATGCCCTTTGAATTAATGAATGCAGGAGAAACATTTCAGCGAGCAATGGACATTGCCTTTATTGGGGAGAAGGAAACATTTTTAGTCATCTATCTAGATGACATTATAGTGTTCTCAAAATCTGATAAAGAGAATTATCATCATTTGAAAAAGGTCTTCTTTAAGTGCATAAAGTTTGGTCTTTCTCTCAATCCCAAGAAGTCTTTGGTTTCTATAAAGGAAGGTAAGTTATTGGTACACATTGTATCAGCAGAAGGGATAAGAATTGATCCAAGAAGAGTAGATGTCATCCAAACTTTATCTCTCCCTAGGTCCAAGAAAGAAGTTTAGTCTTTCTTGGGGAAAATTAATTTTCTGAGAAGGTTCATCTCTAACTTTGTTGAATTGGTTAAACACATTGCATTCATGCTTAGGAAAGGAAATGAGGTGAAATGGATTGTTGAGGCTAGGGATTATTTTGACCAAATCAAAAAGGATTTGACTGAAGAACCTGTGCTCATCAGCCCTGACTATTCTAAGGAATTTCTGATATTTTCCTTGCCCTCATTTGACACATTGGTTTTTGTCTTGTTGTAGAAAAATACAAAGGGTTTAGAGCAGCTTATTTCCTTTTTTAGAAGAGCATTGAGGGATGCAAAAATAATATATGATATCATGGAAAAGAAGGCTTATGCTTTGGTCAAACCCTCAAGGATTTCAGAGTATACATTCTACATTCAAATATTGTTGCCTATGTTCCCTCAGCCTCAGTGAAAGAGATACTTATCTAGCCTGACATAAATGGGAAGAGGAGAAAATGGATTGCAAAAATTATGTAATTTGACCTTGAAATGAAGCCCACTAAACTAGTGAAATGCCAAGGTTTAGTTGGGTTGTTGGCTGACTCGAATTGCAAATATTTAGGGGTTAATTTCATGTACATAAACTCAGAAAATAAGCAAGTTGATTTTGCTGACAAAATCTCTCATATCAGTCCCAACTTAGCATAATGCACTTGGTATAAAAACATCATATATTGTCTGCAAAATTTGCAGCCTCCTGATGGTTTAGAAAAGAACAAGGTCAGAAATTTGAAGCTTAAGGAAATCATATATTGTCTCATTGATCATGTCTTGTATTGAAAATATCCTCTAGGAGTTCTTTTGAGATGTCTAGATCCATAGGAGGCCCAAAGGTCGTGACTGACTTTCATGACAGCTTATGTGGGGGCCATCATTTTTGGAGAACCACGGACTACAAGATCCTTAGAGATGGGTATTTCTAGACTAGCCTTTTTACTGATATTTTTGCAAATATTGGAGCTTGTATCAAATGCCAAAAGTTTTCTGGAAAGCAACAACTCAAATCTTTTCCTTTGAATCTTGTGGTGGTTTATGGACCATTTCAGCAGTGGGGTCTTGACTTCATTGGGGAAATCCATCCAGCTTAAAGTGGTCAACATAGGTGGATTTTGAATGCCACTGATTATTTCACCAAGTGGATAGAATCCATTCCTACAAGGAGTGCCTCCCACAAGGTAATCATTAGTTTACTTGAGGATATCATGTCAAGATTTGGTTGTCCAAGAAATATTGTTACTGACAATGCTGCCTCTTTTAAAGATGAACCATTGATCAAGTTATGTGAACAATATGGGATTACATTAGTCCATTCTAATCCTTATTACCCCCAAGGAAATGGTTTGGCAGAGTCATCTAATAAGGGCCTCATAAATATCATCAAGAAATTGTTAGGAGACAATAAGAAAGCATGGGACTCAAAGCTGAAATTTTCCTTATGGGATGATAGAGTTACAACAAAGAGGTCATTTGGTGTTTCCCCTTTTCATCTTGTATATGGGGTCGAAGCTATCTTTCCTACTTAGCTTGCCTTTCCTATGGAAAAAATTCTCCAGGACTACCAAGGAGAACCTGATGATATGGTCAGGAGGATACAACAGTTGGTAGAAGTACAACAGACTAGGGAGAAGCTACTTGACAAAGCATAGGACCATCGACAGAAGATCAAGAAATCCTTTGACAAGAAGGTAAGAAAAGAGGATTTCAAGCTAGGATATCTAGTGCTCAAGTGGGATGCACCCAAGAAATACAAAGGAAAACATGGTAAATTTGAAGCCTTATGGAATGGTCCTTTCAATATTTCTGAGGTATTTTCAAATAACACTTGTAAATTGCAGAAATTTGATGATTCTGATGTTTTTGGTGGCCCTGTCAATGGGAAATTTCTGAAGAAGTATTTTTCTTAAGCCATGAGTGGATTTCCATTCACTATAAATATCACTTTTTATTTTTTATTTTTGTTTGAATAAATGAATCCATAGCCCTAGGATAAGACACTGAAGTTTCTTGTTCTTGGAAGCTCACAGGGAGCATGCCATCCCCTGTGGAGAATATGTTATCACATGAAGTTGTCATGGGTCAATTTTTTCCTTAGGTTTTAATTTTTACCCATTAGTCTTTTTAAGTTTGTTTTAATTTTATCTTTATGATTTTCTTAGGTTAGTCTAAACAAATAAAGGCTTGGGATGTGGTTTACATTTTGACCCACACCTATGGTTTATACCCTAGGTTAATTTTTTGGTTTATATCCTTGACTTAAAAACTAGCACTATCAACCCCATGACTCTACAAACATGTCAAGTCACTCCATCCATTCATATACTTTATCCTCTCCACTTTGTCCATTTTCCCCTTAAGGAGTCAAATCAAACTTTGTAAAGTGCGCTGCCAACTCACTAGGCGTTTTCATAGAACATCTTTGTGTAGTTTTCCTTTTAACCATCATTCACCATTATGGAGATGATGTCATGTCTTTTATTTTTTTCATCACCCTTGTCTTCAAAATGAATATCGTGATTTGGTCATTTATGAATTTCTAACTGTTTACCAAATTGGAAATCCTACTCCTAGCTCGGCGTTGGTGAAACTACTAGTCCAGACAAAGCTGCGAATTATTCTACACAGATAATTGTCTGAGGTGATATGGAGACTAAGGTGGATGAAAACAAATCCACGCTTGCTGCAGATCATCTATTATCAAGCTACGTCATCCAGGTACTTCATGAGCCATCCAACTCTGTTGAAGATCATTAAGGTGTTTTTGTCTAATATTTTGGTAGCACCTAGTTGTTACACATTATTTTGGTCACCTTGATGATGACTTTGCAAGCATGTGGTCAAGCCCTCATGATCATATTTTTCCTAAGAAGAGTGAACTTTTTTCTCCTCTGTAAACCTATTTTTTGAAAGGACGTTGTAGGCTACCCATATAGTACAGTGCAGAAATCAATGATTTTCGCAAGCTGCTCTATAGTTGGCCTGCAGGATTTCCACAAGCTACTATACAAGTAGAGTGTGACGGCATTTGAAAGCCAAAAGAGGAAAGGGGTTCAAGAAGTTTCTAGAAGAGGAATCTTCTGGAATGTGAGGTGGCATCCATATGGTTACGATCCTACTGACTTCTCTAATCTAGTGGGATCATCTTCATCTCTTTAACCACTTCAACTTCTCCTATATAATAATGGGCTTCTCATGGAAAAGGTTAAGCACAGTTAAGCAAAGTTGAGAAAAGGATTGTTGGAAGAATAGGCTGGAGATTGTGTGGAGAATCCTATTTTAGCTGATGCTTGAGGTCTGCATTCACCAATCAATCTTTTGAAGATCATCTTCATGCAAGATCTGGAACAAGTACATGTGTGTCTTGGGACAAAGGACCACTAAAAGGGAACTTGCAACATCAAGGAATTTCAGTTGTATCTTCCACTTTTATTCAATCTAATACAATGGCATGTTTATTTCCCATTAAATCATTCTCATTTTATTACATGACTCATTGATCACATGTTTTAGTTTTCATTGAATCTATCATAGTTGCTTTCACTTTGGTTGGTTTGTGTCATTAGAGATATGGTTTCACAAGAGCACTGGAGAAAAGCATGAACTAAAAAGATGTAAGGAATTTACCTCAAAGGTAAGTCATCAATTCCTTCTTTGCTAGTTAGATCAATGATTGTAACTTAGGGAAAGCGTCATGTCCTGTCCTGTTCTTTTCTAGATCCAAGTGGATCTAGGGAGATTAGTTCATGTCCGCATATACCGATTTATCCAAATTTGTAAAGTGCGTTGCCAACTCACTAGGCATTTTCGTAGAACATCTTTGTGCAGTCTTCCTCTTTACCATCATTCGCCATTATGGAGATAATGTCATGTCTTTTATTTTTTTCAGCACCCTTGTCTTCAAAAGGAATATCGTGATTTGGTCATTTATGAATTTCTAACTATTTACCAAATTTGAAATCCTACTCCTAGCTCGGCGTTGTTGAAACTGCTATTCTAGACAAAGCTGCGAATTATTCTACAAAAATAATTGTCCGAGGTGAATTGGAGACTAAGGTGGATGAAAACGACTCCACGCTTTTTGCAGATCATCCATTATCAAGCTATGTCATCCAGGTACTTCATGAGCCATCTTGCTCTATTGAAGATCATTAAGGTGTTTTTGTCTAATATTTTGATAGAACCTAGCACTACAAACTACAACTTCTCCCATCTACTAGCTCTTTACCTTTGCTACCACATACTCCATAGCCATTTGCATACTAAAATTTCCCTCCATTGGAACTGAGTCAATTTTCTTCAGATATTTGAATGCCCATTTATCATCTTGGCTCATGTTGTCCACACTACACTACAGAAACCACTACTAAATTGTTGGCACAGGGGCAGACCCAGGTTTCAACGCTTCAACAACGCACCAACAAAACTTTAACTACGAGTCATTTTGGCAACACCTGTGAAGCAGATGAAGTCTCACTCGAGGTAGAGTCAGGGGAGTTGCAGGACTCAAGTGTCTACAACCTAGCTGGGACATAGATCTGTGGTTACACACTTCAACAAAGCACTTACCCAATAACATACATTAATTCATGATTCTTATTCACTTCGCAGATTAACCCTAAATATAGAACAACATTGTAATAAACAGATCAACACCTCTAAGCACTTATAATCAGTTCATATCTAACATTCATTCACATCATAAAGCACTAATAAATCATAGATCTATCTATCATACATCAAGAGCAATGCACTAAGAAAACATAAGCATAAACACCATGAATGACATTGCACAAAGCACATCAACATAGGATATACATGGTTCACCCCAGTGTGGGGCTACATCCACCAACTCTTCTTCTTCTTTATTAGCTTCTTCTAATCTTCTTACATGCACCAAGCCACATATTCAACTCTGCAAAGGACAGGATATCTGCGCGCACCTTGCTAGATACTTCTTCCTCGGATTAGGTCAAGGCACAAAGCCAAATCCAACCACTTTCACTTAGCTCTGCGAGTCTCACATACAGCATGCACAAAGAATTCACAACCATTCGCACTTATCAACCCTCATAGGTTCTTGCACAAAACCGATCAAACTACAGTCACATAGATTTAACTCTACTTGCACTTCTTTGCACCTAGCCAACACTAGCACTTAGCACACCGTCCTTTTCTTACATCGACTAGATACTTATTTATACATTAAAAAAAAGGCCTAAACATGGGTAAACCCATGGGACGACATCCCATACCCGTTACATAAACCCTAAAATCTCAAAAATCCCGCAAAAAGGGAGAGATCCAGTGATCTTTGCTTTGCATGGGCGCTTCGTCTTCGACCAGCCTGTCGAAGTCCCAAAAATGGTCAAACAAGACCAAGGTTCTCTCAAAACTGGGTCAAGGGTGTTAGAAAAACAAGACCGCGGAGAAATAAAATAAAACAAATGTGGAAACAAAATCGAGAAGATACACAATACAATAGAGACACAGATTTACGTGGTTCACCTAGTGTGGACTACGTCCACCAGAGAAATTTCCAGGTCCTTCCTTTATTATTATCCAACAAATGAAGGGATACAACCTACAACAAAACCCGTTGTAACTTCCTCTTCTTTCTCTCACAATATCCTTTCTCAAAATACAATACTTTCCATAATGGATAGCTGCAATACATTTCCCTCATAACAGAGGGTTTCCTTCTAGGGAAAAAAACCCTAACATAATTTCTACCGTTAGATCTGCGACCTTATAATGAACAGTCCAGATTTACAATGAAATTACAATATACATTTACAAGGAAGATTTTCCTTTAGGGGATTCTCCCCCAAACCCCCTGGACCCCGCAGAGGGGGTACCCCCCCTCTGCACTTCCCCACGTGGAAGAGTGTACATACTTCTGGGGTGTAAATTCTTCATGGGGTATAAACCTGGTTGAAAGAAAGGACCTCTGAATCAGGAAGATAATCAAGCTCCACAACCAACAATCTCCCACTTGGAGATTGATCTCAACAACTCCATCGTTGTTGTATATGCTGGACTCTAAACTTTCTTGGACTTGGAAAATTTCTCATCTTCATCTTCATTCTTGAAGACCAACTGAAACTGAGCAGGAACTTAGTTTCTCTCTGGTTACTCCCTTTGTTAACATGTCTGCAAGATTATGGCTAGTGTGTATCTTTTCCAACTTCAAATATCCATCTTCCAAGGCGGATCATATGAAGTGGTACCTCAACTGTTTATGCTTAGTCTTCGAATGGAAGGTTGAGTTCTTTGCAAGATGAATTGCACTCTCACTATCACAATACAACCTACTATTCTCCTGCTTCTTTCCCAATTCCTCCATAAACCTTTGTAACCAAATCATCTCTTTACTAGCCTCTATAGCAGCAACATACTCTGCCTCTCGTGTTGAAAGTGAAACAACCTTTTGCAGTTTCAAAATCCAACTTAATGTTGTTCCACCTATAGTAAAAACATACCCTGTGGTGCTCCTCCTGCTGTCTTTATCACCTGCCATATCTGAATCAACA
>SNQJ01S0001885.1:225841-251867 GCA_010110895.2 Picea sitchensis
CCCCACATGGAAGAGTGTACATACTTCTGGGGTGTAAAGTATTCATGGGGTATAAACATGGCTAAAAGAAAAGACCTTTGAATCAGGAATCTAATCAGGCTCCACAACCAACAAAGGGCCAACAGGCCCCCAACACTCACCTATGACTTGTCCCGAGTCACTCTGATATGGGAAACATTGCTTTGAAGGCCTCGAGCTTAGCTTGAGTTTCCTTGACTTGTTTCTTCGCCAGAGCCTCCTGCTCATCGAACTCCTAGATTACTTGCTCGGTGACAGGCCCTTCCAGGCACTGTTCCACTGTTGTGACCACCTATTACAACTATGATCCTTGTCCCTAGAGTTCTTCAAAAAGTGTGCAATCTTCGTCTTACATCGGCTGGAGTCTCTATGTCACCTCCAACACTCTTCTCTCGATGGTAGTGACCTTCTACTAAACTGTGCAATTCTCCTATGACCTTTTCATCTTTTCCACTGCCGTAAGCTGCTTAAGTTGTTTTTGCATAGTTGATGCTTGTTGATTCTCCTCCTAAAGTTGTGCCTCTAATCTCCTCAACTCTGGGTATTTTACAAGGTGCTCGTAGGTCTGCACACTTCGATCACTGATTTTCTTACATTTTGTAGCCAATGCCCTGATTCTTTCTATTGTGCTTCTGTTAGTTTCTTCCCTTTGATCTCATACTTCTTGCGGAGTGCTAGGAACTACTTGAAGTTCTATCTCTGCTACTCTTACTTAAAGTTTTTGAATAGCTTCAGCAAGCTTCCCTACTTGGCTCTCAATTTTCTCTTCTTCCACCTGTGCCAAGCCCAACACACAGAGAAGTGAGCTATTCGTTGCCTCTCTAATCCCAATCTGCTTCGCGAGCAAATGGTCTTTCTCTTTCTGGATTTTCTCCTTGTCTTCTTCGAACTTCGCCCAAAGGTCATCTGTCTCTTTCTACGCAACCTAAAGTTTCTCTAAGGCCTCCTATTTTTCATTCCTCAAGGCCTCTATGGCCTTCTCCTTCTCTTCTTGGACTCGACGAAGTAGAGACTCTGTTGCGTCTGCTAATCTACACAATTGGGTGGGCTCATCCCCCAATTCTACATTCTCTATTGACAACGACGCAGTAGACATTGTGCAACTCGAGTAGATGGCTTGTTGTACCCCCTTCAGCTCTGCCTCAATACTATCATACACCATCTCCTACTTTGCTTCATGTCGCTGCAAGATACCCTCTGAAGCATCTTCTATAGCTGCAATGATGAGGTCAATATCATCCACTATGAGCACATTCTGTGACTAGGGCTTAATGGCTTGAGATTTCTTTCGTGATGAGGGTTTCTTCATAGAAACATTCCTTTTCTTTGATGTCTCTGCCTCTATTAGGGGATCCTTTGGCGGTGTTACTTCTCCCTTTTCTTGCTTGTCTTCTTCCCCTTCCTCCTCTCAGTTTACATCATCGCCTCCTCCTCCTGCAAGTGAGTCAAGTGAAGTTTTATTTGATGCGTTGTCCTTCTCTTCACTGTCTATGTCCTGCACTTCCTCCTTTTTATTCTTCTTATTATCACTTCCCTTTCCATCATACTTCGTTCAGGTAACCACAGTACTTCTGATGAGGTCGGGGTTGGACAGCTCTGCATCTCCAACCAGTACAAGGAATTCATTTGGCCATTCTTTAGTGATCTCTTCCGGGTCTTCCTCGGTCAACTTATAATACGACTGCAGCTCCTCTTTACTTTCATCCTTGCATGAAGTGATGTAGATAAAGTGGCGATCTTCGTGGAACTTCACTAGTGGTATGTAAGTATGCAAGGTGTTCGGAGTCATTCAGGGGAATGACTCAATGGCGCGTGTGAACTGTAATTAGTAAGTGTGGAACACCGCATTTGATTTCCATTGCTTCACCATGTCACTCAAATAAAACAAGGTGGTGAACCTCACAGCCAGTGGTTATGATGGATTAACTTCCGGGAATGTCTCTCCCTCTAGCATCTCCCAAGCAACAAATGCTATAAGAATCAACAACCAACTAAAGTGGAATTCATAACCTTGGTCCTGCGCTTTGTGGAAGTCCTTATCCAACTTATTGACAAGTAGCTCTCCCATATCATATGCATCCCTTCCTCGCACTTTCCTGCAAGGTCGACTACGAAGCTTGTGACTTGTGTTAGACATTTCTTTCTGACAAGCTTTCCAGTGATTAGTTGACAAGCTAGGCGCACTGCGCCATCCTGGATGGAGGATACCTTGTAGCCTCGCTTCCCTTTCTCCACATCGCCATATGCCTCCTTGATGTGTTGCGCCAAGGAGAAATCTGACGTCTTCCCAGGGTAGAATTTCTGAGGGTCTGGTCCCTGCATGCTTAATCTAGTAATGAGCTAGATCAGCTCCAGATCCATAGTGATGTGCCTATCCAACCATAGGTACTCGACATGGAAGCACGACAGGAGGAGTTTAACGCACGCGTTAACCTCCTGATGTCTGTCAAAGTGTGGGATCTTCATGACCTTCAAGATAGTTGACCTCACAATATCCTTGATCCATGGTTGGGGAACTATATTAGGCTTATTCCCAGTCGTTTTCATCAGGTAGCGATGTGGTGCGAGCATCAAATAATTCTTCCTATCGTCGAGCTTAAAATCACTTATCTTAAGAGCTAGGATTAGTCCCAACTGTGGTCCTACTACGTGTATCACTTTTGGGAGGTATGCAGTGATGAGTGTGTACTCAAAATCTCTTGGTGGGATATCACAACTAACCGCACCAACCAAGGGTGAGATTTAGTCAGGAAAGACCGACGGGATCTTCTTTGCATTCGCCATATCGTCGCGATGCTTGCTTCTCTTCTTTGTCACAGTTTGGGATGGCCTAGATCGACATCCATTTGAGCGGGATGCTTGCAATCCTCCCTTTTATGAGGCTTGTATGCCTACAAACATAACCTTCTTGGCCATAAGGTCGATCAAT
Organism: Picea sitchensis; assembly: GCA_010110895.2. Classification (NCBI taxonomy): domain Eukaryota; kingdom Viridiplantae; phylum Streptophyta; class Pinopsida; order Pinales; family Pinaceae; genus Picea; species Picea sitchensis. The sequence goes on from SNQJ01S0001885.1 coordinate 228,789, forward strand.
ATTTATTCTACCGACTTCTCGACTACACTAAGGTCGCTCGACATACATGCTCATGGTCAAATAACTTGGATAAGCAAACAGATACTCAATGTAAACAAATCAATGGTGAGGTCTATAAAGAACAGCGCAGTAGGCAATGACGTCTCTATCGGCTCGAATATCTCAGTTTGCAAAAGTGTTCTCGATACAACATGCGACAGATTAAATAAACAACATTGTAACCGATTCGTTCAACGTATCGAAATGCCTCAATCCATCTGTTATGGTGCGGTCTCAACAGTCCAATGGCGATATTTTATGCAATAAATGTGTTTCTAACTATTCTAGAGCATCATTATAATGATTGAGACACCTCCAATGGCCATATCGCTTCGACGTGGTGAAGTGCCTTTCTGCACAGTTCTGCTAATTCGACAAGGTTCAAATTTTGCAAGCTTTCCTTCTACAAAGTCTTCTCTGGAATTTCTTGCAGTTTTTCTAATTTTTCCTTCTTCTTAATGAGATTTTTTGCCTTCTTCCCTGTGATCTAAGTCATGGGGTTCCTCTTTTAATTATTATTCTTATCTTCTCTTAGCATAGTAACTTCGCACTGCTGAGGGTCTTCCAAAGGGTTAAAATGTAATACCTCTTCTCTTACTACTTCTGGGGTAGGAGTTCTTTTATCTTGTATAGGCAAGTTTTTCAAGCCTTCTCGTGTTCTTTCAACTTTGACAGCTAGGTCTCTGGCCCTCATTCCCTTCGAATTGTCCTCTTGTTCTTCTATTAAGCACGCTATTCTCCTAGCCATGAAGTCCCTTAATTCTTTTTTTTTCTGTTTTGTAGCTTCTTCCTCTGCTTTCCTCCAGATTTGATCTTTCTCAATCCAAGTCTTTCCTAAGAAAAGTGAAAACGGAGCGTTGTTCTCCACAAAGTTGATGACTTCAAATTCTTCTTCGGTTGATGTTCCATGAGAAATCGTAGGTATGTTAGTAACTCTTCCACACATGGTTATCATCTTTCCTTTAAACAATCCTATCCTTCCCGATGAAGGAATCATAGCAGGCTTTCCCAAAATTTCCCAAGTGCTTTCTGGCATGATATTCACATGTGTTTCCTCATCCAGAACACAGTCTATATCAAAGTCTCCTATTCTTGTTTCTATGCACTTATTTTATTTTAATATCTTTGGTAAATTGATGTCTCTGTGATCATTTAGTGTTTATTTCATCTGTAATAATACATTCTTTGATTCTCTTTGATTCTTTAACATATCCTTCGTTTCCTAACCTTCTTCATGGTTTTCTTGTCTCAGGTTCATCTTTTCAACTTTAGCAATGATTCTAGGGAAATCCAAAACCTCATGACCAGCAGCCTTACAACAAAGACAAATAGGACCTATACCAGGGAATTCTTTAGTAAGATGTCTCGATCTTCTGCAGTTATAACATAGTGTCAATCCTCTCTTTCTCTTAAACAATCCCCAACCTTTTCTATAATGCGCATTGGGATCACAGTGATGGACCTGGAATCTACAAAAATTCTTTCTAGGGTCCTACATCCACTTATTAGTCAAAAAATTCTTTATATGCATAGGAATAACATATCTTTCGATAAATCTATCAAATCTATTCAGATCAAATCTTATTTCTTCTAGTTGTGCCCTAGTTTTCAGACTAGTACAAGATCTATCAAACATACCTAAATTCATACTTTCAAAGAAAAACTTTCCACTTATCCTACCTTTCTCAGAGCACAAAGCTTCAAGATCTTACCTATTTTCTTCAAATCATGCCTCTTTCTTAGCACAGAGCTTCACAAGTCAAGTAGAATACTGCACACTATAGAAAATGATCTGCGCACAGAGATTTCTCTTTTCTTCAATTCCCAACAATCACAATTTTAGTCCCAACAAAAGAACCATTTGTTGGCACAGGAGCAGATCTAGGGTTCAACGCTTCAACAATGCACCAACAAAACCCTAACTACCGGCCTTTTCAACAACACCTGCGAAAAAGATGAAGTCTCATCGAAGGTAGAGGTAGGGGGGGTTGCAGGACTCAAGTGTCTACAACCTATCTGGGACACAGATCTGTGATCACACACTTCAATGGAACACTTAGCCAATAACATGCATTAATTCATGATTCTTATTCACTTCGCAGATTAACCCTAAATGCAGAATAGCGCTGTAATAAATAGATCAACACCTCTAAGAACTTAGCATCATTTCAGATCTAACATTCATTCACATCATAAAGAACTAAGCAATAATATATCTATCTATCATACATCAAGAATAGTGCACTAAGAAAACATAAGCATAAACACCATGAATAACATTGCAAAAAGCACATCAATGCAGAATATATGTGGTTCACCCCAGTGTGGGGCTACGTCCACCAACTCTTCTTATTCTTTATTAGCTTCTTCAAATCTTCCTATATGCACCAAGCCACAGATCCAACTCTGAAAAGGACAGGAGATATGTGCGCACCTCACCAGATCCTCCTTCCCCAGATTAGGTCAAGGCACAATGCCAACTCCAACCACTTGCACTTAGCTAAGCAAGTCTCACATACAGTATGCACAAGTCATTCACAACCATTCTCACTTAGCAACCATCACAAGTTCTTACACAAAGACGATCAGACTATAATCACATAGATTGAACTCTACTTGCACTTCTTTACACCTAGCCAACACTAGCACTTAGCAAACTGGCCTTTTCTTACATCGCCTAGATACTTATTTATACATTACAAAAAGGGCCTAAACATAGGTAAACCCATGGGCTGACATCCCATACCTATTACATAAACCCTAAAATCCCAAAAAGCCCACAAAAAGGGCAACATCCCATGATCTCGGCTTCGCTTGGGAACTTCGTCTTCGACCATCCTGTCGAAGTCCCAAAAATGGTCAAACACAACCAAGCTTCTCTCAAAACTTATTCAAGGGCCAAAATAAACTGCGCTACAGATCCCCTATTCCAGCGCTACAAATTCCCTTTCAAACCATTGCTATCTTCTATGCTCACAGCTCCAGGCATTAGCTTTCCTTTTTTCATTGTTTCATCCTATATTTTCATCTCACAGTCTATTTGCAGTGAAGAGTTTAGGAGCCCTTGATTTTTCAATCTTTGATGACCCTATATGGTGGCTTGATGACAGTCTAAAACTTGTACAACACAGTCTCCCTACATATCATTTCTCAGAGGATATTTTTCCCCATTTTTAGCCATCAAACCAGTCTCTTGTTAATTCAAGAGTGAATTGGAAGAAAGCCCTGAAATACCAATTAAGTATCACCTTCAAAGCTTAATAGACCTTTGCCTCTATTGGGTTTCCTTACCTCTCATAACATTACAATTTTTGAACTCCTGCTTCTATCCATGGATACACCTCAATAAAAGAAATCTCACAAGGGTGGGAGTGTGGTCAGGACTGAGCCTTCTGACATGCACCTATTCGATGGTGAGCCTATGATCAGGTAGGTTTTCCAAAGGTTTGGTTGCTTATCTTTCTATCAAAACATGAAAAGGGGACACCCTGAAGTAGCAAGGAAATTTACTTTAAACTTTGATGGCACTAAGACCAAGGTAGGAACCATTGAGTTGGAGGTATCTGAGGCCACTATTGCAGCAGTGACTGAGATACCCAACACTGGTGAGAGGTGGTTCAAATATATGAACCTTAATGCAGCCTTTCTAAGGATTTCCTCAAGCAATACTATCAAAAATATAATTTTTCTAAGGGAGTGCCTAGGAGCCACCTGGTTGAGGGTTTTGATAAAATTCTAAAAATTATCTAGAGGTATTTTACATGTGAGGGAAGATTCAACATGATTTACCAGTATCACATTAGGATCTTGTTGCATTTGAAACACAAGGATTTAATGAATATCCCTTTTTATTTGTTCAGAAATATGGGAAATATGGTTGATAGGGTCCAAGCCAAGTCAAAGGCTGTGGACACTAGCGTTTTCCACTCTAGGTTGATTAGGAGGCTGATTATGGAAGAATTGAATAAAATAAACCTTTCTTGGGAACATTTCATTGTCTCTGCTAATATGCATCTAGATATAGCCTCTACCCCTCAATGCAGGATGCAGATCGATTTTCCACCTAGTAGTGTTTCCCAAGAAGAAACAAGTAAGAAGAGAAAGAGAAAACCTACTACCCAAGACAAAGAAACTCCTAAGGAAGTTGAAGAAGAAGAGAGGGAGGTCCATCACTCCCCACAAAGAGAATTTTCACCTCATCTTGCACCTGAACTATAGGAAGTTCCATCATCACCCAAAACCACAACCAAGAAGGGGACAAAATTGCATTTTTCTTCACCTACTGCAGCAGTTGAGACAAAGGTTAGGAGGTCATTCACTAGATCATCATCCCACAAAGAAAATGTTGAAACATAAATCACACTAAGGTTTCTGTCCCAAAGAAATCTAAAGGTAAAAGTGACACAGTTGGGAAGCCTATTGAGTTCATGACCAAAACCTTTGTTCAAACGAAAGACAAAGGCAAGGGTGAAGCTAATGAGAAGCCTATTGAATTCATAAACATCATCTATCCCCCTGATAATCCCACTTTCAAGATATTGATTATACAACTCAGTGATGCTAGAAAGGAAGTTGCCCATTTGAAGGAGCAAATATTGACCGAGAGGAGGAAGATGAAGTAGCTCATGGATATGTATAATGAAACCCTTGATCTTGCTAGGTTTACAGCAAGAATATTCTTTCCTCTCCATAGGCAAATTAAGACTCTGTACAGGAAAAACAGAAGAATTCGATCCCTAAACAAAAATCTCAAAGAAGAATTGCATTCCTTCAAGGATGATCTAGTCCAAAGGAACTTAAATGTTCTAGAACAAGCTACAATATAAAGAAATTCCCATGTAGTAGAGAGGAGCGCCCCTGCAAAAGAAAGAGATGTTTTTGTGACAGAGGGAAGTTCTCCTGCAACAAGGAGGAGTGTCATATTGAGAAGGTAAATGGAGAGGATGACAGATCCATTTTTGGTGGTGATTACCTTTTGCAATATTCAATTGTTAAGGGAAATATTATATTATCACCGACTCGAGGCATCTATAGGCTCCTAATCCATCTACTAATCCTTTTTGTGCTTTTGAGGATTCATTGCATAACATAGGAAAAACAAAGATATTTTGTAGTGCCTGGCACTACGGAATCGTCTACAAAGACTGTTTTGTAGTTGCGCTACCAAAGGTGCTACAGAATCACCTATCCAGACACAAAATGGTCGCTATGGAATCTGAAGAACAATTTTACAAATGGGTGCTACAGAATCTACAGAGCAGTTTTATAGGAAGGTGCTACGGAATCTGCTACTAAATGTGCTATGGAATCGACTGCAGGACATTTTTAAAGAGGTGGGTGCTACGAACTTTGATACCAGTTGTGCTACAAAATGGTGCTATGAACTAACTGTTACAGTAAACAGTTTTGAATTCATTGCGTCTTCTTGGCTTTGATGATTTGGAGGGAACCAAGGATCAACATGTGGCAGTTGGAGCTCAACATATAGGCTTGGAGGACACATGGCATTGGGGAAGATGTGCCCAAGAAACAACAAAGAATTTCATTCATATCTTGTTAGAGTTGTTGCCAATAGGCTCCTTGATTTTAGCAGTTTGTTAGATCTACTTGTACATATGTTAAAATAGTAGCTTTTTGTGGAGAATCCTAGGATAGGAAGGCTAGTTCACACCTCTAGCTATTGTCTACTCTTTTGGTTATAAATACATTATATGAATGATATGTTGGGTTCGAATGGTTGAGATGAGCTCCCTATTTTGTAATATTTTGACTAAACAGAGTTGGTCTCTGGTTATGAATGAGACCTGAGATATTTTCACTAATAGAAGTCAACCTCTTTTCATCATCTTGTTTCTTCTTACTCTGAAATTCTCATTATTGGATGATCATTATGAGATATTGTGGTTGTGTTATAATGGATGTTTGATTATAATGTTGCTATGAATGTTTTTCAGTGTTTTAAACTTTAGTTCAAAAAGTTCTTGTGACTAATTTTTATTTCACCTACCTGCTTGAAGGCCTGATGCTTATAGCAAACTTATCCACCTTCCTCACTAAGTATTCCTTCTATTCGCCTTTATCTTTAAACCATTAACTGAAGTTAATGAAAACCGCATTTTATTATGCATGTTAGCCAAGATTTTTGTGTTAAAACATTCTTATGTTGAGTTTTGTTCATTTGACCTTTAATCATTGATTTACATTTACAAAAAATTTGATGGGTACTGGGCTTACCCTCTTGCAATCTGAGGGTGACTCTCAGTGCTAACATGTGAGACCGAGGAAGGTTGGTTTTCTCCCAGTTAATGGTTTCTAGCATAAATATTTGTGTATTATGTGTAGGAGCCATTGATTAATTTATGTTTTTCTTAGAATCTGTATGCATTGCTTTACTTCAAAGGTTTAAAACTTACACCACCTCGAGAAGTGTATCCCTTCTCTACTCAATGGTCCTTTGGTTGTCCCACTTCCCTTCCAGGACTTAAACAACAAGCAAGACAAAAAGTCTCAAAGCTATGTACCTATTTCCCATCGCACATGGAAAACAATTGCCAATAGTTTTCTCACCCAAAGAGAATTCTCAAAGGATTGAAAACCTACTTCTTCAGCTCAATCTACCCAGGTTTACTGGTTACAATCATCTCCCAAGCTTCCCAAGTACTGGTATGGCTATGAATTGAAAGAGTGAATGTGAGAGGAATGAGAATGATGAGAGAAAAATTATAATGATGGGAAAATACATTAATTTCCCACAACATATTTTCATGTTCCCAACTTGACACTTGTCATGATGGAAACTACATGGTCCCACTTGGTGATATGCTCCTCCACTTTAGGAAATCAGAATAAATAAATATCCCATAAATTATACTTTAGGAAATATTATTAAAATATCCCCTTGGCTTAGGCCCTCTCCCTAAAATGTTATCCCTATTTCCCTCTTGTGTGGAGTTATATCCCCCCATACTCATTTTTTCTGGTTGGTTTATATCATTGATGTATTTTTAATACTAATCCAAGTGTGATTACATATTACAATGATAGGCTCATTGCCAATTTTTCATCTGGGATCTCTAGCCTAATAACCACAAAGGAACTCTAGCCTCAAAACATATATACAAAGGAACTTTGGTCCAAAACATCCTAGCTTACCAGCCTATATATACATTTATGATCGGGGTTCATCCTAGGGATATTATATAGTGGAAGGATCGCCAATCAACAAGAACTTATGTACCAGAGGGGGTAAGCAGAAGATGGCCAGTAAAGGGTGTTGCATATCATAAGTGATCATGAAAAATCCTCTGATATACTGGCGGAGTTAGCATGAATTCGCCCTACATGTTAAATTTTAAGCCCCAAAAATTGTTAAGTGTTAACCCTTTGGATGTATCAGCAAGTTCGTCATGAACTAGATAGTATTTCTTGTATTGGTGAGTTTGTGACGAACTTGTCGATATGCCAGAAAACCAAAACAATAAGCAAGTTAGAACACCTTCTCAAAGAAGAATTGGTATACCTTAATTAATATTATGAAGTTGAGCTAGATCAGAAAAACTGAAGACAAAAAGGGTGTCCTTATTTCTTGGTCGGAATTAAATCTACAAGCAAGGACATGAGAAAAAATGGAAGGTGTTGGTGCTTGTCATAACAAGGATTTAAATATACATGGGGAGGAATATATAAAATGTTCCATCAAGATACATACTCAATAATTCCACCCCTCCATGGGGATATTAACTTGGATGTATTTCTATTTTACATGATAAAACATTCTCCATTGCACAAAATAGCTACATGATATGTTATGCTCCCATGTGTAGAAGATATTTCATGGATCATCAACAAAATCGATGTAGATAATAGGTTGATTAAGGATACTTAGGGGAAATCAATTACATCCTTCCAAAACTTTGTCATACATAGTTATTGTTGGTGGAAATATATGTATAAATTCTAGACATTAAATCATCAACCCGGGGCTCATAAGCTTTGAGATGCAAGCACAGGAAATGTGGAATGAAAGCCAATTCTATCTTATGCTAACAAACTACAGGAAACAAATCAGTAAGCAATGAATGGAAAGAAAGGAAACAAGCTGCAATGTATTCTAAGGAAAAATAAAATAAAAGAAGCATAGTGTATGTAGAGAATGGGGGCCCCTGCAAACCTAACACACGCTGTGAAAAAAGCTTACAGAATAAATGAGTACTTCAAAGACGGGTAGAATATCAACAGTTGATTTTTATTGAATGAAATGAAGGATTACAAATGTTCAATCATGGATCTCTAATACTAATTCTCTCCTACATCAATACTAATCTCTCCCACTGCTCCATTTCTATATATATATATACAAAAAAGAACAAGGGAATGGATCAAAACTAATTTCCTCAAATCGGCCTGGTCTAAGCATAATTAGCTTACAAGATATTTGGTTTCCTCTTTATAGTTGATCTTGGTTTGCAAGGATAGCCAAGACATGATTACAAATTATTTTACATGACATAAAAACGCTGAGAATAGCTTAATTCAGTCTCCCTTATTGGCTAGACACACCCTTTCATCTATAAGATTGGAGGAGGCAGGCGCAACTATAAATCTGGACAAATCCAGATTGGAAAAACACTGAATCTCCTTGATCATTTATGATTTTAGAAATCTTCCCACCTGTCAGCTAAATGGACACATTCTCCAGAAAACCCATGTTCCAAAATTTCTAGATGCTTCTTCATTTTCTCGAGAATAGAGGCTAAAGTCTGTTGTTGCTAATCTGGCACAATTTTGACCCGTCCTTTGAACACGTGCTAGAGGTCCACACGTGTCACCTGGGTGTGAAATAATGAACAACAAAGTATGTTGGAGGTATTTCTAACAAAACCCATTTCTTCATTTTGTTCCCAACGGTGTGCGTCTATGTTAAACATGGAGGTCTGGTGTGAGAACAAAACTGTCACAAACCTTCATTGGAAAGATTAGTCTAAACCACTTCTAAATAATTAAAAACAAGGGAAATTATAATATTAACAACAATAAGCTTGTTAAGCGTATTAACTGCAAACTATGGGTAATTGTGGGAATAAACACAGTAAACAGGTGCAAGGATATGGTGAAAGAGTAAGAAAAAGGAACCAATTGATGATGTAAAAGGTGTCAATTTAGCATCCCAACAGTTATTATAATATCCTTGTAGAATAGGTTTAACTAACCAATGATTGGATGCTACAATTCCCACATGGTTGTTGAGAAGTAATGAAGATTTGGTGGGTGCCTAGTATGATGTTTAGGGTAGGGAGAATAGAATCCTACCCCAAAACTTTTTTACAAACTCCTTATAAATTTGGTGTAGCCCTATTATATAGACTCTATGGAGAAAATGATTACTTAAATTCCAAGTAATCATGGGTGCCCCTGATATATACAATCACTAAAACTGGAACAATATTCAACTAGGTTTCCATTCTCTCAACTACTTTATATCAGGACATATCAACACCTAATCACACAATGCCAGTGAAACATGTTGCATTCCACATGTATTTTTACCTAATAGATGTTGTCTATTTGGTACATTCCTTCTCAAGTATGGGCTGGAAATGGAAATCAAGTGACCCTCTTATTCATGTGTATTGTCAATACCTCTGGGAACATAAGTATCACATTCATTATCCTAATATTTGTGAACACTTCATTATCCCTTTATATCACTTGTTATTATGTGCCCTAGCACAATGCATGCCGAAGAAAGATGTAGAGGTAGTGGGTAAAGTTGGAGATTGGTATGTGATGGACAAGGAAAAATACATCAAAAATTGTGGGGCCACAAAATCTCCACACTTGTTCCCAAAATTCATACAAGATAAGTTAGTTCTACATGAAGTTGCTTATTGCACTCAGGTCCATGGAGTTGGGGAAACTCTACTCCAAGATAAGAAACTACCTCAACCCCAAACTTTGTTTCATGTAGGGTATTATATTTTCAAATATGGAAAAGAAGCATGGGTAGAAGCAAATATTATGGTGACTTTCAATTTTGGTGAGAAGACATTCCATAGGAATGACCCTCTGGGCATCACCATCCAATGTTGTGTTATTTCCCCCTAATATAATCGATTCACTATTGGGAGTGCACATGTGTTTGGATCATTAATTAATAAATGGCATTAAATGGACTTGGAAAAAGGTTGCATTGAAGAATAAGTGTAGCACACCCCCTACAAAGGCACCCAGAAATGAGATAATATGAGCCCTTGATGTCATGAAACTCATTGACCTATGAATTCCAAACCCTTATCCACCTCATCATACACTACATGACTTTGAAAGGGAATCCTTAGGAGCATTCCCTACTTGAGGTTTTTGGTCTACACAATAGGACTTTTATGACACCCCTCCTATACCAAAACTTGGGCAATGTATAGGGTCTTTGAGCACTTGTTTGATTTTATGAGGTAGTTTTGATGCACATGTTTAGGTTCCTTGTTTATTATATTTGGTTTTCACTTGCCATGATATTTTTACTTGAGATCCTTGGAGGGCATACCCTTTTGTTTTGCAGAACCCTGTTTGGTGGACAGTTTTGGAGGAACAAGCCTAGCTTAGGCTTCCATGGGGCTTGAAGCCCACAGGTTGAATGCCAAGGGCCCACATGCTGGATCATGATGACTTTCCTTTGGAGGCCTAGAAGACACCTTGGAGGAAATTTCTAGACTTCACATGCCAAACGACTTTCCCAAGAGGGTAAAGACGTCACTTTTTGAGGCTTGACATCACCTAGGGCTAGGGTTGGTGGTGATGGATTTGTTGCTCATTGAAACTTGGCATGATTTGACCGGAGGAGACATTGATTGACCTTGGAACATGAAGGGAGTCTCTAGGAGCCCCAACGACCTCCACCTTCTTCTCCAACAACTTGGAAAAGTGTCAAAACATCTCCCTAAAGGGGTGATGTCATCTTGTTTTAGGGTTTCTAATGTGAAAAAGTGTAAATTAAATATTATTATTTGTGTAAAGGGGTAAGATAAGGGTTTTTGACCCCTTATCTTATGTTTTACCCTAACTAAGTGGAAAAACTATGTTTTAAACATTTTGTATAAATAGAGATCATGTGAATCTCATTTCACAACAAAACTCTCCCATTGTGAGAAGTACTTGGCTGAAATTTGCGCCCTCTTGGGAATATTTGGTATATCGCTCTTGTGCAAATGTTTTTTGGTGTTATCTCTTGGAAAATGGATGAAGTGAAGTGATTCACACCTCTTGAAGGCTTGTTCTTTTTCTATTGGATGATAATTTGCATGGTGAACTAGGGTTTGATATCTCTTTTCTTGGAATTGGTAAGGAAAATCTACATATGCTAGTTCTTTCTTGCTTCATTCTTGGTAATTGTTGCACTACGAGGAGTATGTTCGATACACCCTCCATTTATGCTTCATATTATTTTTAAGGTTATAATTCATTCTTGAACAAGGGTTTCTAAGAGAAGTACAAGTGTGTACACCCTCTTAGATTTTCCCTAAGTTAGTTTTCATGCCCTAGGGAGTAAGAGGATTTACTTCCCTAGAGATATTGTTGATTCAAATAGTATTCTAAAGACCCCATTCACCCAATTTTAAAAGAAACTAATATGATTTTTTGTATTGGAGAAACAAATTGTTTTCCTTTGTAAATTTGATTTAATGAGATACTAATCTTGTTCCAATTGGATAATTTTCTACATGCTAAGGGCTTGTCAAGGCCACTAGGGCGTTTTGATTGGCCTAATCTTCTTAGAGGTATATCTCATTAAAATAAACAACCATTAGGGATGCAACAAAATCTCTCTTTACTCACTTGTAACTTTTTTTTTTCTTTTTCATGGGAATACAACATGGGAAACCCTTGAGTACTTTCCCACATTCCGTGGATCGTAAACGAGGTAAACCGTTCAGCCTGATTATGGGCCTAACCATATGGGGACATCAATTGAGGCCCTAAACATGCTTCTGGACAGGGATTCAACTCTAGAACCTCATTCTAGCAAACAATGGCACTAATCCACTTGATCTAACCGGTCGGTCTTACTCACTTGTAACCTGCTTTTCAACCGTCATAATTTGCTAAACGTTTTCCAAGATAATCTACTAGGCCTAGCACAACTTTTGGGTTGACTCTTTGTAATTTTTGGTGGTTATATTTACTTCTTTAACCACTTGTTTTCTACATCCATAAGGCTGCAAAATATCTTTGCAAACACCTTTTATTACAGCCTTGTTTCATTGCTAAAGTCTTATGCTTTCATACTTGAGTATTACTAGTGTTTATCTAGCTTATATCTTGGATCATTTGTTGGACTCATACAATTTTTTTAGCAGCTTTAACAACTAGTTTATTGTCGATATATATCTTTGTTTACTACTGAAATTAGGGATAGCAAGATTAACTTTCTTTTCCACCTAACATTGTACATGTATATTGGTTTGTTCTTGTGTCTCGGGTAGGTACACTACTCTTCACAAGGAATCTTACCTCTTGGAGACCTTTGGCTACGGCCAAGACATCATTCAAGCCCTTTTATGCACTTAGTGACTTGACCTATAGGGGATTTCATTCATGCATCTCACTTTCCATCTCATTTCCCCCTAGGGTCATCGGGATTCCCCCCTTGAGGTGATTCTTTCATCTCTAAAGTGATGGGAATGCTTGCCTAAGGTGATAATGGTTAGGTGTTCTCAAATTTGCCACAATTTGGTGGTTGGGTCAGGCTTTTCCCAACCTACAACTTGTGTGATAACATTCAACAAAAGAATGTATAAAAAACCCTTGATGTAGGGAAACACTGTTGGGGGTAAATATTGTTGTTTGATAAGTGCCCAATCATTTAATTATCAACCCGAGGAGTTCATAAAATTACGAATCACATGCACAGTATATGCATGATTGAAGTTAATTTAACCTAATCTAATGTTGAAGCTACAACTAGAATTGAATTGTTAATCTAATTCGGGAGGTTGAAACACACGACTTGGAATTGAATTGTTGAAACACACATTTAAAATGAATTGCTGAAACACACGACTGAAATGAAATTGCTTAAATGAAATTAACTTGGAAATGGAAAATTGCATCAAAGGAAAACACCACGCGAAGAAAAACAAGACAACACGTGTGAGATCACACTAACAAAAAAGCAATCTCAATTAAATTACAATGATCAAATGACAAAATAATGAAATCATGAAACTAATCCAAAAAATGACTATGAACCAAATGACTAACTCCTGTCATTGATTTCTAATCATTTTCCAATCTAAATCTAATCTCCTTCTAATCCCATAATAACGAATTACTGTCTCCTCATAATGACTACACCCTCATGAAGAGAGAGCACTATCTTTTATACATGAGAGCTTCGAAAAGAAGATAAGCATCTCATAATTACATATCCACTTTTCTCTCAACCAATTTCCCATTATTACAAAATATGATTGCTTCAAATCCTCACACATATATCTCATAAATCTTGGATAAGATATGTTATCCATTCCCCATGATCTTCTCCTTGAAATAAACTTGAATAATTATATCCTCAAATCTTGAAATGGTGGAGAAAATATTCAAGAAGTCTTTTTGAGTTAATCCTTCACATATTCCTACACATTACAAAGCTCACACATTTTTGAGATATATATGAAAACATGTTTATTTTCTAATATTTAATCATAAATTCTCTTTTAATACTAAAATGAATAAAGTGGAAAATAATAAGGTGAAACCCAAATGTATTTACGAAAAAAATATAATGAAAGGTAAATGGAATAATAGAATATGGATGAATGAAAGGAATAGTGAAAGGAAAATAGGATGAAAATGCGACATTTTTGAGACCCAACAAACACCATATATTATTACTTATGGAAGGAATGCACTCCTTAAGCAATGCTTGATACATTTATAATAAACTCACTATGCACATTACATTACTCATCCCTTCCTTATATAATACTACCTAAGAACATTCTAGATAAGGAACGTTCTAGAAAGCCTTCCCACTTTTATTATGTTCACACTACTACAATATATTTAACTGCCATAATAGGATTTATTTATTGTTATAGTGGACATAGTCCACCTTACATTGAATGGTCTCCACTATTATCACTATGATCCCTTCGACCCCCCCATTACCTCAGGTACACTACACTCACCTTTGGGTGCCCCATTACTTTTTGTAAAGAATAAGGATGGAGCATTAGAGCTATGCATTGATTTCAGGCAGATGAATAAGGTGAACATGAAGAACAAGTATCCTTTGTCGAGGATAGATGATATTTTTGATCAATTGAAAGATGACAATGTATTTTCCAATATTGCCCTTAATTCAAGTTACCATGAAGTGAGGAATAAAGAGGAAGATATCGACAAGACAACATTTAGAACAATATATGGCCATTATGAATCCATAGTGGTTCCATTTAGTTTGTCAAATACACACGTTGTATTCATGTGTTAGATGATTGGAATTTTCAAAGATTACATAGATATGTTTGTCATTGTTTTCCTAAATGACATACTTATTTTCTCTAGGTATAAAGAAGAGCATGAGTACCACTAGAGGGTGGCGCTATAGGTGTTAAGGGAGCATTAGATTTATGCAAAGTTGAGCAAGTGCTCATTTTATTAGAAACAAATCCATTATTTGGGTCACATCATCTCAGATAAAGGCATAGTAGTGGACCCATAAAATATTAAGGTATTCAAAGAGTGGCCAACACCAAGGAATGTCACATAAGTTAGGTCACTTATGGGACTTGCAGGCTATTATAGGAGATTTATTGAAAGTTTTTTGAAGATTGCACATCGAATAACTTCTTTGTAGAAGAAGGGTGTGAAGTTTCAATGGACTCAAAAATTTGAAGAGATATTTCACCATTTGAAATATTTGTTGACAAGTGCACCAATGCTAAAAATTGTTGATCCAAGTGGAGACTTTGAGGTGTGCACTAATGCTTGTAATGAAGGACTTGGCAGTGTCCTTACCAAGAATGGTCATGTTGTTTTCTACGATTCCAAAAAACTCAAGGAGCATGAAAGGAACTATGCCACACATGATTTAGAGGTGGAATCCATTATTCATGTATTGAATATATGGAGGCACTACCTCGTAGGAAAGAAATTTGAATTAAGGACAGACCACAATGGTTTGAATTATTTTTTTGGACAATCAACTTTAAATTCCAGGAAGTTATTATTGGTAATATGGTTGGAATTCCTCAGTGAGTATGAATTTGATGTAAAGCATGTCAAAGGAAAGGAGAACAAGGTGGTTGATGTACTCAGTAGGAGGGTGCATAAGATGCATGCTGCAACCATAATCATTTATATTTCTGACTTAAAGGATAGAATTTTAGAAGCTATCAAATCAAATCAGCAGTATGTGCAAGCAAAGGAGGCATTACAACACGGTAAACTTCAACATATGTTTAAATATTATGCATTGAAATAGGTTGGAGTCCTCATGTATAAAGGAAAAGGTCATGTGCATAATGCATAGGAGATGAAAATTAGTGTGCTAAGAGAAATGCACAATGTGCCTTATGCTGGCCACATAGAATATCAGAAGACTATTGCAGTTCTTAGAGGCCAATATTTTTTTCTAGGCATGAAGAAGTATGGCATTGAGTATGTAACCAAGTGCATGCAATATTAGAAAGTCAAAGAAGTGCACATATATCTAGTTGGATTGTTGTGCCCATTAGCCATTCTTGAGCATAAATGGGAAGTGGTGATAATGGATTTTATTACCAACCTACTTAGGAAATGAAGCAACATGATTCCATTATGATGGTGGTGGATAAGCTAACAAAGGTAGCTCGTTTTGTTCTAATAAAGCTTACATATAAGGCAAAAAACATTGCATACATATATATGAATTAAATTTCTAGGCTACTTGGTGTGCATAAGTAAATTTTGTTTGACAAAGATCCCAAATTCACATTGAAATTTTGGAAAGGATTGTTCAACGGATTTGGGACAAATATGAAATTCAGTGCATCATATCACCCAAAGATAGATGGGAAAATAGAGAGAATCAATCAAGTGATTGAAGATATGTTGAGAATGTCTGTGATGGAAAATCCTTGCAGGTGGGAATACTACCTCCATTTGGTGGAGTTTACATACAAAAATGGATATCAGTCATCATTAAATATGACTCTATTTGAAGTGCTTTATGGCAGAAGGTGAAACACACTAGTGAGATGGGATAGCCCAACAAATACAGTAGTGGTTGGGCCTAAGATGCTCAAGGATATAGAAGAGTATATGGCCAAGATTAAGTAGAACTTGAAGGCTACACAAGACATGTATAAAATTTATTTTGATAAAGTAAAAATGCATAGCTAATTTAGAGTGGTTGACCACGTATTCTTGAAAACTGAAGTTGGGGAACTACTCAAAGTTGGCAGCGCGTTACTATGGGCCATTCTAAATCCTAGAGAGGATTAGGCCTATTGCATACATACTATCATTTCCTACATCTATGCATGTGCATAATGTATTCCATGTGTCATTGCTTAATAAATGTTCACCTAATGCTAACCATGTAATTGATTAGACTATGATTTAGGTGGATCCATAAGGAGACTTTCGAGTTTTGTTTGTGTACATACTAGACAGGAAAGTCAAGATACTATGGAATCGATCAATAGGATTGGTAAAGGTCTAGTGGACCTGTTATAGTCCTAAATATGCTACATGGAAGCATGAGGACACAATTCGGGAGGAGTACCCACACCTTTTTGGAACTTTTTAAAGAATTTTGGAATGAAACTTGAGTATAATGCATTGATGACAGTGCATAAAATAAGGGGGCAGGTAATGTAATACCTCCAAGTGGTAACTGGATATATGTGTGCATACCTATTCATATAGGCTAGTGAACCAAGATGGTTTTGGGCTAGAGTGTCTCATTTATATGAATGTTAGGCAAGGGTACATGTGTGATATTAGGCTAGTGAGACTATATGTTGTGGTCAGTGTTCCAAGTTTTGTAAATTGTAATCACACTCTCTCATTTTAATAAAACACGTCACTTCTATAGACCTGAGAAAGATGAGTATGGAGGAATAGAACTTCACAAGAGGGAAAGGGGGATAATGGATTCTAAGAAGTGAATAAGATATGAGGATAAGCCAAGGAATATAATAAAATATTCCTAAAATTCCAAGCCTAATTTTTTGTTATGTTTATCCTAAGTTCGTAAGTGAGTGGAAACGAATTACCAAGTGGGACCAAGCGGGTTTCTTATGACAAGTATCATGAAAAGAGAATGCATTTATATATTTTAGTTTTGGTGGAAAGAAATTTATTTCTTTTCAACACTATTATGTTGTTCAGGAGAGGGGGAGATTGTTGACCTTCAGACAACTGAAGTTGGAGAGAAGAATTCAAACCAAAACTGGAGGAAATGGGTGAGCTATGAGATATTGAACCTGTTACCTTGTAAATCCTTGTTGGTTTGGGTGTGATTTTCTCTTTGGTTTTCCTTGGGAAGGCTTGAGACCAGAGAGAGGGATTTTTGTGAATCTTTTTCCTCGTGTATTGGCCTAGTGGGTGCCTATAATATCCTTGAGAGAATCCTTGTGTTCCTAGTTCCACATGGCTTTGATACTTCCTATCTAACCTATCGTTGAATCCCTATAAGGAAAGTGAACAACTCGAAGGACTGTGGTGGTAGAGAAGAGGGTACATTTCCTTGGGTTGGACAGACTGAAGGGAATGAGAGGATGTTAGGTGGAACTATTGTTGGATTTGGTGACATTGGCCTTTCCTTGAGTTGTGTGTTGTTATACCTTAGTTGGCCTATATGAGTTCCTTTTCCCTGGTGGATTCATAGCCCTAGCTCAGGGGTGACTTGCTATTGAGAACTAGGAAAATAATAGTGTCTACATTTGGGAGGAACATCCGAATTCTACAACTAGTTGGTGCTTCTCTAAAAGATAAGTGCCATGATTCTTATTATTTTCACTGTTATGTTTAAATGTTAGTGAATTTTGTTTATTTTTCCACTGTGTTAATTATCTATTTGATGCACATTTCATTGACGAATTCCCTACATGAATAATTATGAATGTATATGAATATGCATGGGTGCATGATAGTAGTTAGCTGGCATGAATGTATCATTTGTAGAGCATATTTTTTACAAAATTTTATAAAAAAATATATGTTGGTCATGTTAATATAGTTGTTAAAGTGGTAACCTATGTGGCGTGGCCTAGGCGGGTGTTATACATTATTTGGTCACCTTGGTGATCAACTGACAACATGTGCTCATGTTTCCTGAAAATATTAAAAGAGACTTTCTCCATGAGAAAAGTGGTTTTCTTTTCCTCTTTCAAAAACTATAAAAAGGAAGGGCGTCGCACCCTACTTTATGCATGGGGTGTGACAATTCCTAATCATTTCACTTTGCACTAAAATTGGATTGCGACATCGTCACATGCTTCTTGTGCATAGGGTGCGATGATGCTTAAGAAAAGGAAAATTCAAAATTCACGAATGTTCTAGAAGATGAGGTGGCCTCCAATTGGTTTGGATCTTACTCGCTTCTCTGATTTAGTGGGATCATCCTAATCCTCTCATCCATATTTCTTTAACCCTATATAAATAGGGATCTGTTATGGAAAAGGCTAAGTTTTGCAAAATCTTTCATATGCATGAAGAGTTCTACTACAGATTATGCTTGAGAGATTTTCCTTAGTTCTCTAAGTTAAATTGTGGATCTTCTTCATCAAATGCATTGGAGAAAAGGTGGGTGTGTTGGAGGAAAGAGCCATTGAAAGGGACCTTGCAACATCAAGGCATGGGTTGGATTCTCCACTTTCCATTTAATATAATGCAACAATACATTTCTTCTCTATAAAGGTGTCTTAACTTTTATTGTATAACTCATTGATCTTATACATAACTTTTATTGTATAACTCATTGATTCATAATAGGATTCATTGAAATATATATATATATATATATATAGAAAGAGATATATATATATATATATATATATATAGCATATATATATATATATATATATGTTTCTCTCTCTTTGTTAGTTTGTGCTTCTTAAACAGGTTCACCATCCTGCAAACTCAAAGAAGGAGCTACAAGGATGACACTAGTGAGGATCAAGCGTCATTTAAAAGGTATGTCATGTATACCTCTCTAAACTAGTTTATATGACAATGAAGTCTAAGGTGAAGTGTGTATTATGTCTTGTTTTGTTCTAGCTTGTTGTGGAAGTTAGGGAGATTTTTTTGTGTCTGCACTTACCGAATAGTCCGACAACAACGGGGACCTTGGGACACTATAGAAAGAGCTCAAGAAAATGAACCCAATGGTGTAAGTATTGTGGAAAATAGAGCTCCTAAGCCCCTAAATGGGACAAAAGAAAACCACTGGTAAACCTATAAATAGGGTCACACACAAAAATTGAGAATATTTTTTGTTTGATTGAGTCAGTTAACATAAAAATCCCAAAAAATTTAGATCTTATTGAGACAAAGTGGAAAATCGGATTTGGATTATGTGACTATTAGGTGGGAGGTCTCATCTTAGTCTTCATTTTCACCCATGTACATTATTATATCAGGGTTGTGGCCACTTGGAAATGAATATTTGGAAATTCACACACCACTTAACCACATGGATGTAGTCATGAAATAGGGAGGGAAAAAATAACCTAATTGGATGATTTTTTAGGCAATGTCCATTCGTGATAACTAGTCATTGCAAGTACCACTATGGAAATTGTTGAGACCCCATTCTACCTCTTCATGATATAGGAACCAATATAGAATTGCATTGACTCCTCTTCAGTAAAGGATATATGTGACGAGGATATATCAAGGGGCTTGTTGATCAATACATCTATGGTCATCATATTAAAGATGTAGACCAAATTTTTGCATGTAAAGATAAATCAATATATCAATGTACCATGGATCCTCTAATAAAATAAGAAAAAGGTGTTCATTGGGTAGGTTGTCATTGGGAGGGGGTATATTATGATATTTAAAAAGTCATTGATTAATTCGGTGAGTTCCAAGGCATTTTTTCTCTTGGGTGTGGTAAATTTGAGATTGAACTCATAGAGGATAATGATCCAATGAGTGAACTTACCATTTCTAAATAAATGCTCCAATATGTACTACATGGGATTCAAATTCTCTATAACCTTGGTTGTACACAAAAAAGTGTAGTGACAGAGATTTTGAATGGAATGTACAAAAATAAAGGTTAGTTTTCCATCATGGTTGAAATTGAGTGATGATATTACTAACTGCTTTCTAAAATAATAGATGGCATGCTCGCAACCATATTCATTTCGTTGAACAAACACTCTTGAAATGGTGAAGACCAAAGTAGGAACACAAAGGATAAAATCCTTATTCATTTTTAAGGGGATCATAAGGGATGCAATGGTGGTGCATGTTTCAATGCATAAAATGATTGCTAAGCTAGGTTATCCCATAAAAAAAAATTACTTTTTCATAGGAGATGTAAAAACCCATGGGTGTGTGTATCATAGTCA
Organism: Picea sitchensis; assembly: GCA_010110895.2. Classification (NCBI taxonomy): domain Eukaryota; kingdom Viridiplantae; phylum Streptophyta; class Pinopsida; order Pinales; family Pinaceae; genus Picea; species Picea sitchensis. The sequence continues at coordinate 249,398 of SNQJ01S0001885.1, forward strand.
GGAACAAACCTATGTAAAATATTATCTTTTCCTTAGAGGCTTTATAACATGCACAAAGTTTGTAGTTGTGGGAGTTTATCGATAGCTTAGACCTTCAAGGAATATACAATTGTCCCCTATTGTGAGACTATGCATCCCGAAATGTGTCCTACAAAGACATAGAAGACACACTTGACAAGGTTAAAGCCTATGTTACATTGTCAACACTATAGAAAAATGGCATATATGTATTCTAAATCCTAGCACATTTTCTTCAATTGAACTATGATTTTATCAAGATAATATAGGATGATATGAACCAGATGGTTTTGCAACACATAGGACATGGNTCATGGTTGAAATTGAGTGATGATATTACTAACTGCTTTCTAAAATAATAGATGGCATGCTCGCAACCATATTCATTTCGTTGAACAAACACTCTTGAAATGGTGAAGACCAAAGTAGGAACACAAAGGATAAAATCCTTATTCATTTTTAAGGGGATCATAAGGGATGCAATGGTGGTGCATGTTTCAATGCATAAAATGATTGCTAAGCTAGGTTATCCCATAAAAAAAAATTACTTTTTCATAGGAGATGTAAAAACCCATGGGTGTGTGTATCATAGTCAGGAACAAACCTATGTAAAATATTATCTTTTCCTTAGAGGCTTTATAACATGCACAAAGTTTGTAGTTGTGGGAGTTTATCGATAGCTTAGACCTTCAAGGAATATACAATTGTCCCCTATTGTGAGACTATGCATCCCGAAATGTGTCCTACAAAGACATAGAAGACACACTTGACAAGGTTAAAGCCTATGTTACATTGTCAACACTATAGAAAAATGGCATATATGTATTCTAAATCCTAGCACATTTTCTTCAATTGAACTATGATTTTATCAAGATAATATAGGATGATATGAACCAGATGGTTTTGCAACACATAGGACATGGCACAACATCATATGGATCTAAAAAAAATTAATCCAAATGGCATAACACAATAGGTGAAAGTCAAGGGGTGGTAAAATTCATATTATACTTATATACTTGATGGATCCAGATATGATTATATCCTAGGAACACATCCATGAAATAGAGTATCTCATGGTTAGCACATTCATTCATCACTTTGTCAATGAAAAGGGTAGGGAAGTTGTCTTTGGGACATGCTTGGTTAAGATCACAAAAATCAATATAGATGTGCATGGTTCCCTATTTTTTGTTCATGGGGATAGGATTAAATACCTAAGAGGTAAAATAAATTGGATAGACAAATTATTCTATGTGTATTTTATTGGTTTTTTCCTTAACAACCAAAGGTTTTGTGGGGTGTATAGACCATTGTTTCTACCAAATAGGTGATGCATTTAACCATATGTTGATGTGGTTTTTGACAATGATATAATCACAGTTGGAAATTTCTGATAATACCAAGAAAAAATGTTGTAAAACTCTTGGAAAATCTAAACCTCTTCAAAGGAATAGGAAACTCTAACAAGTGTGGTTTTAGTTAAGTCCTATGTATAATAGAAATGTTGGCTTTAAAAGTAGGGAAAACATTAGCAATATTACCTTCCCTAAAGTCATCCAAGGAAGGAATAGGGTTTTTGAACCAATCTACTTATCCATGGGGAATGAAATCCTTAGCCTCAACAACAAACTAGTCTAAGGGGTCTGTAGGTGTGAACACATCCTGAGGTAATAAATAAGCATGAGGATGCATATAATCTCATGGATAGTCATGAGAAATCATAACTTCTATAAATTCATCATCGGAGTGGAAGACATGGGCACTAGAGTTGAAGGTATCAACTCATACCGTGGTGGCTATGGAAGGGTGAGTGTTGCAACCATTCACTCCATATGTAAGTGATGGATTGTTGACATATGCATAGTTTATTAAAGATGAAACAATACAAATTGAGTGGGATTAGGCTTGTGACATGATTTTTGGTGCATTCAAGTGTGACAGACTAATGTCCATGCTAGATGACATTGAAGAGTCATTGTAGGACATAAAACCTATCAAAGTGGAGATGTGGTATATGGTAGAATACTCTATGTTATATATGTTGGATAGGGACGACACATGTTGAGTGGGATCAAGTAGTTGAATGGTTATCAAATGGTAGCAATCAATAATAAGGGTATCCCAAAACTAGATGAGTAGTAGATGATGGTGTGTGTAATGGACAATTTTTTTGTAGAAGGCACAAGGGTGGTTGGTGCATAGATTTGGTTTTTTTTTCTATGTAGGTTCCTTTGAGGGAATGGGAAGGATTTACCCTAGTGAATGGAGCCCTTATAAATGGGGTTAGTATGGAAGTTTATCTCAAAATTTGAAAATTGGGAGTGGTATGATCATGAATGTTACAAAGGGAACAAGGAAGAACATCTTGAGTGCAGGTGGAAATTGGAGTGCCTATGGTGGAATAAGGTTTCATAATTCCCCCAAATTTCTTGTTGATTCCCCTAGTGTT
>SNQJ01S0001885.1:268396-278803 GCA_010110895.2 Picea sitchensis
CATCCCTCACATCCCATTACACAGGAATGTCCACAACCCACAGGCTAGGGCAGATCATAATTACAGTTTGGTTGATGACTTAGCACAATCCCTCGTTGCCATGTCATTCTTAGAAGTCCTTCAAACTTGTCCCACTTAGCAGAAATCTTTACTTTCCGACTTGGGGGCAGTCGACCCCGCAGATACTCGACTCATTATCTTTGATCTTGACAGCAGAGAACCTCGCCTTCCCGCCTTTATTACTTTTCAAATCCCAGTAGAAATATGGAAGATCATAGTTCATCGATGTATCATCGATGAAGGTGCATCTACATGCATCATGTACAAATCTATATGGAAGAAACTTGGTTCCCTGGAACTCATACCCTCTGCCATTACCTTATGAGCTTATGACCGATGACCATCGTCTCTTGAAGGGATCTTCCAAAATGTCCACGTAGAACTTAGGGGAAAGGCTATCCTCATCGACATCGAAGTTATCGACGCCCCACTTGATTATAATATCCTATTTGGTCGTAGCTACATGTACGCTATGAAGGCAGTTGCCTCTTCCGTCTTTTGGACAATGATGTTCCACCACAATGGGAAGATCGTTACCGTTGACCAAGTCTCACATTAGGATCCTAACCCATCTACCAACATTGATAACATCCTTCCCCTCATCCATACAAGTCCTGATGCCTACCCACTCATCGAGATGGGTCCTGGAATTTTCAAAGATCCATCATTGTTAGGAACTTACCATGGAGCACCACCACTCCTTCATCCTTCCAATCAAGTATGCGTCGTGTCATCCAATGGAACTAACACTGAGGCTACCCTTCCTCTTAAGGAGGCTTCTATCATCTCTGACATCCCATTAGTTGTAGAACTTCCCCCTCACGAACCTCCTACAAACTCGTTGACCCCACCAGTCCATAAGTCCACCTCTCCCCAAGGACATATCCTAGTTTGGGAGATAGTTCCCCAAGCCATCACTCAAATCCCCTTCTTTTACCCTCCACCGGGCATCGAAGCTTTCCAAGTAGCCGCAACGCTTACCCTCCCTAATATTGTGTTAGCAATCCCAGTTTGGTATTTACATCCACCCGAGATGGTCCCTCACCCATCTCTTCCCCCCCAAATGGAAGGAATCCCAATGACGATTCCCATACTTACTCCCACCATACCCCCTACACCCCCACTCACTACCCCTCCTGCCATAGTTGGGGGAAGGAGAAAGAAAAAGGAGCCCACAGCTCCACTTCCTCCATGCATCCAACCCCCTTGCACGCTATGTGAGAAAGATGGACACCAAACCAACAACTGCCCATCCCTACCAGAGTTATAGAATTTGATTCCACTCAATCAAACTCCCTCAACGCTCGCCAGTACTGTAACTACCCCCCCCCCTTCAAGTAGTAAAGGGTTGCGAACCAAATTTGCTTGCGCTATATGTTCAGAATATGGCCATTATACCCACCATTTCCCAACATTAACATGCTTTCGACAGACATTAGCTGCAGTACGCTAAATATTCCAAAGCAACCCCAGTCCCGCTACGTCATCCTTACCAAACATCACTGACATCCGTTATGTCACAACCTCAGTCAATGAATGTATGAGATGCCCTTTCTCTCTATGTGAATCATTAGATCATTTTACATACCAATGTCCTATGATCATTGAATACAGGCAACGCCAATTGAGCCTACTTCAACGACCCACAAAGTTGACAGATGACCTTACCTCGTCACTAGAGGTTCTTCATGTCATTTCTCCCAAACCTGAGGCCCTTCCAACACCTCCATGGTTCTTAGATGACTTATCTGAGGATTCACCCTCCAACCCCCCCAACTCTCCCACTCATTTCCCTACAGAAAGTTTACACCCAACTATCACGGGTACTCCTCAATACTTCAATATTTGGTTTATGTCGAGCGAACCATCACCATCTCCTTGCTTTGTTCCCCCTTCTTATTCATCACCAGGGGGCAGCCACACGACAACAGTCACCGATATTACTCTTCAAGACCCCTTATATTCCCGTCACTTCCACTGTGATGAGGAAATACTTGAAGAGTTAAACAACCTTGACTACCCATGGGATGCACTACACCACTGCGCACTCTTCTTTCCACAGGAAGCCTCCACGCCTCCTAACAAACACCCCATCTACGCAGTCGAAACAAAGTATTTTATCCCATCAGGGCCTATCGACTAGTTCAAAAACCCCATTCCTGACCCTAATTCTTTTGAAGAAGGCAACATGGCCAACATTTCCCTGACCATTAAAATCGACATTTCCATCAAAAATGGCGTCGTCGAGGAAATCACCATTGGAGATGCTTGCACTCCTCAAGAAATCACCATTGGAGATGCTTGCACTCCTCAAGAAATCATCGCCTATAAAGCCCTCTTCTAGGCATATTGGGATATTTTTGCCTAGTCATACACGAAAATGCCTGGCCTCGATCCCTCTATCATCAAACATTGCATCAACACCTGGCCCAACATTACACTCGTTCATCAAAAAAAACAACCGCTACACCCATCCAAAGCAGCAGCCATCAAAGCCAAAATTGACAAATTATGCGTTGTCGGGTTCATTTACCCCATCTCCTATACATCACGGGTTTCCAACCCTGTACCCGTCAACAAAAAACAGGGCACTATCCGTGTCTGCATGGACTTTCACAATCTCAGTCACGCATGTCCCAAAGACAACTTTCCAATGCCTTTCATCGATCAAATTATCGACGACTGTCCATGCCACGAGGCTCTGTCCTTCATGGACGGGTTCTCTGGTTATAATCAAATTCAAATTCACCCAGCCGATCAGTATAAAACCGCATTCACTACCCCTTGGCTTAAAGAATGCTAGCGCAACTTTCCAATGGACTATGACATACATCTTTCATGATCTGGTTCATATCATCCTCGTATACTTGGACGAACTCACAGCTCAAATCAAGAAACGCACCCAACATCTTGATGATTTACGAATCATCTTCCAACGGTGTCATTAGTACAACATCCACTTGAATCCCCTCAAGTGCGTGTTCTACGTCATCGCAGGACGCCTCCTCGGATTCATCGTTTCCCAAAGAGGTATTACCATGGACCCCCTCAAAGTCCAAGCTATCACCGAAATTCCACCTCCCCGAAATTTACGTCAACTTCAGAGCCTATAAGGCAAAGCTAACTTTCTATGGCGATTTGTATCAGACTATGCCATTCGAGCACACAGTTTCCTTCACTTACTATGTCACGACATCCCGTTTCACTGGGATGAACATGCCCAACCGTCATTTGACGATCTTAAACTGGCGCTCTCCAATGCCCCTTTAATTAGTGCACCTGACTACAATCGTGACTATATACTCTACATATCAGCATCATCTCTTTCAGTAGCAGGAGTTCTCGTTCAGCTAGGGGATGAAAATTGTGAGCATGTCATTTATTACATTAGTAAAAACCTCTCAGGGCCACCCTTGAAGTATAAACACGAAGAGAAACTAGCTCTTGCAGTCGTCCTCACAGTCCACAAACTACGTCACTACATTCTGCTTCGCACAACTAAGGTTGTCGCAGATTCCAACCCTATGCAATACTTCCTCGGTCATCGGAAAATTAACGGCAAATTTGCTTGATGGATCGTTATCCTTCAGGAGTATGATCTTGAATTATCAACACCCAAGAACAAGAAATCCCTCGTTCTTGCCGAACTTTTCACGACCCTCCCCTCTGACACCACCAGTGCCCCCGTCAATACCGACTTTCCCGACGAACACCTCTTTTACATCACTTCATATGATCCTTGGTACGACGACCTCCTCGTCTACCTCCGAAATCAAAATTTCAATAACCACCCTTCACGAGATGATCATCGTCGTATTCACCATCAAGCCCCCCGCTACCTCCTCATCGGAGACATCCTATACCGGCGAGGATTCGACACCATTCTTCCCTGACCATTAACGAGGCCGATAGAGTCTTGAACGACTGCCACAGTGGCTCATGTGGGGGACATCTTTTGAGAATATCCACTGCTCAGAAGATTATCCGAGCAGGTTATTTTTGGCCTACCTTGTTTCATGATTGCATTCACGCCATGAATCTATGTGAGAAGTGTCAGCTTTACGCCAACAAAGCCCAAGCACCACCTACTCTTCTGCATCCAATCATCACTGCCGACCCTTTTTGTAAATGGGGCATCAACTTCATGACCTGTAATCCCCCCTCCAGCAATGGTCACAAATACATTGTTGTCACAATCAATTACTTCACCAAATGGGCAGAAGCTATGCCCACCTTCAACAACACCGCTGACACCGCAGTGCATTTTTTATTTAACCACGTCATATCTCACTTTGGAGTACCACTCCAACTAGTTTCCGATCACGGGAAACACTTCGAGAATGATATTTTCATCAAAATCTCATCTCGGTTAGGATTCTCCCACGAGTTTTCCTCACCATATCACCCTCAGTCTAACGAACAAGTCGAAGTAGTTAACAAGGTCCTCAAGACCATGTTTCAGCGCACGGTTAATAAACATAAGACCAATTGGCATCATATGTTATTTTCCGCGCTATGGGCCTACCGTACAGCTGTGAAAATAGCTATTGGTTTCACACCATTTCATCTAGTCCATGGGGTTGAGGCCACTATTCCCATCGAGTGCGAAATTCCCACCCTACACACTACAATTGAGCTATTACCCGACACTGCTCCAATGGAGCAGCGCTTGCTGAACTTAGAGTCTCTGGATGAGGATTGTCGATCTTCATTACAGAACAATGAGGCAGCTAAAAAACAATCAAAGGCTACCTTTGATCAACATGTCAACCTTCGCTCATTTCGCGAAGGCGACCTCGTCCTAGCTTACGATATCGCTCATGATACCTTTGGCCATGGAAAATTCGAGTCGCTATGGCATGGCCCATACATTATCCCACATTACCTCACCAAAGGCGCATACATCCTGGCCTCTCCTGAAGACCTCTCTCTCAAAGAACCCGTCAATGGGTTGTATTTAAAGAAATTTTATGCTTAAACGTAGTCATTCTACTTTAGGTTATTTCTTTTATAGTGTTTTTAATCTTTTTTCCATCCCTCACGTCTAAACTCTCATTTGTGCTATTGATAGATGCTTCCTTCACCGGCCTACCACATCCATTACGCTGACGGCGCCATCTGTTGGACACAAAATCTTGCTTCGGCCACTTGGGCTCTCTACACCCCCTCACATGAAATGCTCCATTTGAGTGGCATATGTTTGGGTTCAGTGACCAACAACCAAGCCGAATACATTGTCGTCATTAGCCTCCTGGCCGATGCCCAGCATCACCATATTCGTCACCTTAGCATCTTCCTCGACTCTCAACTAGTCGTTCTCCATCTCAACAATGTGTACCACGTACGCGATCCTTGCCTCTTTCACAAACACCTGTGGGTTAGACTGTTATCTCGACATTTTGATTCCATTACATTTACACATATTCCAAGACAATTGAATCAAATTATAGATAACCTAGCTAATATTGTGTTAGACTGGCATATATCACATCAAGCTACCTCTACACATACATAAACATATCAACAACCTATCATAGCATATATATATTAGACATCATCAACACATTAACAAAAGACATGTAAACACCACATAGATCTCAAGCATGTATACTCATGTATATATCGAACGATCTACAGTGCCATCCAAATGTTTACATACAAAAATACAAGTATCCGCAGGCCATTGAAGCACCTCGGTACAAAATGGCTTCACCAGCCTATATACAAAAAATACATCAATACATAGAGCACCACCGCCTGCCCCTCCCTCAGGCGGTGGTTTCCCACCCCCTACTAGTCCCTCCTACCCTGGAGGTAATCATCTGGTCATCGCAGCACCATCTATTATTGCCCATCATACCACGGCCCACCATGGCAATAGAATCCCCACACACTACTCCACGATTCCCTCATCTTGGATACGAGACCACATGCCCTCAGGCACGTCCTGTAACACCGCCTCCAGGCGACGACGTATGTCCTCAAAATCTACTCCGGCATCCGCCGGAGGATGATGTGATGGCCCAACACTAGAGTCATCAAACTAACATCTCCTCGCTTCCCTCTCCAGATCAGTTGGTCGCGCCGCAGCGTCCTCACGCCGATGCCTCTCTCTCGGTGGCGGTCTCTCCATCTCCTGACGAGACGACGCTCTCCACAACTCCACCTTGCGCCCACGAGGTGCCACATATGCACATACAAACAAGAAACAAATAGTATCAGCATCTATATCATATACATATATCATGCTATCTCAAACAAAAAACATCTATATCAAAATCATCAACATACCTCGATGGTCAAAAACCTCCCTTGGAGGCAACACCATGTCTGGATCCTCCCGGAAGTCAACCCCGACATAGGGGTACTGCAATATCACCTGCGGCATCTACCACCACACCTGTTCCGCCTCAGCAGTAAAGAAGTAGCCACCCTCGCCACCACCATGGCGAAGCAAGACAGTCGACCACCACTTTAGTCGCAGCTCTCGCTCCCCAGGCGCACCCAATAAAATCCTTGGGTGCAACATAGTCACCCTCTCCAAAAACCAGGCCACTGGGATAGACCCGAAGGAAAACTCTCCAGTATCCGTGGACCGACAATGGTCCAGCTACCCTACCATCCTGGCATGTAGCATAATCCCCCAAGCGAAGTGCTCACCGGCCAACACTCTCTCCATCACAATTAGTTGGCCACCACTGATCCACTGCATCGCTAGCGACCCATAAACTCTCACAATCATCACTGTTATGCAGCGATGCACCAGGGCATCCATCGCCCCAATGCTCACGATAGTGCCGGACATAAATTTCGGCCCCGAACAGTATATCCAGCCAACTATCTCTAGCTCTAGATCTCTCGGTAATACCGGCTCTAGCAGTAGGGGAGTTCCCCGAAATGGGAGCCCAGTCAAAAAGTATACATCCTTCACCGCAGTGAAGGCAATCTGCTCTCCCCACACTATGAATCAATGCAGGTCTAGACTCCACATCCGGATAAGAAACTGCAGGAGATACTCATATGCCCGTATCAATGGGCACTCAAAGAACTTCAGCAGCCCACAGGCTACCAAAGTCGCATGTACACCTGGCTCCTCAATAGCCACGGTGTCTCGTAGTTGGGACCAATCCCGCTCTCGCCAACCAACCAGCATCGTACACAATGCTCACCTGCAACCACATAAAATAGTACTAAGTCAGCCACATGGATCATCAACAACATCAAACAGATAAGTTTTACACCCGTCAACCTTGCCTCCAAGGCGCGACTGTTTAACCCACAGGCACACACATGTGCGCGCCTGTTCACTCCACAGGCGTGCACGTATGCGCGCCTATTCACTACACAGGCATTCTCTCAGTCGTGCCTGTTCACTCTACAGGCGCGCACATGTGTGCACATGTTCACTACACAGGTGCGCTTCAGAGCGTGCATGTCCAATACACAGCCGCGCACACATGCGCAATTGTGCAGCCGACAGGCACGCACATAGTGCGCGCCCTTTACCCCCTTACCAACACCCCCATGCGTGCCTATCCGGTGGGTAGGCGCACACGTGTGCACGCCTTCTTCCAGATCGCCCGTGCACGTGGGGCCCACACTCATCAAACCCTCTGTATGGCCCTCCATACAGCCCCTGCCCAAAAAAATGAAACCCTAATTCTATGCAGGATGATCAAACCACTAACCTGAAGCTCGTTGGTCCTCAATCGTATGCCTCATCCTCCTAGAATCTACAAATCTCCTTTGAGTACAAATGAGGTGGCAATGTGGGCCCTACAGCTATATATAGGCCTTTTTTCCAAACTTCCACTCACCATTCTGGGAGCTCCGGGCATCCATTTTTTGATCCGTCTTTAGCCACGGGATCAGCATCTCGTCATCTACATCATGAAATTCCCTGGGCCTCTTTTCATACTGAGCCCCTGGGACGCCATTCTTCATACCCTGACCAGGTACGCATGCGCATATTCAAAATTATCAAATACATGCTCATATATTCGATTCTCTTCAGATATTGTTCATGTCGGGTATTTGGTTTTCATGTGTGCAGGTATTTGGTCATCATACATCAACACAACCCCTTCAGGTATATACTCAGCACTGGCATGTAGTTATTCCCTCTGAATCTCACTTACATTTCAAGTCACACCCTTTGACATTTGCCTCTAGGATCCCCATTTTCGGCTCTGCAATACCAACACCTCCATTTGCACCTTCTATACTATCACCCGGTAGCACTCTTACCGACATGAGTTGTCCCATTCATAGCACCCTTTTGCGCTTTTGACACTCATGTTGTTTTTCAAAACCCTTTAGGGATGGTAGTCCCGATAGTCTTACATCATGTCGCGAATTAGCCACATACTCCTTCTCCTCATTTTGCTAGCTTTCCCAAAGGAATCCTAGATTCTCTCTTCATGGTTCTATTTTTGGAATGCACCTCCGCAGTATCATGATCATCCACAATTAGTTTTCCCCTCTGCAAATTTCCCTTCATTTCACTTACCTCGTACAGAAAACCACCTATGGGGTCCCCACCCTCCACCAGTTCTCCAAGCAAATTGTACCCTACCCGGGCCAACCATATCACATTGGGGCACCCATTTCTGTATTTGTACACTTATCCCAAAATTATTCTTTATTTATTGTACAAACGCCTTTGTTTCCAGCAGTTACATTACCTTTTCATCATCACCTTTGGCAACATTCTTCCCTTTTTTGGCAAAACACAACAGATGTCACCCTTGGTTGGGGCACTACTTATCATTTACCCTTGACGACATCGTCAATATCTTCAGAGTACCCCACAGGCCACTTATCTCTTCCCTTTGATTTTATTCACTTTGTCCGGCCTCTGGCACAACTTGACCCCTGTCTTGTTGTCCCCCTGACACTCGACCTCATTGAATGGTTGCGGCCACTTTTATCTCACATATACTCCAACCAAGGCCAGTCCTGAGTCTTCCTACATCTTGACTTTTTCCATGTACCTCCTCCACTTCCTAACCTCACCTAGTATATTTCACAAAGCCATTTGCTTCTAGGAGTTACGTCCCCCTTTTTGTCGACATCATCACAGTTTTCCAGAAGGGCGACAGTATCTTGATTCTCATTACCCATCCAATGAGAGATCTTGGATGGCACAGGGAGAACCACAATTGCTCCCTATTGTTGTTGACCCCCATAACATTCGACGTCAACACTTTCTCATGTTAAGGTGGGTCTTACTTTCCAACTATTGCAGTTAGTTCTTTTACTTGCCGAAGACCTCTGAACTTGGCTGGGCTATCAATGCCTACAGAATCTGTGATACTTCTTACAGTTGTCACTACCTACTATTCAGAGTATGTTCATTCATAGAATTGTCTTTTGCCTTTATCATGACCGCCCCCAAGGGCGTTTTAGTTGTCTACACCAACACTTCATTCCTCTTTTTGAGTTACATGACACGAGCATGGGGCATGCCCGCCTCGTTTGTACACAGTTTATTTTTTGTACACACCTCATGGAAGGTTGGGTTCTATCGGTTCTTTTTTCCCTCCAACGGATCACTCTGGACGATCCCACTATTGCTCTCTCTTACAAAATCACTCTCAGTAGAAGAAACATTGATGGATTTCAGCTATACATATGCTCCTAACCTCATCCATCAAGGGGCATCTGTTATCTCTGAAATTTCATCTGCAAATGGTTACAAGAATTCATCATCGTTAAACAGTTATGAAGTCATCCATGGACCTGAATTAACACAAAAGCATTCATAAAGGGTCAAAAACTATACAAAATAGTGAAAAATTGAAGGGCACTATGAAGACACTGGGCGCATGCGCACATGCATGAAATAGAAATGCAATATTCATGCACATGCGCACGATGCGCGACTGTTAATGCAAAAAGCCACGCACCTGAGAAATGGAGCATATATGAGAGTGGTTGGCCTCCCACCCACTTCTGGTTTAGCTTCCAAGTTGATTTGACACTCAAATCTAGACTGGATTCGACTAGATGGCTGGTAAAAGACCTAGAAATGCCCTAATTAGCCTCTTTACACACTACAAACTAGTTGAACAATAGCTCAAAGGAATGTTATAAAAAGGCCATGGATACACTTCATTTTTCAAGGAATTTCATAGCAAAGTTATGTTGCCACTATTCTCTTAAGGACTCTCATATCCTTTCCAAGAGTATACTTGCATCATTGCTTTGGGGCAATCCATCTCATCCCTTGACTGGATTAGCAAAGAATTATTTCACCATTTTCATTTTCCTTTTCAAAGTTGTAAGAAGAGCTTACTTGTGAGGTCCAAGATCCCTCCCTTGGAGGAAGAAGGGACTCATAGTCCC
>SNQJ01S0001885.1:282584-296339 GCA_010110895.2 Picea sitchensis
GGAGATTTGAGGATTCTCCCTAGAGAGACTAGTGGCTACATGGGATCTTCTGTATAAGTCAGATCTACAGAATTACAGTGTTGTTATATTTATCATTGATACTTCTTGTTGAGTCACATCTTGTATTTCTTGGCATTTGGCTAAGAGTTTTTATGGTACATGGTTGAGATCTTGTATTTATTGAAGTATTGAGAAATTGAATATCAGAAATGGGTTGATGACTAAGATCATGTGAGGGATATTATACTTGTTCATGATTACAGATACCTATATGGCACATGACTAGAGAGAGACATACTTGCCTTGAGTAGAGGTTATGTATGAGGATGCATGCACAAGGTACAGTTACAGTCTGGATACAATGACAGGTTACAGATCTATGTGAAAGAAGTTACAAAGGGTCAAAAGTTTTCAAGTGAAAGGAAACCCTAGTTTCATAAGGCATATGTAGGCTGCATCACTACAGGTCACATATGTGTTGTATTTTTGTAGATAAATGTTCAGTTCGGGTACGGTTTGAATATAGGGAAGTTGTACAGATTGGATATAGGGCAGTGGTGTAGGTTGATACAGTTGTACAACAGTATATCTCACTGTGACAGGTTGACAGTGGTTCCATCATTCTACTTCTACTTTAGGGAGTTTGGACAGGGCAAGGATAGGTGGTTGTAGCCACCTTCTGGTTGTAGTTGGAGAACATAAGGGGTTTTAGCCTTCTTGTGGTTGTAGACAGAGAATTGGGGAGTTTGAGCTTCCCTCAGGTTGTAGCCTGAGAAAACAGGGGGTTGGAACCTCCTTCCAGTTGCAACTGGAAAACAAAGGAAGTTGGTTATTCCAATGAATGTAATTCTTCAAGACATATAAGAAAAAGAATTATGTGGTTTTCTCCTGATTTGGGCTTCCACGTAAAACACTGGTGTATTGTGTATGTGTGTGATTGTTTATTTCTTATTGCTCATTATTGGATAATAATTCTACATTGATACAACATTTGAAGAAAAAGGAATATAATTACGCTATTACTGATTCACCCCCCCTCTCAGTAATACAACATTGATAACCTCTGTCTTTTGATGAGATTCCTCTGCTAGTACAATTTTTCTCCTGGATAACCTTCTAAGGGTTGGTGTACCAATTTTAACTTGAAGAGTCTAGGCATTATCTTCAATTTATATTTGAGGAAGCTCTATAGGGGGCTCTAGTTGTTCTTTAATAACTACCTCCTTATCTTTTCCTTTTCTCTTATCTCTCTTAGACACTTAGACAGGAGAAGGTTATTGAGGAATAGGGTATTGAGAGGACTGTGGTAATTCAGATGAGGGAGTAGAGGAAGGTATTACAGTCTTCTTCCTAGGAGTCTTGGATTTTGAAGGAGAAATAGGCAAGTCAAATTGATATTTAGACACGAATAGAAAGGTAATCCATTCCCTGCCCTCTTTCTTAAATTGTTCAATTACTATCAAATTAATCAAAGCATGATGGAAGATGGATTTCTAAAGTTTATCAGGCTTTCTTTAAGCAAGTAAAATCATCCTTTGTAAGCTCATAAAAAGGAAATATGATATGTCGATTTCCCTCTTACCAGTGAAGAGAAGAAGCAGCTTGAAATGATATTGTAAAACTCTACTATACCTCCCTTCACATGTAAAAAATCTTTGTATGATAAATACCAGCTTATCATAGGCTTCCAAAATCCAATTTATGGGTATACCCTTCACTAGATTATCTCCCTAATGCTTTGGCTTTAACATGTCTTGACATCAGTCTTCTTTTTCCAATTTCTTGGCTTTAAACCAAAGTTCTCTTGTTCTTGGTATCTTTGTAGCTTCAACAACCATATCCATGTTCAAATTGATCTCCAGAGGACCCACCTTAGTCTCGCATTCAATGTAGTTCTTCACAAAATATATGCTAACCTCCAGATGATGACCTTCAAGCTTCTAACAGTATCTCCAACATCCCATGTGCTTGAAAGATTTCAAATGGCTTGGGTTTTGCTCATTCAAACTCGTATCAGAGGGTTCAAAACTGTATAAAGACCATGATCTTTTTCTGGTTGTAACACCTTGCTTTGGAGCCATCATATAGTTAACTTTCTGCAAAAAAACACTTCTTCATACAAGGAATACCAGAGCGCAAAAACTCAGAGATATAAACTACCTTTGCATGAAAAAATCCCTTGGCAATTCTGAATTTGAATATTGGCTAAGCGTTTGGAGGGAGCGTTAAACTCTTGTTGATGTGCAAGAATCTTCTAGAGCCTTCCTTAAATTCACTTCAACAATTATTTGTATGCATTTGATGAGACAGAGCTACCTTGACGAGTTTGCAGTGTGCCAAACAGTTTAATAATGAAATGCACTAACAACTCAGACTTAATTATTAGCGCAACATATGTAAAAAGATGCCACGTACTACAAACTTGTCCTTGAATGAGTTATGATGATTTTTTTAACTCAAAAGGTGACAATCTTTACAATCATGCTTAAAACTTGAGTTTCTACATCACATGCTCCTCTTGAAACCAGAATGACTCGGACTTACACTTGATTTTGACATACAAGACTTAGGATAAAGATCATCATGACCCCTTAGTCACCACTTGTATGACTATAATTTTGATAAATAGACTCAATAATGGACTTATTTATTGAATGAATTAGGAAAATAAAGACTCAATTAACCACCTAAGTCTTAAATAAAATGAAATTGTATTTGGGAGATAACATCTGGATCCTATTGGGGATGGAAACCTCCTTGTGAGGTTCCATGAACTCATAAGGCCAGTTGCCTTTCCTATCACCTACAAAACTTATACTGCAAAAAATTGAACTTGTTGTTTCATTGGGCATGGAGTTATTTATGAAACTAAACTGAAAAAATAAACTAATGAAATGATATTTACAATGGAGAAGGCTTGAAAAGCCTTAATAGAAATAGGTCTTGAGAAAACGCCCATTGACTAGGCCACCAAATACTTCATTACCTTCCAGTTTCTATAAGAGGAAATTATTGTTTTGTATCACTTGAGAGATGATAAAAGGACCAGTCCACAAAGTATCAAATTTTCCATTCTTCCCCTTATCATGTTTGTAAGCATCCCACTTCAAAACAAGATCCCTTGTTTGGAAAATATCTTCTTTAGCCTTCTTTTCAAATCTTTATTTCATCTTATTCCAATGTAACACTGTCTTCTCAAGTCACTTCTTCCTTACCTACTGAAGTTCAACAAGATGAAGAATCCTTCTAACCAAATCATTTGGTTCCCCTTCTACTTCTTGGAAAAATTTTGCAACAGGTAATGCAAGTTGGATAGGAAAAATGGCTTCAGTTCCATACAATAAATCAAATGGAGAAGTACCAATGGAATTCTTATTTGTCACTCTATCATCCCATAGTGCAAATTTTAACTTGGAATCCCAAATCCTTTGGTTTTCTTCGAGTAGCTTTCTAATAATCCTCACTAGGCTTTTGTTTGATGATTCAGCAAGGCCATTTCCTTGAGGATAGTAGGAAGTTGAGTGAACAAGCTGAATACCCATGTCATCACATAACTTCACCAAATAATCCGCTTTGAATGTAGTTGCATTATCAGTAACAAGTCTCTTGGGGCAGCCAAATCTAGCAAAAATATGATCATACAAAAAATTTATGATTACAGAATGAGTGTCATTCTTGGTAGGAATAGCCTCAATACATTTGGTAGAGTAATCAATTGCTACCAAAATCCACCTATGTTGGCCACTTGAAGGTGGATGTATCTCTCCAATGAAGTCCAACCCCCATTGTTGGAAGGGTCCAGTGACTACAATAGCCTTCAATGGGATAGATTTTAGTTGTTTCTTTCCATTGAATCTTTGGCACTTGTCACATGTCTTTACATAAGAGAAAACATGGCCAATAGTATCCAGCCCTCAAAATCTTATGGGCTTTGGTTTTCCAGTAGTGATGGCCACCACAATTGCTGCTATGAAATTGATGCATAACCTGAATTGATTCTTCTTTATCAAGACACCTCAACAACATCCCAGAGGGGTATTTCCAATAGAGCATATTTTTGTTGATACAAAACTTGATTTCCTTGAGTTTTAGTGCTCTTACCTATGTTTGATTCATCTCTGGTGGGGCTGCAAGGTTCTTCAAAAAATATACTATACTGTTATACCATTCATAAGAAGACAAATGGGATGAAACTTTTTGATCATGATTGTACCTTTCAATTGATTTCAGATTGAGCATTCTCTACATTTATGCCAATGAAATTAATACCCAACAACTCACAATTCTCTTCAGCAAGAAGTTTTTCCAAACCTTGACCCTTCACCAATTTGGTTGGCTTAATATTAATGTCAAACTCAATGAGTTTGGCAATCCACTTGGCTCTTTTCCCATCTATATCTAGTTGTATAAGTATATCTCTGACTAAACTAGATGGTACATAAGCTATAACTTTTGTATGAAAAATATAGATCCTAAAATCCTTAAGTGACTTGATCAAAGCATAAGCTTGTTTTTCAATGGGATCATACTTTACCTCAATATCTCTTAATGTCTTGCTAAAGAATGCTATAGGTTGTTCCTGCTCTTGATCATTTCTCTGAAGTAACACTACTGCAATTGTGTCATAAGATGAAAATGCAAAGATGTAAAAATATTTACAATAGTCTGGGTTAATCAAAGTAGGAGTTGACATCAATCCATTTAATTTCTAGATCCTTCCCTAGCATACAAGTGATCTGCTTAAGCAATTCTGCAAAATTAGGAATAAATATCCTAATGAAGTTAATCTTTCCAAGAAATGATTGAATTTCTTGGAAAGATTTAGGAATATATATTTTTTGAATAGATTCTACTCTTGCAGGGTCAATCTTTACTCCTTCAGTAGTCACTATGTTCCACAAAATTTTACCTTCTTTCAATACAAACTGAGACTTCTTTGGATTGAGTGAAAGCCCATACCTTCTACACTTCAAGAACACCTTCCACAAATGCTGTAAATGTTCTTTATGGCCGTGAGAAAACATTGTTATATCATCCAAATATATCAAAACAAACTTATCTTTCTCACCTACAAAGGCAATGTCCATGGCCCTCTGAAAGGTGGCCCCAACATTCATAAGCCCGAAAGGCATCTTGGCATACATGAAAGTACCCCAAGGAGTTGTGAAGGATATCTTTTATCTATCATATGGATGCACTGAGATTTGGTTGTAGCCTGAAAAACCATTAATAAAATACATGACACTAGCTCCAGACACTCTTTGCAAGATATGCTCCATCTTCGGCAAAGGGTAGTTATCTTTCTTGGAACACTTGTTCAAGTTCCTAAAGTCAACACATAGCCTAATTTCCACATTCTTATTCCTAATAGGGACCAAATTAGCAACCCAATCAGAGTATGTTAGTGGAATGATAATTCAGGCATTTAGTGACTTTTTTAATTCATTTTCCATTATTGGTAGAAGAAGAGGGCTAATATATCTTAGTTTTTTCTTGAATGGGGTGGATTCTTTATTCAAAGGGATTCTATGCTCAATCACTTGAGTGTCGTAGGTTTTTAATTCACTGTACTCCCATGCAAAAACATCTGAAAACTCTTTCATCGGGCTGCCATAATCAAATATTTGTTTTGCAGTCAATTGTGTGGACAAATTTATGGTTTTTGGGCACTGTTCATCTCCTAAATTGTACTTAAAGACAACATGGTCTTCTTATTTCTTATCAAGCTTCAAAGGCACATCATTGTGGTCAAATATTTTCTCAAGTGGTACTAAACCTCTTGGGATTTGATTATTGGGGAGCTGAATAATGTCATGGCGTCCACTTTTATTTTTCAATCTAGGGTTTTTTACCTTTTCATCATTTTCATTTTCTTGATTTATGTGGAGAGCATAAAATTCATCTATAACTTATAGAAATCTAACCAATTCCTCATCATCTTAAAACACTTTCCAAAACTTTACATTGTCTAGCAAGGAAGGTATATATTTCACTTGAATTTCATAGTTAAGCTTTGGTGGCAATGGTGGATTGAAGGTACTAGCTGAAACAGCTAATGAATCAACAAGTTGATTCATTTCTCTAGGAATATATGAAATATTGAATGCTAGAAAAGAATCAATGAGGTTCCATACCTCATCTCTATATTCCTTAATCCTGACATGATTGGCTTGAAAAGTGTTCTTAATTTGTTGAATTATCATATCAACATCTCCATATACCTTCAACCCCTGAATTTTCATGTCCTTGGCAACACTTAATCCCAAGACTAAAGCTTCGTATTTTTCTATGTCATTTGTCACCTTAAAATCCATCTTGAAAGACAAATGAATTGTTTCTTTGGAAGGTGAAACAAAAACAACACCTGATCCTGTAGATTCTCTTGAACAAGCACCATCGAAGAACATACTCCATATATGAGTGCTTTCCACTTCTGAAGATTGGAAAATAGGATTTCTAAGATGCAAATATGATGACTGAGAGTCATCAATCTAAAGTATGCAAGCCCTAAAATCTGTATCAACTGAGTAGATTGGATTATTTGTAGGATTCTTCTCATCACTGATAATATAAGATAATTCTGCTTCCCTATACAATTTCATTTGTTCCCCTGCAAAGACTGGAATGGTTGCATAATAAAGGTCCATTTGCAAGGTGCCTCCTAGCATTTTGTTCCATGCTCTAGATAAGAGCATACCAAATTTTGGTGGCACATCAGCTACCACAATGTCCATTACCATGCTCCTCATAGATAAATGAGATAAGGAAACTGCTAGATATTTAATCAAGCCAAGGCACTTAACCTTCCTAGAATCAAATGAGAATAAATCATGATAATATTTAGTAATTTCTAAACCCAACTCATCCATGACTTCTTTTAGCATAAGGTTATGAGAAGCTCCTGTGTCCAAAAGGAAATTATGAAATTTTTTATCATGGATATTCAAGGAGATATAATAAGGTGGAGAGGCTTCCTAACAGTCTTCAATCATTGGGATAAGGACAATAGTAGGCTTATCATATTGGAGAAAAATCAGCAGCAGCTTGTGTGTATTTAGGCTCAAGGGATTTAAGTATGGTTTGTTTTAAGGTGTCATTCTTCATTAATTCAATGAGAAGTATGGGAATCTTAACCTTCTGAATTTCTGATTCAAAATTGAATGAAAGAGGAACTTTGTCAGGGTTTCTTACCTCGTGCAGAGGCGCTTTAAGAAGTACTTGATCATTTGTTTGATCTTGATCTTTGTTTGGTCGTTTTTTTGTAGGGGCAACAAATTTTTAGGGATTAGTTTGCACAACTTTCTTACTATTATTTTGTTTTGATCTCAAATAGTACTTATTCTAATCATCAGCTTGAAAAACAGATCCATCATTTGATTCCTAATTAGTCTGATGACTAATCAAAGCTTCCTCATAAGAGGTTAGTGTCAAGAAAGATGCATTACCTTTATCCTCCAAACAATGAATCTCATCATCCTCTTCTGGATGATCTTCCTCCATCATTGTGTTCTGAAAAGGGGCTTTAATTTTCCGATCCTCATTACCATTTCTATTCCTTTGTAAAATATGAACTTGCTCATTACTTCTTCTATAAGGATTTGGATTTCGAGGAATAAAAGCATTAGGATCTCTACCTTTTCTAGGCTTCTTGTTTTCAATCTTCATTTTGGACAATTCAAAAGTCAAAGATTCTATCATCTTAGCCATTTTTTCAATCTTGGGATCTACACTTGATGATGAGGCTTCTCCTTTTTGTCTCCTTCTATCATCTCTACCTTTCAATTTTTATGCAACAAGGATGTTAGATTCCACTTCAAGTGTTGCATCCTACATATTAGCCAATGTAACATATATCCTTTCTCTTAACAACAAACAAAATTCAGAATCAAAGGCATTAGCATATGTGATTTTTGTAGATGTAGCAGTAGGCTTGATTTCAGTTGGGATCTTGCTATACATCCGGTTAAATTTTCTAGTAAAGTTTGACATTGATTCACCACTTTCCATTCTCAAATTCCCAAACTCTATAATGTAGTAAATAAAATCTTTCTTATCTCCCCATTGTTTAAGGAAAGTATGATCTAAAACTTCAATACCTGTTATAGTTCCTGGTGTTAATTCTCTAAACCATTTCCTAGCTTCTCCATCTAAACTTTGAACAAAAACTCTCATCCATACATCCTCCTATGTGATATTCAAGTTATCAGCATAACTATAAGATAATTCAAGATGCTCTTCAGCTGTAATATCTTTTGTCCCTGAAAATTTAGGCATGTACTCTTGATAGTCTCCAGTAGGCATTGCATTCAGAGGATTAGGAAGTATTAATGGTGCATATCTAGCAGCTATGATTCTTTCCATCTTAGGAGGATTTTGAGGTACTCCTGCCATGGTAGTAGTAGATGTAGATGTACTCAAAGTTTGGATAACTAGGGACTGAAATGAGGCTGATACAGAGGATGATAATGAGGTTGATACATATAAGGAATTTCAGTCAATGAGAGGAAAAGATATTTCTATACTTGCAATGGAAGAAGGAAAATAATAAGCTCTATAGAATTCAGACAATAACTTGGCAAGGTTTTTTCTCCTTTTATCAACAATTCATGTAAGACAAACTCAATAGCAGGAAGATTGGTATGAATGTAAGCTGAATTTTGTTCAATTTCAGACTGAGAAGATTATATAGATGATGAGCAGATGTCTTCTTCAGTTGGATCTAGAGGGTTTTTGTCTAAAATAGAAACAAAAAGTTCTTCAACAATTGAGGAACTACCTTTTTGAGTAAGATCAAAATATCGTTGAACTTCTGAAACTAATTTTTCACTATCAGTCTTTGAGCTTACAGTTTCAGCAAGTGTTGGTCTTATTAATGGATTTTTTGTAAAAGACACGGAGGGATTTCTATAGATACCTAAACTTGAAGATCCCTTCTGTAATTGTTATTGGATAAATCGGTGAATGCGGACATAAATTAATCCCCCTAGATCCACCTGGATCTAGAACAAAACAAGATAGGACGTGACGCTTTCCCTAGGTTGCTACCATTGAATTTATCACCAAAGAAGGAGTGTATGACATACCTTTATATATCACTTCCCTATATATTTGTTGTTCCTACTTCACTCCGACGCTCTTGTGATATCAGATCTGCAATGACACAAACCAACCAAAGTGAAAGCAACAATTGTAGATTCAACGGAAACCTAAACATTTGATTAAGGAGTCATGTAATGAAACATTAATGATTTTATGGGAAAGAACCATGCCACTATATCATATTAAGTAAAATTGGAAGATACAACCAAATTGTCTTGATTTCACAAGTTCCCTTTCGGTGGTCCTTTGTTCCAACACACACATACACTTGATCTGAATTTGCATGAAGATAGTCCACAAAGCTTAATAGACAAATGGAGGCCTCAAGCATCAATTGTATCAGGATTCTTCACATAGTCTTCAGCCTATTCTTTGCTCAATATTTCTTGACCTTTCTTAACCTTTTCCATGAGAAATCCATTATTATATAGGAGAAGATGAATTGGTTACTAGGATGAGGATGATCCCACTAAATCAGAGAAGCCAGTAAGATCACAACCATACAGACGCCACCTAACATTATAGAAGCTTCTCCTTCTAGAAACTTCGTGAAACTTCTTCCTTTTCTTAGCTTCAAGCATCATCGCACCCTGCCTATATAGCAGCATGCGGAAATCCCGCAGGCCAGGCATAGAGCAACCTACAAAAATCAAGGATTTCCGCACTGTGTACCACTATAAGCTTGCAGCATCATTCTAAAAATGTGCCTTGTAGGGGAAGAACTTAGCCATTTTCCTCATGTGAAAGACTGTTTTGGAAGCCTGAACACCTGCCTATGGGGTCATCATCAGAGTGACCAAAATAATTTGTAATAGAATGCCCCCCAAAGTATGAGGTTTGAACATGTGATAGTCAAAATACTTTGTAAAATGCGTGTGTGTGTTGGGAACAAGGAGCGCACCAATCAAGAACCTGCAAGCAATCAAGAATCTGCATAGAATTATACCATTTATGAGGTAGGCATTGCCATGCTCAAATTAGAGGCGATTTTAATCATAAATGAAATTCATGGCCACCAATTATACACTATGGATCCATGTCATAAAGATTCTACATAGCCACCAGAAATACATTGTGGATCTATGTATTATAAAGTGTAAATTCAGACACAGCCACGAGACATACAAAGTGGATCTATTTTTCAATTCAAATCATAAATACTCCATCACAACCTAGGCCAAAAAGATAAGATCCAGGGTCTTCAATCCCATCGTCCATAAGTACGAATCTAACCATGTGATTACAGGTGTTGAAGTCGAACATGGCAGAAACCACTTGAATACCAATCATTGATGAAAAACGTTAACAAGTGTGAGGGAAATCACCATTGATGTCAATTACTCCCAAGGTGCCTTAGTACAATCCAACGAATGTGAATAAATGAGTTGAAGTCGAACACTCGATGAAATCTCTCGATCGGGAACCAATGATGTGAATCCACTGTCGAGAGCAAAGAAACCTACCATTGAGGCATGTAGGCTCTAAGGTACTAAATGATTTCTAAGTCTTGTTCCCATATGGTGAGTTGAAGTCGACAGGAAAAAGACTCGTCACATGCGGGCCTTGATGTACACCCCATCAGTGACATGAAATAAGTAACAAATTAAGGGTAGATCAAAGTATGAAAATGATTCAAAACTTACACAGGGAAGGTCGACATGGTAAGAAATGACAATGCAGATGGCCGACTCGAGGGAGGGCTTGTTTGGACATATCTTGAACATATGAATGACATGACACTGGTCTTGGCAGCATTGACTCAAAGATGACCCAAGGTATGAATTCGAATAAGGCCAGATGAGAGACAAATGGAATTCCCAACCCGGATTCAAATGAAAAAGGGGGTGTCATGTTCAAGAGCGACTAGTACTGCCACTAAAACAGGTACAGAAACACATCTCTTTCCCAAATTTTTCCCCACCATTTCTGGCGAGTACCTCTTTATTTTTACACAAGATTGAGGAGGATAACATATTCTTGTAATGTAATCTCATCCTTTGGATGAGTCCCTCGGAGTATTTTTAACAAACCCTAAGAAGGAGTGGTTCGGTCCCATGTGGGTCTTTCGATGTTTATTTAATGACTCCAAAGATAGAAAACTCCTAGGTTTTTCATGTTTATAGAGTCTGAAAAACACTTTAAAGGGAACTCTCTCAGTTCCTTTTTCGTAAAATAGTTCGACAGGACCGAAAAAGTGATAAACTATTGCCCATCGTACTTTTTATTCAAATACGTTTATGAGCATGAACAGAACAAGGTCGCTCGACAATCTTTTCGTTTTTATGGAGTGTGAAAAGAGCTTAAAGGATACTCCATGGGTTCTATTTTTCTTGTTTCCATGACAAGTAAAAAATAATGACAAAAGTATACTCGGTTGCGTTCTCATTGATTTTCGAGCACGAGAACGAACAAAGACTAGGCTCAAGGTTTTTTTCTAAAAAACCCTAAAAAGGACTAGTACATGTAACAAACAACAAAGTGAATTAAAAAGCATCCATATGACATAGTTTAGGAATTTAGTCTTGTCACCTGCAAAAAATAAAGGACTCATGGGACCATTAGACCTTTAGGTTAAGACAAAACGCATTAAAATAATATAAAATATTATTAGAAAAAGAAAAAATTGAATAAATAAGGATAAAACTTCTTATTTTCTATTTCATTTGCATTTCATTCCAAACTTGTCTAGAAACCCTGTTTTTACCTTGTTTTCGGTTGTCGATTGCGAGAAGCACATGCTACCATTTAGAAAATAGTCTCCGTCAAAATGGTAAGATCTTCATCCCCTTCTTTTTCAATGGATTAAAATGCATTTATTTTGGTTAAAAAGTGTTTTTTGGGTGAGTTTTTGGGTCGGTGGATGCATACTGGGGTCGTCGTAGGTGGCCAATATCGGGACCTGCAGAAATCAAGGATTTTCGTAGGTTCCCTATGGCTCACCTTTGGAAACCTTGCACTGTATCTAAATTTTTCCTACAGTGGTCGAAAGTCCAAAAAATTTCCCACGCATTTTCCCAAAAAAGAGTTTCAAATGCAACGTTTGAAGATGCTAATCCTTTTTTCTTGCTTCCATGTAGATTTTTTATTGCGAAAATGTTGGAGTGGAGAGAACGGGAAAACAAGGATGTTGAATTCGAGGCATTGAATGATCTAGGGACCATGAATTCCCTACGACAGTGTGGATTATTAAAAAAAATCAAAATCCAGGGCATGAGAGCCTTGTTGAGGTTACTAGAATACCTAGTCCACATGTGGGATGTAGACCAATAGGTGTTTCATGTGAGTGTCCATGTTCTTTATTTGGATATCAAAGACATTTACTTTTTGATGGGATTATCCTATCGTGGAGCACATGTGACCTCAACAGGAGGTCGAGGTGGTGGTTTGTCGATGAGTGAATACATCTGTCAATACTGCGAACCTGAGGTCAAAAGATGCAAAGGTAAGGTAGCTATTAGAAGCGTTCGGGATTTAACTCTCCAAACCATTTTGTTTACCATTGCACGGATGGCGGGAAGTGCATCTCCGCACATGGCCCTCCAAAGTTATTTTCAGTATGTCGTGGAATGCACGGAACCTTGTGTGTTCAACTGGTGCAATGGTCTTCTCCACAATATGAAGACACAGTTAACCAAGAGCAAGAACGGGGACCTGAAGAAATTTGGGTATGGGTCCTATTATCGCTCAGTTTGTAGTATAGGTTAAGTAGCTTGAAGGTAAAGGTCAAACTAGCGTAACAGTATCTTCCCCACCCTCTGTCACCTCGATGGGGAGCTCTTTCTATTCAGGGTGGCTAATCCCAAGGGAGACGTCCCTAGTAATCTGGGGTATTGAAAGGGAAAAAGATCAAGAGGTTAAGGCTCTAAAGGTCAAAGCAGGTTTTTCCCCCTCACAGATTACTGCCAAGAAAGATAGTCAGAAAGAAGGTAGTCCACAGAATAGGCACCTGTTTGCGAGACAAGGAAACAATAAAGATAAAATATGCCACAGTGGTTATTACTTCATAAATTAATGACTATCTTTAATATATATGAGCAATAATAAATGTAATTATTGACAAAGTCAATGATTGCAATAAAGGCAATGGCTTATAATATTACTTCTTAAATAAATATGAAATGATACTGGCATTCAATGTACAAAATCAATCCTTGTATTGTCACAATGCATTAAATAACATAAATATGCTAACACATAATGTTGTTGCATCAAGCCTACTAAGGGTGATGCCAGCCCTAATCTAGGTTAGTTTTGGTAGGCAAGGAAGTGGACGTTTTGCAAATTAAGCAAATGAAAATAATCTACACATCAATGCCAATTGCTAGATGACAAAGCCACAACGTTTTATACCAAAAAAGAGATCAAAATAGGCATGACGTCATTAGCTAGTTAGGGTTAGTAAGTCGCTAGGGTTAGTTAGGGTTTCAATTTTTGAAAGTTTGAAAGATTGTTTTAACACCAAAGACTCAATGTTGTATGTTTTAGACCAGTGCCTAGGGTATTATGGAGTCAAAGAGTGAGGTTAAAGGCTTAGAAGGATCTAAATCTAAGGACGGGAGAGTTAGGCTTAATGGTGCTGCAATGGCAGGGCCATGAAGTCAAAACCCTAAGGGGAGGAGGCTCATTCCAGTGTTGCTTAAGCAAGGCCTCATGCTC
>SNQJ01S0001886.1:0-21239 GCA_010110895.2 Picea sitchensis
AGAGCCCCCCATCGAGGTGACAGTGGGTGGGGAAGCTCCTGTTACGCCGGTTTCAAGCCCTGACTCAAGCCCTTGGAACTATCCTACAAACCGTGCGATAACAGGAACCACACACCTAACTCATGGGCACACCTAACTCATGGGCTTCCTCACCCCACATAGGGGCACACAACGTTCCTTCTCCGTCTCAGAGAGAAACCACACACCCAACTCATGGGCTTTCTCTCAGGCCAACTTACTCAATCTCTGTCTTGGAGGATGTCTCACGCAACTGTAATCATCAACACTTTCACCCCAATAAACTCCAATTCAACCTCTGCAACAACCAATTTATTATGTGCGCGACTGATTGACATTCCTGGGTACGATTTTTCCTCAAATCCGTTCACGAATTGAGGAATTTTACAAATTCCGACATGGTTTCCCTGTAAATTTGAAACTCGGCCATCTACAAACCCAAATTTGTTCAAACTACAAACAAAATTTGGGAATTTCCATTCCCTAGTTAAATTCCCTCGACTTATTTGTGAAATTTCTCTCAATTTCACTACTGTAATTTCAACAAACGAATCGCAGACATCCCCATTCCGTCATTGTGCCAAACCATTTGCATGCTTACTATGCAAATTTCAGCTCTGCACTCTGTTAATTGGCCCATGCAAGCTCAGCATTGAAAATTGGAGCTCTGATACCACTTTGTAATGTCCACATTACTAGCAACTCAACAAAAATTCTCTGATACCACCTTGTGCATTCCTAGTCTCAAGTTGGGCATTACCACACCAGAATTTGGACTCTCTTATACCATTTAATTAATAAGAATGCCCTGCATATGCAACAATATACAAAACTAACAGCATACATAATCCATGCATAATTTCACAATTATAGCAACAAAATTAAATATATATTACACACAGTACATCATGTAATTACACATAAGAATACTCATCTTTTGTGAAAATACCGACTGTGTGCAGACCTTCCACATTCCTCCCAGCCATAGACCGCACTGCCCATAACTCTTAGCAGTGGTTCACCCTCGAGCTAGGGATAAACTCCACCAAGGCCAAGGGAATCCTAAGCCAGGCTAAGGTTTAATAATCAGCAGAATTGCTCAGTCCAAGGTGCCCAACTACTGCAACTAGCCTACAGTCTCTCATTCCCCACATGCATGTCCCACTCCAGGAAGTGTGCCCCTTCTCTGCTCAACAGTTCTTCGACTGCCTCACTTCCCTTCCAGGGCTTGAGCAACAGGCCAGACAGGAAGTCTCGAAGCCCTATAGCTATTGCCCAGTGCAACATGGAACAATTCCTAGCAGTTCTCTCACCCGGAGAGAATGCTCACGGGCCTGACAACCCGCCTCTTCAACAACACATGAGCCTGACGATCCACCTCTTCAACAGCACACAGTCCTGACAACCCGCCTCTTCAGTTCAAAATACTAAGTCCACTCGCTAGAACAACTCCCATGTACAGGTAAGGAGATGGCAGCAGTAGTGTACGGAGGACGATAGAAGAGAACAATGGAATAATCATCCAGGAATGATGATGAAGGAAAATGATAGCCGAGATGGGGAATTACACTATATCCCCAAATTATATATGCATGTGCCATATGTGACACTTGGCACATAAGGGACTAACTTTGTCCCCCTTTATGTAATTCCTTCCCTCTCTTTGGAAACTTAGGATAATATATTATCCCATACTCTAAACTTTTAAGGAATATAATATTCCCTTGGGTTCAAGCCCCCCTTAGCTTAGCCCCTTAACCTTAGACTCTTAGCCCCCCTTTCCCTTTCTAGTGGAGTTTACCCCCCCATACTCTTTTGTCTGGTCGGTCTGCAGCAGTGATGTATTTTATTAATAATATGAGTGTTTACATATTACAATAATAGGCTCATTGGCCTTTTAGCATCTAGGCTCTCCAGCCTAATAATCACATAGGCATTTTGGCCTATAATATCCTGGCTCACCAACCTATAAAACATATTTACATTTACAAATGGGAATCAACCTGGGGTATTACAATAATGTTCTTTGTTTGAACTTTGAAAAAGTACCTCTTGTCCAATCTTCCTCTCCCATTCAAGACTTTCCCAAACTATAATAAGATTAGATAGTATGAGACAACCTTTAATAGAACCAATTTGCTCAAGTCAAACAATGTTAGCAACTGTATTATTGATCTGATTAGCAAGAAGCTTAACTAACTCTTTGTCAGAAACATTTAGCAGAGTAACTAGCCTCCAAGGACCCATTGTATCCTTATGGGTCCCTTTCAAAATTAGCTTGATCCATCTTACATTCACATGCTCCAATTTGTGCCCTATCTCCAACATCTCTTCACACATCTTGAGAAAGACCTCACTAATCATGGGCCACAACGCTAAGTAAAACTCATAGGGAAACTCATCTAAGGGGGCAACTTATACTTGCCATGTCTTGGAAGGCTTGAAATAACTCAAGTTTCTCCAACAACCGAGACAAAAGAGATCGCTCATACTTGAGAATTTTAGTAGTAACAATGCCATTGATCAATTTCTCGGTAGTAGATTGGTCAGCATCACAATTTCCATATGAAAGAAGTTTCTAAAAGAGGGCATGAAACATGTCTTTCAAAATTTAACCCAATTTTGGTCTTCAATCAACTACCATTTTGATCATTGCATATTAGATGTTGCCTAGAGACATGTGATTGTTTTATACACTGAAAATATATTTTGTGACATTATGACCCTCCTTGTCTCAATTGATCTTTGCTCTAATATAAGGCCCCTTGGCTCTCTAGTCCTCAAAAACTCGAAGTTCATTCTCAACACTCCCAATGCAAAGTTGTTTTATTGGATCAAAAAGATCTCCTTTTAATTCCTTTCAGGCATGACTTAGTTAATTTTTGAGATGCCTTTCCATAGATTTATTATTGCTTGCAATCATTGACCCCCAACCTCTCAAAACTTAGATGTTCACTAGAAAGCAACTTATCACCATAGGATCCAACCTGAATGAGCATGTGAATGAGGTACAAGATTCCACACCCATGAAACTACTTCGATACACCTTTGGGACTTCAAAAAGGAGACATTCAATTTGTAAGGCTAAGTAGAGGCACATCTTATTTTTCATCCGAGAAATGTTGTGGTGCAAGTAGGTAAATGATCTAAACTTGTCATAGAATCATTCATTAAAACAACCCATCAAGAATCATTTATAGAGGTGGTCATGTGAGAATTTACACGTGAAAGAATAATAGATGATGATATACACAAACATTGGAGAAAAAGCACAATTATTATTTAAAAGAAATGGCGAGGTTCCTTATTGAAAATCACAATGTGAAAAAAGGATACACTAAAAACAATAATCCTAAAAGACAATAATGAAAGAAAAGAAAGAAATATTTATCCTTTGTATAATGATATGACCATGAAAGAACAGTGATAAGTTTGAGCTCCTAAATGTGACAACACCTTTTTTTAATGTGACAACCCCTCAATATTAGTGCCTAGGTCGCATGTGTAACTAAGATGAATATGATATTTTAATCATGACCCTATTCTCATCGTCAAATGTGACTCAAATAGAGAATGTGTTGCTTTGTAGATCTCTCGTTATCTATTGACCTTCTCAACATTTGATATTTCCCCAGTTCAAATAATTATTTTTTGTTTCTTGAGTAGATGTCACAGATACATCTACATCTCCTTGAACATAGAGAAAACAAGAATCCAAGAAACAAGTATGATAAACAGGAGTTGTGACTCACGAGAGTGAGTGACATTTGGTATAAAGTAAAAAACATGATGGTATTGATAAAAAAAATAGCTTTGCCTATATCACGAAAATAGGTGTACAGTACATGAAAAAGATTCCATATGGTCAACAAAATGATCCATAGGAGATTGACACCATGGTTCCCTACACCTCTATAAAGTCTAGCTTTAGCTTTAGGTCCTGGGGTAAATACTTCGCTCCAATAAGGCCTTGAAAGGTAGGTCTTCCTTCTTCATACTTCAAAGATAAGACTCTAGAGGGCAGATAGTCTTGAAAGGCAGCTGGATTGCCCAACCCTTATCTAACAAAGTCAACCCTCCATTTGCCCTTATCTAATGAAATAAACTCGACCATCCATCTCTTTATCAGGCAGATGGTCTTGAAAGGCAGCTGGATTGCCCAACCCTTATCTAACAAAGTCAACACTCCATTTGCCCTTATCTAATGAAGCAAACTCAACCATCCATATCTTTATCAGCCCTTAGCTAATGAAGAGTTAGAAGTCAACCCTCCATCTCCTTAGTTGTGCACAATAAGTCCCTGAGATTAATCTCATGAGCACTTATTGGAAATTATCACGTTCTAAAACCACTTCTCATTATTAGCAAATCATTGCTTAGCAAAATTAAGAGAAAACACACATTGTCATTGGTATTGGACACCATACTTTGTATGTATGTTAGATACCCATGGGGTTTTAACTCATGACAACTGTGTGGCAAGTACCGCCTCCAAAGTCCAGAGCACTATAGTCATGTCAGAGAAAGTATATATTAAGACCAATCCTGGAAAGAAAATCCTAGGAAGTGTATTAATTTATTAGGATTCTTTATAACTCATAAAAATAGCCCCGGGGTAACTAAAGGGATGGAGATTATTAGAAAGGAGATACCAACCTTCCCCGTATGCAGATTTAGCTTTAAGCTTTTAACAATAGGTCACACTCTTCATTCATATTTTCGTTAACAGCTTGCGTCTGAAGATAGGCTTGCAAGCACTCTAATCAAAATCCCAACTCTGCAACAAGTGAATTGTAATTGGATAGACAGTGATGATCGAAAATCATCAGCAGGAGTGCAGATCTCCCAAACAACAATATAACCGTGGAGGCCTAATAAGCATGGAGTTAGGTTTAAGCTATTAGCTTTGCCAACTCAAAATCAATATCAAACCTTGTCATGTACATAAAAGTTGCAGTAGGTATAGCGGAAATGTGATGGGACAGTAACATTGGTACCTTAGATTTATGCTCAGGAATTAAAAAATATGTGAACATTTTGTACTCAAGACAGACCTTGATGCATAATTTGGCAATGACAATCAAATTCCAACTGTGCTGGGCTGATGCAGGCTATAATTTATAATCTGTTAGAATACAGGCTTCTTGCAGCAATTGAAGGAGCAGTTCCCCTCAGTTGGGTGCCTAACAAACATGGAGTTATGTTTGAGCACTGAGCTTCGCCAGCTCAAAATCAAACTCTCCACAAAAACCAAACTCTCCACAGTTAGGGACTTCTTGCTGTAATAGATAATAAAATTCATCCATAACGAGGGTGCATTATGCGATTGGCATAAAAAAAAATTGGATTATTGAAGTTCTAGTATAGTGTATTGCCTCACATTCCATAACTGGGATTGGGATTCAGGGTGATTGAAATTACAATTAGTTATTGCTTCTTCATGGGGATTAATTCTATGATTCCCAGACCCAAAATATACCAAAATACAATATTGCTCAAACCTCTGTGCAATCTATGTATTGCTTGCATCCCATAATCCCACTTCAATTTATATTTTTTCATCACCCATTAAATTCGTTAACAGAACTACTCATCATCAATTACAAGAATATTTTGAAATCCCCAATATGCACACCAAAACCCCCCATGCTAATCCTTAATCAGGCAAAACATCATAACACTGTCCAATCCATCATCATCAGCTGATAAAATAATATAACATTTTTTTCCATTGAATTAAGAGTTCATTTTAAGTCCACCATGGGGGAAATATATACACTCACAGGTAATCCCACAATGGTAGCAAGGACCCTGCTTGCCCATGTTCCTCTGCTAACTTTGCAACTGTGCCCCCACAACATGCAAAATAGCACCGCTAATAATAACAGTTCTCACAGCTCTTGCCAAATTTAGAGGAGAAAAAGAAAGGAAAATATAAAATCTAAACAGAATGTTTTGTGTTTTGTGTTTTATATTGAATTGCAAATCCACACAGCAGCTCAAATATTCAATGGACAGAGGGCTTAGTATATACACACAAAAGTCCACGGCCGACAGTGATGTCTCTGAAAAATTACAGAAATTCACACACTTTACCAAAATCCACAAATCTACCACGGATTGAAAGCTTGCGAGTTGAAGAATATATGAAAATTGAGCGTGGATTGAAATCTGTAGATTTGCCGACGAAGAATTGGCTTGAAAGCTTTAAAAATGGAGCTTACCGGAGCTCTGAATGCCCGGATAATTAGACTAGTCCCCATTCTCCGCTCACCTTTTTGTGTTTTTCCCTTTTACTTATTTTATTTTTTTTAAATGAATATTAATTTAGGAGGCATTTTTGCCCCAAAAACGTAGGCCTAAGTTGACCTGCAAGCTCTGGGCGGCGGTGTTCATTCTCTTTATGTTAGAAAAAGGCAAAGCTTTTCTAATATTAATAGTGTGTTATGAAAGGTAGGGTAGACCATGATGAGAATATTAACATTTTTTTAAATAATTTGTAATTTTCATTATTTAAGATGTATTATTGATCTATGTAGTCAAAGTTAAGCTAAGATCATGTGGGTGTACATTATAGTTTTTAAATAAATTGGTTTATTTTAGAATTTTAGAATTATGTCTTTGCATGTTGTTGTGAAAGTGAAGTGTAGTAAAGTGTGTTAGTGATTGTAGAGTTATTAATTCAACATTAAAGATAATTTTTTGTTATTTTATTGATGATTTTTAAAAGTATTTTATTGAAAATCTTGATATGGTATATTGGTTAATGATTCATATTCATATCTAAGAGGATTTGAGTTCTATTTCTCTCTTAGCATTGTTATGTCATGACAAGTTTATTTGTAATTTATGTGAAATTAATGATAATAGATATCTTATTGAATACTTGATTTAGTTCTTTATTAAGGATCCATGTCTATATGTAACAAGTTTTGTGTCTCGTTCCCCCTCAATGCTATTGCTTTGTAGTAAGTATGTTTTCAAAGTATATAAAACTAATTATAGTTGGTACTTTGTTGAAGACTTAATTTGGTATTTTTATTAAAGATCCATGTACATCAATAAGAAGAGGTTGTGAGAGTTTCATCCACCCCCCACCTCCACATAGTTATGTCATAGGAAGTCTATTTTGAAGTATATGAAATTAATGATAGTGGCTAACTCCTTGAAGTCCCTAGTGTGGTCATTTTACTAATGATCTATATCCATGTGTAAGTAGTTGTGAATTCCATCCCCCTTCAGCATTGCTATTTGCAAGCTAAATGAAACAATGATAGCAGGTACCTTGTTGAAAATCCTAGTTTAGTCTTTTAGTCAATGATCCATATCCATATGTAAGGCGATTTGAGTTCCATTCTAAAATAATGTCATAACAAGTCTATTTACAAGCTATATGGAACTAATGATACTGGATACCTTACCAAAGACCGTAGTTTGGTATTTTGGTTAAGGATCCATATCCGTACGTAAGAGGCATTGAGGTGAAAAACAATGACAAAATGATGGTAGGGAAATCAATTTCCTTGTGCCAAAGGCATATATTAATATTTGACAGCATTTGGTTTGACAGTAAAGTGGTTGAGGTTTTAAGGATTGTATGTGCTATTTTTGTGTGAGAAACCTAAGGAGCACGAATGGAGGGAAATGAGAACCAAGGTTTTTTCAAACTTGTGCACAAGTTGGATCAGAGTTAAACCTTCCTCGAGAGGTTTTCTTGGCTCCCTTCTTAGATTATTGGACTGGATATTGTCTTAAATCAAACAGATTTTATATTCTTCTTAATACTTATGGGTTGTGTACCGAGCAAAAGTCCTTCTAGGAAAAGGTAGAGGCAACATGCCTGCTGTCGTTAAAAAATCTTGTTTTAGCTGGAGATCTGAATTTGACTTTGAAAGCTGGGGTGGTCGAACAACTTTTGGTTCTATGCATATTTTCTTTACAAATCTCTTCAGCAATAACAATCTTGTTGATATACAACCGAGGAAACTAGTCCCCACGTGGAGGAATGGTAGAGTGGGTGAAGCCTTCATAGCAAAGAGACTGGAC
Source organism: Picea sitchensis (assembly GCA_010110895.2). Taxonomy (NCBI): domain Eukaryota; kingdom Viridiplantae; phylum Streptophyta; class Pinopsida; order Pinales; family Pinaceae; genus Picea; species Picea sitchensis. Next base: position 8,065 of record SNQJ01S0001886.1, read on the forward strand.
CGATTTCTTCTCTCCGAAGATTTAGTGTTATCCAGTGGTATTTTTAAATCTTGGGTTGACTTTCCTTCTATCTCTGATCATGCGCCTATCCTTCTCCAACTTGAGTTACCGCCAGTGTATAAAGCTATTCCTTTCAAGTTCAATCTAGTTTGGAGGACAGACAAAGATTTTAATACTTTAGTTCATAGACTGTGGAAGGATCCTTTGTATCTTAAGGAACCTTGTAAACAAAAGAGGATGGTTTGGAAGTTGAAAGATCTAAAAAAGAATACAAAAAGTTGGTTGATGTCTTATAATAGCCTAAAGAATGCAAGGCTATCTAGTCTTGAACAAGAAATCTCCTATAGGCTTCAAAAATTTTCGGAGGGGCTTTGTCTGAATCTAAGAGATCTTCCTTTAAAAGATTTAGAAAGAGAGAGGAATACCATTTTAAAGGACATTGAGGAACAATGGCGTCAGCGTAGCCGTGCTATCTGGATTCAAAGTGGGGACCTAAATACAAAATTATTTCATAGCTATGCAAGCTACAGGAGAAATCACAAGTTCATTTGGGAATTACAGGATGAGGAGGGAATTGTTCACAGAGGCCGGGAAAATCTTAAATTAGCAACTGCTAATTACTTCAAAGGTTTTTATAACAAGCAAGTGGATATTAGTCAGCACGACCAAGTTAAAGTGGCCACCCTTTTTTCGAATATGATTTCAGATTCAGACTTAGAGATTCTATATAAACCAGTGGATAAAGACGAATTGAAGAAAATCATTTCGAGTCTAAAAGTAGACAAGAGTCTAGGTCCAGATGGTTGGACTATGGAATTCTTTAAACATTTATTTGACTTGGTGGGAGATGACCTCCTGGATATGATTGAAGAGTCTAGACTTTTGGGTTTTATTCCTGGAGCTTTAAATTCTACCTTTCTCACTTTAATCCCAAAAGTGAAAAAGCCTCGTCTTTTTGGTGATTTTCGGTCAATCTCATTATGTAATCTTAGTTATAAGATTATTTCAAAGCTTATAGTGAATCGGTTCAAACATTTTCTTTCCAAGTCTCTTTCGAAAGAACAGTTGGGATTTCTGCAGGGAAGACAAATTCAAGATGTGATTGGTACAGTTCACGAATGTATCCATAGTATAAACCAGAAAAAATCCAAGTCTTTGCTCTTAAAACTGGATCTTCAAAAAGCTTATGATTTTGTTAATTAGGATCTTTTGCGCATCCTCCTCTTGCAAATTGGACTGGATTTTAAAATGACGAACTAGATAATGAGTTGTGTGGTTTCTTCTTCTTATTCAGTCTTGATCAATGGCGAAGCCACAAATTTACTCAAAAGTACTCGGGGTTTGCGGCAAGGCTGCCCCCTTTCGTCGCTTTTGTTTATCTTGGTGATGGAAAGTCTAAGTTTATTACTCAAAGATAGCCAAAGAAAAGGTGAATTGTCAGGTACAAAAGTTTCAAATTCTATTAAAATCCTTCATATTCTCTTTGTGGATGATGTTCTTATAATGATAGATGCTACAATTCATGAGTAGTGGGAAATAGATAGAGTTCTCAAGCTTTTTAGTTTGACTTCAGGTCTTTTGATTAATGTAACAAAATCAACATTCCATCATTCGGGGTTGACCGAACAGGAACTGTTACTTTTCAAATCACTCTTTCCTTATGATTTTCTTGAGTTAGAACAGGGCTTTAAATATCTTGGTTTTTATCTGAAAGCTGGAGCTTCGCACTTGGAGGATTGTTATTGGTTGATTAAAAATGTGGAAAAGAAGATAAACACTTGGTGTTATATGTGGCTTTCCTTGGGTGGGCGCCTAACACTTTTGAAAGTTGTCCTCTCCAGCCAACCCATTTACTGGATGTCACTAGCAGTTGTTCCAGGATCGGTCTTGAAAATCCTTAGAATTCGTATGTTTAACTTTCTATGGAAAAGGAATGGTGTATCCCATGCGATGCATCTCTGCAATTGGGAGAGATTATCTCTTCCTTTTTCCTTCTGGGGGTGGGGAATTCGTAACATTTTTTATTTCAATAAGTCCCTAGTAGCTAGTACTTGTTGGCAAGTTCTTATGGGGGAAGGCATCTGGCACAGAATTATCTTGGATAAATACCTTTATCAGACATCTGTCACTAATTGGTTCAGAAGTAAGACTTTTAAAAATAATGGTTTGTCTCGAATCTAGTTAGGACTTTCAAAAGTTTTATTTCTGATTCTGCATGGATTAAGTTGGATTCTTGGAGATGGACAATCTATACTTTTGGGTAAGGATAGAATCCTGGGCTTGGGGGACCGCTCTTTCCTTTTGAATAACCTATTGATGGCGTTAAAGGACCAGAATAGTATCACTCTTGCACAAGTATACAAGATTTCAGACAATCATACTTTTCTTTCCTCTTGGCTCAGTAGTAATGATTTGCACTTAACGAGAGACCTCGCGCAAGAACGAAACGAGTATAGAAGTGCATTATCAGTGTCGGGGGTACTAATCCAAGAAAAGAAGGATACTCTCTTGTGGTTAGGAGGTGACAATTATGGTATTCCATTGGCAAAAATCCTCTACTCTAGTATCATCTCGACGAAAGGAATTCTAAAAGTAGATTATTGGAAACAAAAGTTATGGAAGTGGAAAATACAGCTAAAGGTTAAAGTTTTTGCTTGGTTGGCCCTGGAAGAAAAAATCTTAACCTGGGACACTCTTCAGAAAAGAGGTTGGACATGCCCTTGATGTTGCTCACTGTGTAAAGTGGATAACGAAACTATTAAACACATCTTTATTACCTGTCCTTTTTCTATTTCAGTTCAGAATTGCTCTTTATCAGGAATTAAGTTTAAAAAGGAGTTGGATAGGGGTTACTCTTGCGGATTGCATGAAGAGCTGGATAAAAGACAAATCGGTCCCTTCGTTTTTAGCAACCTATTATATCTGGTATATATGGCAAGAGAGGAATAAAACTCTGTTTGAGGATATTAATTCGTCGATGAAAACAATGATTTATAAGATTCTATCACAACCCCTTTGCAAGACCTCTAATCTAAAAGACAAGTTACCAAAGGATATTTTGATCACTATCGATTTGAATACAATGCTGGCCTAGTTTGATGGAGCAGCCAAGACGGATGGGAGTAAGAGTGGAGCTGGGGGAATTATTAAAATTCAAAAGGAGACTGTCTATAAATGGAAACTAAACTGTGGCAAAGGTACCAATACAAAAGCAGAGCTAATGGGGGCCTGGGCGTCTCTATGGATTGTTGAGTACTTAAAGCTTTATGATTTTCACTTATTAGGTGACTCAAAAGTGGTTATTGACTGGCTAAAGAATGAAGGCAACTTACAGGTGGGCACTTTGGAGGGTTGGAAAGTTAGAATTTTAAAGTTGATTGGGAGATTCCACAAAATAGCTTTTCAACACATATACATAAATTTTAACATGGAAGCTGACTCTTTATCAAAGCAAGAATTGGAGGATACTGAAGGTAATCTACATCTTCAAAAGTGGTCAAATAGAGTGGCGAGTCCAAAAAGACTTTTCAGAATCCATTAAATTGGACATGCTATTTTCTCGCCATCTCAGTCTCTTTTGAGTTTCCTGTGAAATTTTTCTCCTGTTTTGTACTTTTTGGTGTTTTGTACTTTTTGGTATGATTAAGTCTAGTTATTGCCTCCTAAAGTAGTTTATCATACATTTTCTCCTTCTTTGGAGTTTTTTGAAAACTCTTATGAGACGGTCTGAAAGTTTTTTTGTATGGGAACTTATGAACTGTTTTTTGTCTATCTCTATTGATATGACGGGGATACACTTTTGTGGAGAAGTTTTGATGCTGTAAAAAAATTATATGATTTTAATATAATTGAGCGAATTTTTTTCCCTGGAAAAAGGAAGGGGTGTCTAACCATGATAAGAATAATAACCCTAGATGACAAGGATGGTATGCTTGCCACAAACTTACTATATATTGCAATGATAATGTCCTTGTTGTTCTAATAATTATAGTTTTATAACCATTAAATTTTGGATTGTTTGTATATTTTAGAATCACCAAGTGATGTTATGTCATACTTTTATGATCTATGACAATTGTGTATTTCATAATGAAATATATTATCATTTTCTTAAATTTATATTGTTTAGATTAGTTGAGAAATAATATACTAGAATTAAGCTTGTAATTTAATGATAAAATTGAAAATTTGGTAAACACAAGTTTCAAACTAATTCTTATTAAAAACGACAACACTCTTCTAATTACAATAATCAAATTTATTATCACAATTGAATTCCATACTTTTAAGACGATAGTAAGTATCTTAACTAACTATTATTACTACTAAATATTTTATAACTAAATTTATAAAAATATTATTATAATTACACCATATATTACTTATATATTATTTTAAATAATAAATACATATTAAATTCATAACATGAACATATGTGATTTTGATTTTGAATCCAAAATCAAAATTAAAAACTACAACACTCTTCTAATTACAATAATCAAATTTATTGATTATTATCACAATTGAAATATATCCTTTTAAAACGATAGAAAGTATCTTAACTAATTATTATTACTACTAATTATTTATAACTAAATTTATAAAAATATTATTATAATTACACCAAATATTACTTATATTATTTTAAATAATAAATACATTTTAAATTCACAACTATGAACATATGTGATTTTGATTTTGAATCCAAAGTCAAAATTAAACATTGAATTCTTATGCTTTAATTCCATTATTCATGGGATGTATAATATTGAGGGATTATTGTCAACATTATTCCATTATTCATGGGATGTATAATATTGAGGGATTATTGTCAACAATATTGCCTCGTTTTCTCTCCTAATTCTATTCAATGCCTTTGAAATTTGTAAGATGAGTTTTAATATTCTATGCAAGTAGGATATGACTTTTGTCTAAGTAAGCAAACAACATGAAAAAAGCTAAAAGGACTTTAACTTTTATTTATCCGTGGACTGGGACATTGATGGTCAAAGTAGGTTGGTTTCATGGCCAGGTCTATATAAACTTCTATACACCATATATGCACATATGCCACTTTGATTTTTCTTTAATTGGCAAAAGGTTAAGGTTATATTAAATTAATTGATGTATTTATAGAGATTTGTGTGTTTTGATTTAACTGTTTAAATGTTTAAATAAAGTAGTGAGTGGTTAATAAGGTTTTTTTTTTTCATGAAAAATTTTCTCGAATTTTTGATTGATAAAAATTTATTTATAATAGAGGAACGCAGCCGTAAGTTGGGTAATTTTGTAACTGTGCAATAGCCAGGATATGACCTGGTATTATCACTCATCTACCATGCATATAATGGAAACTGGAATGTTTAGTCAAATGTCGTTCTTTCAGGGAGAGATAGTCCGGCCACTAATAAAAACATGAAGCAGACTGAAAGGTGTAGCATGACCGATCACAGTCCAAATAAGGACCACTCCTTTCATAACTAACGCTTGAGCCATGACCCGAGATCCTTCCCGGGAGATCATTATCCAATCAAAGATAAATTACAAATACAGTTTACAGAGCTGCCTTCCATCAATCTGGTGAGACCATTATGATTCGAAGAAATTGATAAAGGATATAGAGCTCTCCTGTCCTCTATCACAGTGAAAAATTGAGAGTCTACCAACCACTTCGCTAAGAGCCCGCTTGGAGAGCGCATCCGCCTCGGTGTTATGTGATCTGGGGATATGACGAAAGTTGATATCAGAAAAAAGTTTGGACAACTGTTGCGTTTTCTGCTTCCAGCCTTCAATGTGACAGGATTGAAGGTTGCAAAGTTGATTGATCCAGTCTATGATGACTCTCGAGTCTCCGAGGACGAGGAGATGGTTTAAAGACCAAAGGGAAGCAAGGGTGAGAGAGGCCCATAATCCCATGAGCTCGGCTTTGGTGTTTGAACCCACACCGCAGTTCAAGAACCACTTTGTGGTCCTCCGGGGATGGGTCTTGAAGGTGCCTCCAGCCCCACAGCAGATTCCGGAAGATCGAGCCGCGCCGTCAAAACACACCAGGGTGTGGCCTTCAAGCAGAATAAAATCCACAGCTTTGAAATGAAGAGACTTGACGGTAGACAATTGCCATTTGAATGAAGCCAAAGTTCTGTGAAAAACCGCAAAGGAAGAAGGAGGAGCATCCTCGAAAATGGCCTTGTTGCGCTCTGTCCAGATTTTCCAGCAAACCAAGGCAACCAGAGGAAGCGGCGCAGCTTTTTCTGAGTACCAGGAAGAGAAGCAATCTGCAATGGTGGCACCAGTCCAGGTGAAAGTAAGGGAGAAGTGATGTAATACTCTGTTCCAGACTTCAGTTGTAAAGGTACAGTGTATCAATAAATGGTGAATGTCCTCAGTAGCTCGGCGGCATAGATAGCAAAATCCTGGACCATGCAGCCTTTCTTGCATAGCACCTCCCAGGTGAGAGCTTTTTCATTTGCACACAGCCAGATAAAGAGAATGCGCTTAAGGGGGATTGACCAAATCCAAATCTGGGAGAGCCACGGAGGTAGAGCACCGACATCCTGAGTTGGAAGAAGGGCCACGCAAATGTTTTTAACAGTGGCTCTGCTAGTGGCATCACCCCCGGACCAGATGAGGGCGTCCCGCGCTTCAGTGAGAGAGATACCAACTTGTTTTAAAGTTGTCGCGAAAGAATCCCATTCCCGGGCCATCGATCCGGAAAGGGGAAAGTCCCTACTGTGCAGCCAGCAATCCGGGAGAGGAGAGACAAGGGTCTCCACCTTCGTTTGTGCCAGGGAATAAAAATTTAAGGATCCTAGCTGCGATCTGAGCGGCAGAGATAGGATCGAGCGATCATTCAAACCCAGTAATTTATCTCTGCCCAATTTGATGTCAGATCCCGATCCAGGCCACCAACGTAGCCAATGAAGGATCACCGGAGAGGAGGAAACCAGACCCCTCCAGAAAGGTGAAGCCCTCTTCTGTAGGAGCTGAGTCTTTCGCAGCCAAAGATGAAGCAGCTGGGAGCCAATGTACTTGTCCATAATGACTCGGTGCCAAATATTGTCAATGGTGACGGCTCTCCAAAAAGAATTAGCTAGAAGTGTTGTGTTGAAGATAGCAAGGTTCTTTAATCCCCAACCCCCGGACCTTTTTGGTCTAGAGAGAGTATGCCAGCTGTAGAGATGAAATCGACACTTCCCTGCAAGGTCATTCCACAGGAAATTGAAGGTGAGTCTGTGGAGCTGAGATATGATCTTGATGGGAATCCGTTCCAGGGTCATCCAAAATACCGCTAGACTTTCTAACACCGACTTTACTAGAATAAGTTGTCCACCCAGGGAGAGCCATTTGTTGCACCAGAAACCTATTCTCCTTTCGAAGATGGCCACTAACCAGCCCAATCACAAGAGGAAGAGGCTCCCAGTTTCAATTGGTAGCCAAGGTACCTAAAACCCAAGTTCAAGTCAAAAAAAAGTGTAGGGTATGGAAACTTTGAGACAAGAGAGCTCGGCCTCGGAGAGACCCCAATAGTGTATTGTGGACTTAGCAGGATTTAAGGACAGCCCCGAAACGGACAGAACTGTTGTAAAATGTCCAAAATCACAAGCCACTCCGCTAAATCCGCTTTTGACAAAAGAAGAATATCATCAACAAACATGAGGTGAAAGATCTTGACAAGGTTTGAAGCCTTGATACCAGAGAAGCGGTTCTCGAAGAAGCTTTTGGTGAGGAGGAGACTGAGGACTTCCATAATTAAAATAAAAAGATAAGGTGAAAGTGGGCAGCCCTGGCGAAGTCCCCTTTCGCAATTAAAAAACCTAGTCGCCTCACCATTTATTAGCACTGCAAAGTTTGCATTAGAGACACAGGTCATTATCCAGTCAGTGAAGTTGACACCGAAACCGACTAAGTGAAGGATTAGTCTAAGAAAATCCCAATCGATGTTGTCGAAAGCCTTTTTGAGGTCAAGCTTCATGATCAACACCTTTTGATTCTTCTGTTTGATGCTGTGGATGCTCTAATAAGGTTTTGTTGGTTGGTAAATTGAAAGTGGTCTTATTTTCATTAAAATTTAAATAATTTTATATGTCTATAATTCATAATAATAATAATAATCTAATTTTAAAGTTATAATCAAGTTAAATATTAAATTGGTGTTTGAGATCCCCTTGTTTGTGGGATAAGGGAACTATTTGTCATTAACGTCAAATACAAGTCTTAAACAAAATTTTAATAAATAAATATGTGATAATTACAAAAACTTGGTAAAAAAAATTATTTCAATTAATAGGATTTTGTTGGTTGGTAAATTGAAGGTGGTGTCACTCTCACCAAAATTTAAATAATTTTATAAGTATGTTCATATTTCATACATTTTATATGCCTATGCAAGTGAACCACTTGCAATTAATGTCGAATACAAGTCCTACGCAAAGTTTTAGTGAATATATATGTGATAATCGCAACAACTTTGTCAAAAGATTTATTCCAAAGTCCACTTGTTTAGATAAATTAGAAGTTTCTATCAAAAAATAAAATGAAATAATGAGCAAGTTTAGTCAATCTAACAGTGTCTTGCATTGAGTTTTTAGGACAAGTGGTAATGAAATAGGTTTTAGAAACGACTGAAAGGTATCCTAAATTTCTAAGAAAACGTGTATAGAGATGGACATTGTTTTAAATACAAATATTAAAAAATACAAATTTGAAAGTTGGAGATTATTAAACATCGAATTATCATATAACTCGATAAAACTGTGAATTCTTAAATAATAGGCAGAGTCTAAAAATGAGATTATAAAATAACTCAATGAAAAGCGTAATTCTTACATAATATGTGTCAAAGACCTTGTTTGTGTCAATATTAAAACTAAAGAAAAATAAAGAGATGTGAGAACCTACAAAATATGGAAGTCAAGGTTGTTGTTGCAATCAATCCACATTAAAAAACAAGTCATAGAGTGTTATAGAGTGTTATGGGACACATTGTGCATAAGTAATAATTCGCATTGTTTTCAATTGGGCTTAGCTTTGGTGGTTAATATGAGAAGTTATATCCTCCCCACCCTAGTTGAAATCTCGCTTGTGTTATATTTTCCCCTTGTAGATAAATTGGGGCATGCAATGTTTTAGCAATCTCACTCTCATTTGAATGCTTGAGGGTGGACAAGATGTTTCCAAACATTTGGTCCAAGAGATTAGTTCGGTCGACTGTAGCCAATGTTGTTGGACATTTGGCTAGTTTCATCCCAATATGTGCCTAGTTGGAATCCCCTGGGCGAGGTGCACTAGTTTACATTGACAATTTACTAGAGATGTCATCCATAACTGTGGGGAAACATTCATTGACTTTCCTTGTGAGGTTTTCCTTGGGAAAAAAGGTAAAAATTGTCACTCTCTACATGCGAAGTAGGTTAGTGATCCAGATTTTATGAGCAGAATGAAATGAATACAGATTATTAACAGGTGCTTAACACAAAATAACAGAGATACGGTAAAATTGGTTTTCTATTCAATAACGAAATAAGCTGAAAACTATAAAATGCAGCGAAAACAAGCTTGTTGGAATGGTGGCGGCTTATCTCTGAGAAGAGATGTGACGGTTGCACTCATTCGCAAGAAGATCATTACAATGAGGCTCTTAAGGCCTTTTTACAATAAGCAGGAATGTCAAAAACCCTAGACATCCAAAAGCCTAACCCTAGGAGATAAAGCGCCAAAAGTCATGTGGGCCCCATTTGGGTAAGTTAGTACATCAACTTCCCGGGGTCGTAACTTTTGCATATGATATCCGTTTTAGGCGTATGATAGCCCATTGGAAAGGTATCGAGAACTTCCATATTGCAAACCTATTTTCCCAAAAAACATCATTTAGGGCCTCAAAACGACTTCGGAAGTGAAAATTGCTAAAAATAGTAAATTGCCAAAATTGCCAGAAAATTGTTTTGAGCCAGTTGGAAAAGGTGGGTGGCCACCAATATCCATCTAGATCAATCCTCCCATCTTAGGAAGCAATGGTCTCCATTGCGTTGAGGTCCCCCATCAAATGATGATATTTTTGTTGAATTTGGCCCCAAGTGAGCCACTTGCCTTGGTGCAGGAGCTGCCATGCTTTGACGACTCAATAAAGCTGGATCCTTTGTTGTCGAGTGCCCTTGATCTGTGTGTCCACAATATGATCATTGGATGCCTGTTGTATGCAACCGGGGTTGAGCTCTGTTGGTGTCAGTTGTTCTACTACTTCTGAGGTGTCTAATAATGGTGGGAAATAAGGGCGAAGGAGATCCATGTTGAACACATGGTGTAGGCCAAGGAAAGGAGGAATGTTGAGCTCAAAATCATTATCCCCCATGGCCTTAGTGATAGTGTATGGCCCATAATAGAGTGGTCGAAGCTTTTGATGGGGTCATGTAAGGCGTTCTTTCTGCAAGTGCAACCAAACTTTGTTGCCCACCTGAAACTTATGTGGCACCGGAGGTTGATCATGGCATTGTGTGTACTTGTCATTGGACTTTTGTAGGATATCCTTAACCTGTTGGCGGATGTGCTGGATCCGCTCAATGAATTGGGTGGCTTCGTCAGCTTCAGTTGGAGCAGGAGATGAGTCGTTCGAGGTGACCGCAAGGGGAAGTGCAACATCTATGGGACCCAATGGTTGGAATCCCAACCCCACCTGAAAGGGTTTGTGGCCGGTTGAGCTATGCAGGGCTCTGTTGTAACTATGTTGGACATAGGGAAGGCTCTCATCCCATGTGCGAGGGTGCTTTGAATTTTACATGCGAAGGATATGCACAATCATTCGATTTACAACCTCAGTTTGGCCATCTGTCTGGGGGTGGAAGGCTGTGGATTTGGTGATCTTGGTGTCTAGCAGTGACCAGAGGCTCGACCAGAATGTGATGAGAAATCGACTATCCCGATCTGAGACAATGGTTTGTGGGATTCCAAAATGTACCCAGACTCGTTCAAAGAAGAGCTTGGCAGTGGCCTCTGTTTTGATGCTCTTCTTGCAGGCAACTAGAATCGCCATCTTAGAAAAGTGATCAAAAACCACAAAAACATAGTCATTTCCCCGCTTGGTAGATGGGAGGCCAAACATGTAGTCCATTGAGATGGATTCCCATGGCCTGTCAGAAGTAGGAAGAGGGGTGTACATGCCCTGTTTCTTAGTGGTCGGTTTAGCAATAGCACAGACAGTGCAGGACCTGATATACTTGTTGACCTCTTGTCGAAGTTTCGACCAATAGAAATGTTTATGTAGCATCACCACTATCTTTTCGACGCTTAAGTGTCCTACCACCCGACTATAGTGGGCTTCCTAGATCAACTTCACTCACTCTCTTGATGGAACACATATATGGCCCAAACGACACAACAACCCATCCTAAAGATGGAAATTATCGACAACTGCGATTGCACCCAACATTTGGTAGGTGGTTTTGAATTCTGGGTCTGTCTCATAGAGTTGGGGCCATCCATAGGTCTCATGGTCGCAAGAGTCTAGCACCGTGGTGAGTATCGTGACTGGCGGTCTGTTGAGGCAATCAACGACGCAATTGGTGCTTCTTGTTTTATACTTGATGTTGAGGTGGAATTGCTGCAAGTATGTGGACCACTTTTGATGGCGGTCATTCTACAATTTTCCACCTGTCTGCATGAACTGTAGTGGTTTATGATCAATGTGGATCACTGACTCCTTCCCAAGAATGTAATGTCTCCACTGGCGGCAGGCTTGCACAATGGAGTACATTTCTTTGTTGTAAGTAGGGTACTTACGAACAACATATGATAGTGTTTCACTATGATAGGCCACGGGGTGGCCGCGCTGAGTGAGAAAGGCACCCACAACATAGTCTGAAGCATCTGTCTTGATCTCAAAGGGTTGTTGTAGGTCTGGTAGTGAAAGTACTGGGGCTGAGCACAAGCGTTGCTTCAAATCATCGAACGGTTGTTGTTGGGACCGACCCCACGCAAATTTTGCATTACCACCACCCTTGTTTATTTGGCTGAGGGCCCATGCAATATGGGAGAATACCAACACGAACCTGCGGTAGAAATTGGCAAGGCCCAAGAAGCTCTGAAGCCCAGTGAGTGTGGTTGGGGATGGCCAGTCATAGATGACTTGGATATTGGTTGGATCTACATGTACACCATGTTGATCAATGATGTAGCCCAGGTAATGGACCCTGTCCATGCCGAAGGAGAATTTTTCCAAGTTGGTGTATAGCTTGTGCTGCTGCAGGGTGTGCATAACCTGTTGAATATGTTGTAAGTGTTCGGCCCAAGTCTTGTTGTAAATGAGAATGTCATCGAGATACACCACTACAAAAGTATTGGTGAATGGTCATAGGATATCGTCCATCATCCTCATGAAAGTGTCTGGAGCATTTGTCAAACCAAAGGGCATGACCAACCATTCAAAAAGGCCTTCCTTTGACTTGAAGGTGGTCTTCCATACATCTGTCTGTTCTATCAGGACTTGGTGGTAGCTAGACTTCAGATCAATCTTACTGAAGTATTTGGCCCCCGTGAGTTGATCAAGGAGGTCGTCGATTCGGGGAATCGGGTATCAATTTCTGACTGTGATTTTATTCAGAGCCCGATAATCAATGTAGAGTCGCCAGGTTCCAACTTTCTTCTGTACCAGCACGATTGGGCTCCCGAAAGGTGATGAGCTGGGATGGATGTGCCCCTTGTGGATAAGTTCTTGGATATGTTTCTCGATCTCCTCATTCTCTAACAGAGAGCGACGATAGACTGACCCATTGGGCAGCGGTGCGCCGGGGGTCAGATCGATGGGGTGCTTGACCTGGTAGTGCATAGGTACCCCTGTAGGTGAGGAGAAGATATCTGAGTATTCTTCCATAACCTTATCTACTTGCTTCTGCTGTGTGGAGAGGTCGGCCACAAAGACCCTGGATGTGGCTGTGATATTTCGCTTATTCTGAGAGAAAATCACAAAGAAGACAATCTTCCCCATCTGAGAGATGACCTTACTGCAATGCTTAACAGAGATCAAGGAAATAACACTAGGTGGGACTGCCTCGAGTATCCTGTACAATTCCCTGTTCAAAGTAATAATAACACTACGAGGCCTAGACTCATATACAACATGACGTTTCCATAAATAAGGTTGGCCCAAAAGAACATCACAAACTTTGAGAGGAGCAACATCACAC
>SNQJ01S0001886.1:21249-46470 GCA_010110895.2 Picea sitchensis
GTAGGCCGCACCCAAGGATGAGATGTCCAGAAATTCCATTTCGGTCTGGATGTATCAATGCAGAGCACCGCGATACTTGAGCACCAGATGTCGCTCTGAATCTATTATACCCAACTTGGTGCGCAAGGTATGGAAGATATATGTGAAATATGGCACTGCTTGGTCTCTTTCTTGCCGCAGTGTGGTCCATTTGGTGTACAAGTCGTCATAACTTCCGACAGGGTAGTATTGTTCCTTAATAGCATCCCTGAAGGATTCCCAGGTGGTCGTGACTGTAAATAATTAGGGTTCCTCTGTTTCCTTTTGCTCACAAAAAGTTTCCCACCAATATTTGACGCGGGGAACGACTTTGAGGAGTGCAAAAGTAATCTTTTCTTTATTCAAAAAGTTATGGACAGAAAAATACCCTTCTAGTAGATTCAACCACTTGTCTACGACATCTGTGTCTATTTGACCTTCAAATATAGGAATATCAAAGTTTATTTGTATCTTAAAGGGGGTGGCGCCTCTGTTCAAAGAAGATGCATTGCATGCTGGTAGCCATCGAAGGATTTGCGCGAAACTATCCATCATCTTGTTCCTCTGTTGCGTGAGGGCTTCCTCAATCATCAGTTTGAAAGGATCTCCTGTCTCGTCATCTTTCTTTTCTCTTTCCATGAGAGGTCGCTTGGGCGTGCAAGAGATTTTTTCCTCAAGAGAAACAAGCTCGAGACCCAACTCTTTGTACTCCGACCTCGTTGGGGACATGCATTAAAATGACAAGGAGTAGACCGCTCTGATACCACTGATCCAGATTTTATGAGAAGAATGAAATGAATACAGATTATTAACAGGTGCTTAACGCAAAATAACAGAGATACAGTAAAATTGGTTTTCTATTCAATAACGAAATAAGCTGAAAACTGTAAAATGCAGCGGAAACAAGCTTGTTGGAATGGTGGCGACTTATCTCTGAGAAGAGATGTGACAGATGCGCTCATTCACAAGAAATTCATTACAATGTGGCTCTTAAGGATTTTTTACAATAATCAGGAATGTCAAAAACCATAGACATCCAAAAACCTAACCCTAGGAGATGAAGCGCCAAAAGTCATGTGGGCCTTGTTTGGGTAAGTTAGTACATCAACTTCCCGCGGTCGTAACTTTTGCATATGATCTCCGTTTTAGGCGTATGATAACCCGTTGGAAAGGTATCGTTGAGGAGATTCATTTTAGGTGTATTATGGAAGGAATTGTTATATTGCAAACATGTTTTCCCCAAAAAACATCGTTTAGGGCCTCAAAACGACTCCGGAAGTGAAAACTGCTAAAAATAGTAAATTACCAAAATTGCTAGATAACTGTTTTGAGCCAGTTGAAAAAGGTGGGTGGCCACCAATATCCATCTAGATCAGTTAATAAGTGATTATTTTTCTTGGAAAATCAATTGCAACATTCTCACGATGAAACATTTGTAACCTGAGTCTTTTTTAAATTTAGATAGTGACTATTTTTTTTATTGATTATCAAAATCGATAAATGCTCAGACTATTCTTAATTTTGATTATGTATATAAGTTGTCTAGTCCTTTAGCAAGTGGGTGCCAACCTAAAGATAACAATAAATATATCTTAAATTGTTTCTTTTATTTCATTTATGAAATAAAATGTAATATGTTTTTTCTTCTTTGGGTAAAAAAATTGATTCCACATCAATACTTGTTTGAATAAAAAATGTTTAAACATTTTTAAAATCATTATAAAAGTTTTCCTAACTTCTTTATTTATAATCTTATTTATTATAAAAAATATATTAAAAAAAAACTAGTATCCCTTTTTCAAAGAGCAACTTTCTCTGGGAAAGAAATGCAAAAAGAGCTCATGGAAATAGATTCTCATGCAACATTGGTTTAATATAAACATAATAGGATAACAGTTACATGTTTCATCACATCAATAGTTGTTTGAATAAAAAATGTTTAAACATTTTTAAAATCATTGTAAAAGTTTTCCTAACTTGTTTATTTATAATCTTATTTATTATAAAAAATATATTAAGAAAAAAGCTAGTATCCCTTTTCCAAAGAGCAACTTTCTCTGAGAAAGAAATGTAAAAAGAGCTTATGGAGATAGATTCTCATACAACATTGGTTTAATATAAACATAATGGGATAACAGTTACATGTTTCATCACATCAATACTTGTTTGAATAAAAAATGTTTAAACATTTTTAAAATCATTGTAAAAGTTTTCCTAACTTATTTATTTATAATCTTATTTATTATAAAAAATATTCTTATTTATTATAAAATATATTAAGAAAAAAACTAGTATCCCTTTTTCAAAGAGCAACTTTCTCTAGAAAAGAAATGCAAAAAGAGCTTATGGAGATAGATTCTCATACAACATTGGTTTAATATAAACATAATAGCATAACAGTTACATGTTTCATCTTCAAAAGAGGAAAAGATTGGTTTAACATAAACATAATATGATAACAATTACATGTTTCATCCTCAAAAGAGGAAAGGTGTTTCACATCTTTGCTCTATACTAGAACATTCCAGAATGAGTTAATAACGTAATAGGATAACAGTTACATGTTTCATCTTCAAATGAGGAAAGGTGTTTCACATCTAACCTCTATACTAGAACATTCCAGAATGAGTTAATAACCAAAGTGAGTATAATAACAATATTAATAATAAAAATGGGAGATTATAGCATTAACAAAATGATTACAACGTGAGAACCACTAGGCGTGCGTGTCCCATGTGCCCTAAAAAGCTCCATGGACTAGCACACACTTATGATTAATGTAAGTAGCATTTGCAATATTATAAAGGGAAAACCATTTCATGATATGACTTGAAAAAGATGCTTGAATTTTTCTTCTTGTTGTTTCTCCTTTTTATAAGGGGAATGTGTCTTTATTGTTTGGAAAGAGTTCCTCAAAGCTTATTTGATGCGTTAAAAATGAAAAAGCACAATTACATATAAACAAGGTAAAAAGTGTAGTGTGAGTAAGATAGCTTTAACCTGAACAATATAAACTTAGGTGATATCTTTCAACTATTCACTTTTGTAAAAGTGAGAGCAAAGGAAAAGGGAACTTCAAGTTCATAAATTTTGGATTTTTATTAAAAAAAAAATATGGTTTTTAAAAAATGGAATATGTTGTTCCAGGAATTTTAGGTATTTTTTTTAATGTTCATTAAAAGCGGTGAAGGATGTTTTGAGAATTGAAAATAGGTTAATTATAATAAATTAAATTAAATTAAATTAAATTATGATGTAATTAATTTTTTTATGCTTTTAATTGATGAATTAAATTTGAGCATTTTTAATATACAAAAAATAGTCTTAATTTTTAAGGTAACAATTGTAAAGTCAAGTTTTTTAGATAAAAAAATGGAAATAACAAAACTAATGGGTGGGAAAACCTAGTGAAAAAACCCCAAGGGTTTGTTTCAATAAAGGACACGAAGAGATGAAAACATATAACATCGATAAAGGTAATTATCACACCCTCCTAGGGGTGTGATGTGGATATGGATGCAATCATGACAAATGAGTCACCCCCTTTACTACTTGTTAATTGATCCAAAAATCCTTTATGGGGATGAAGAGGAAGCATGGATCAAATTATTTAGATCATGAAAGGGGACTAGGCCTTTTGACTATGGCAGAAAAAACAAAGCAATTAGCGTTATTGGAGCCTCCACCTATCTCAAATCAATTGACTTGATGGATAAAAATCAAAGAGAAAAAGGTCAATGCGACAACATACAATATCATCAACCAGAAAATTTGGATGATGGATGCTTATCTTTGAAGATTACAAAGTAACAATTCATATTCTTAAGGTAACAAATGTCAAGACAAGGTTCACAAAGAAAAAATGGAAATAACAAAACTAATGGGTGGGAAGACCTAATGATAAAACCCCAAGGGTTCATTCCAAAGGACATGAAGAGATCAAAGCATGTAGTATCAATAAAGGTGATTGTTGCACTCTTTGAAGGGTGTGATGTGGATATGGATGCGATAATGACAAATGGGTCACCCCCTCCACCACATGTGAATAGATCCAAAAATTATTTATGGGGATGAAGAGAAAGCATGAATTAAATAATTTAGTCCATGAAAGGGAACTAGGTCTTTTGACTGTGGCAGGAAAACAAAGCAATTAGCATTATTGGAGCCTCTATCAACCTTAAATCGATCAACTTGACAGATAGAAATCAAAGAGAAAAAATGGCAGCGTGATAACATACAAGATCATCCACTAGGAAATTTGAAAGATGGATGTCTATCTTTGAAAATAGCAAAGTAGAAAAGTCAAAATTTGGCATCTCTCGTACAAAATTTATAATTGATTTTTTAGATTCAAATTAAGGGATTAAAGTTGAATATTTGAACTTAGTTTTAAGCTTTGTAAAGGTGAATAATTTGTTATAACCTTAAAACCGAAGTTGAAAATTTATTTGTGTAAAATATAATTATTTTACTTATAAAAAAACATATGAATAGTAAAGTGAATTGAATGAGCACTGTTATATGTCTTTTTGTGAAGAGAAGAAAACATTAAAATGAAATGAAAAAATATTTTACTCGTCCAAAAAATATATGAATAGAAAGTAAATTGAAATGGACATTCTTGATGACTTTTTATCAAGACAGAGAGTATTGATGTGAAATAAAATTCGAATATGTCTTAATAGATACATAATTTGTAATTATTATAAACATGATATAAATAACAATTACAAAGAATGCCAACTAGACCATTAACATTATTATTACATCTTTTAAATGATTGCATTATTTAATATATATTTCAATTTCATTTTTTACATATTATTATAATTTGTCCATGGCTTGCTCAACATTACTATAGAATTGTGTATATCGTGGATCAGTTGAAAAGGAGATGGAATGAGATTGAGAAAGAATGAAAAAACATTGTAGGACTATGTTTTGACACTAAAAGCTTCTTCAATATGGGGACGGGTTGTTTTTAAGGACAACAAATAGTTTCAAAATATAAATTTGTGGAATATAACAATAGTAGAAAAGATGATAATATGAAAGATCTAAAGTAAGTGGAAAAATTATGCAGAAAACTTTTGAAAATAGAGGATGTATTGAGAAACATTTTAACCATCTCACCATCATATTTTTTCAAAGGCTAGTATAAAATCTTATTCGAAATTGGTCATTATAATATTTATCATATGTTTTGGTACTTTCTATGTGGAAAAATTGGAGCCATGGACTTGTAGGGACCACTTTATGGGTAGGTCCTATTTTGGTGATTTAGGGTCCTCAAACTTCTGGAGTCCATTTGGGCATTAAACGATCATTTTTAGGGTCAAAAAGTTTGTGAACAAAGTTCTCATCCTTCTAGCATTGTTCTACTCATTGAGATCTTCTAAATTGTGCAAAGATCACCTCAATCAATGTTTTGTATAAGGAAGTTATACCTTCCACAAGTTGACCCATGCTTTGACCACCATAATACCAGGCAGATGCCATGCCAACTCCCATTACTCACACGTGTGGAGCTAGTCACATGTTGAATTTCAATAAGATTCTAAAGGGTCCAAAACCCTAACATTGATTGAGATTTTAGGCATGCAAAAACCATAACCTTAACCATATACAACTATTAGGACATGTTAAATAGTGGGATGCTAGGAAATGAAGAGGTTTCATTCCTGTTGTATTGGTTTTTTGTTCCAAAGTTTAGTAGATAAAAGAAGTGGGATATTGTGAGCATAATGAAGGAAGTAGAAGACCCTATAGCAATCATTCAAGCCACAATGTCTATTGCAAATTCGTAATGAGTCCATGTTTCTTTGTATTTTCATTATTAACCATAAAAACTAATAAGCAAACACTAAATAATATAGGATAACCTCACGATATTTTACATATGTTGATGATTGCAGCTACGTGAGACATTCTCCCAGACACAAACCTGAGAGAGAGACCCTAAGAGGGGTGTGTGGTTCTTATATGAGACAGAGCTGGAACGTAGAGATGGCCTCCTCCTTACAGAGAGTTGAGAGGAACTTGAGATGATTCTCCTGTGTAATGCAGTGAGAAAGGAGATCTGCACAATTGGACGTGCATGTGGCTGAGTACAACGTGAACGTGTGAAATCCCAAGTGTTGGGTGCATCGTCATGAGAACATAAATGAAGATGATGTATTAGCCTCCTCTGAGCAAATAGTTGATGAGAAAATCCAGATGAATCTCCTGTGTAATGCAGTGGGAAAGAAGATTTGTTGAGTGGACAAGCACAGGTGAACGTGATCCTAGTGGTTGAGCACTAGTGAAGAAGTGGTTCTTCTGTGTAATGCAGTGAGCCAGAGATATGGACATCCCTATGGATGTGCCCCTAGTGGATGAGCACTAGTGGGTGTATAAGATCCCTTGCTATATTGTTCAAGAGTCAGACCTGCATGTAACCCTAATTGTAATGTAAAGGGTACAAGTCGGCCCCACCTTAATGTGATTGATAGTTAATGTAAACGATAATTAATCTGGTTAATATTAATTATATTATGAGATAGAGAGGTCAGCCTTGTTGTGCCAATAGACACTTATGTTGATAGGACAAGTCTAATATAAGTAAGGGTAAATTCCCCATTGAGGAATCATATCTTTTGTGTGAATTTGGTAATTTTAGCAAGTACACCTTCTTGGGAAAAGTGTGCACCTCTCTTGGGCATTAGCCTTCTAGGGTTTGCAAGCACCCTCTTGTGTGATAGGTTTTCTTGGTGGTGAAGGTATTTCTCTTGAAGAATATAGCAAAGGATTTGGCTGGGTTTTCTTCCCTTATTGAGAAGGGTTTCCTAGGATACTTATTGTGTTCTTGTGCATGGTGCTTCTTCTTGTGATCTTGGTTGTTGCAACATTATTGGTTATGGTTAAGTTAAATACTAAAAATGGAATGAACTTCAAGATTAACCTTTCTTATTGAAAAATCAACATGGTATCAGAGCATAGGTCTTGAAGAACACATTGCACAAACATCTTTCAACCATCCTCTCTCTCTTCTGCAGAAACTGTACGACCCTCCTAGGGTTCCCAGAAAATCTGTACGACCTACTCTTCTGAGGGTTTTCAGCACTTGGAACTTGGATGTTGGGCCTAAAAAGGACATAGGTGTGTATGGGCTCCTTCAGCGTACCTCCAACAAGTCTAAAATTTCAATTCTGAGGATTTTGACTTTTTGGCCCTAGGGTTTCTAGGGTTTCGCTAAATTCCACAGAAACATTCAGAATTGTGTTTCTGCAACTCTTTGACGGGGTTATTCAGCTTACCAGGGATATCATATCCTTCAAAGGATTATTGTTGGAAGTCATAAGTCCAACAAAACCTAAAATTGCTAGCCTATCCTGGTCGTTAGGTTTTCTAGCCTAGTTGACAAGGGTTTGTGAAGAATCCAAAATGAGCAAAATCATGATGGGAGGCAGGCTTGCTGATTCAAGCAAACTCAGTTCCAGGAAGACAAGACCTCAAAGAAATGAAGACATCAACATCTCAACACTCTCAGATATGGTCCCTACCAATGATAATACTTGGTTAATTGATAGTGGTGCCTCCAGGCACATGACCGGTCTTAGAGATCACCTAACACATTTCGTTGAGAAAGAGACACATCTGCATGTTGTTCTTGGAGATGATGCAAGATATAATGTGAGAGGAGTTGGAACTTCTACCTTCCAACTAGATTCAGGTATGGAGATTCAATTAAAGGAAGTATTATATGCACCCGGAATGAAGAGGAATCTTGTCTCTATTTTTGCCTTGGAAGACAAAGGCTACAAGATTACCTTCTCAGAAGGAAGAGTTCTTGCATGGCACAAAGACTCTCATATAAGTTCTGCCAAGGTAATTGGTGTATGAGAAAACAACTTGTACAGATTAAACATCAAACCAGTCCAAGACTTGCTACATGACACTATCATCTTGAGTGAGTTATGGCATAGAGGATTTGCCCACATTAATTATAGAGCTCTTCCAACTATAGGGAAAATGGTAACAGGTCTACCAGAAATACAGATTCAACATAATCTTGTTTGCAAAGTTTGTGCACTTGGCAAAAATGTTAAAGGATCCTTCTCAAGCAGTGACAATAGATCTAAGGAAATATTGGACTTGATACATTTAGATGTATGTGGGCCAATGACTGTTGCATCTCTGAATGGGTACCTATACTATGTACTCTTCATAGATGATCACTCCTGGAAAACTTGGATTTACTTTTTGAAGAACAAGGATGGAGTCCTTGCAAAATTTCAAGAATTAAAAGCTCAGGTTGAGAACCAGACCGGAAGAAAAATCAAGATATTAAGATCAAATAATGGAGGAGAATACACCTCAAAAGAATTCAACAGTTTTTGTATTGAACCAGGGATCAAGAGGGAGTTCACAGTTCCGTACAACCCTCAACAAAGTGGGGTTGCTAAAAGGAAAAACAAAACTATCATTGAGGCAACCAAAGCAATGATACATGATCGGAGTCTACCTATGACTCTATGGGCAGAAGCATGTATGACAACAATATATGTTCAAAACAAAATTCCTCATCAGATCCCGAAGAACATTACTCCAGAAGAAGCCTTCACCAAAGTGAAGCCTGAGATTGGACACTTCAGAATATTTGGATGTCCAGTATATTTTCATGTACCCAAAGAAAAGAGATCCAAACTAGAACCTTCACGAAGAAAATGAACATTTGTAGGATATAGTGACTCCTCAAAAGCATATTGAATCTATATTCCTGGTCAAGGACAAATTGAAGTAAGTAGAGATGTTACTTTTGAAGAAGAAGTAGCCTTCCATAAATCCAGAGAAGATCATATGGAAATTGATAATGAGACAATGCCTTATCCCCCTTCAACAGTTTGGAGGGAGACATATATTATTCCAGTTGATCTAATAGCTCCAATTGATCCAATAACTCCAGTTGATCTAGTTGATCCATCCAATTCAATTGCTCCAAGCAACATACCCATAGATATTACAGTTGGACATAAAAGGCCTGCTTGGGCCCAACAAACTCTACAAGAAGCAGAAGGGAATAAATCCCCACAAGGAACAAATAGAGAGAGCAAGAGACCAAAAATATTCTCAAGCTACCTTTCAACCATGACCCACATTATTGAATCAGAGCCATCTTTTCATGGAGAATATTTAGGTGAACAAGTATGGAAATATGCCATGACTGAAGAATACCAATCTATATTAAAAAATGATGTATGGGATGTTGTTCCAAGACCAAAGGGAAAGTATGTAGTGACTTCCAAATGGATTTATAAAATCAAGTATGGAGCTAATGGAAGCATAAAAAAATACAAAGCAAGATTTGTGGCCAGAGGGTTTTCACAAGTAGAGGGAGTTGACTATGACGAGACTTTTGCACCAGTAGCCTGATACACCTCCATCCGATCTATCATTGCACTAGTTGCTTCCATGGGTTGGAAACTACATCAGATGGATGTAAAGACATCCTTTCTCAATGGTGAAATTGAGGAAGAAGTTTATATTGAGCAACTACAAGGATTTGTTGTACACAATGAAAGATCTCATGTATGCAGGTTGAAGAAATCCCTATATGGTCCAAAGCAAGCACCACGTGCTTGGTATGAGAAAATGGATGGATTTCTGATGAGTTTGGGCTTAAACAAAAGTGTTTTTGATCCAAACTTATATTATCACATTGATGGCAATGAGTGTTTGATTTTGGTCCTATATGTGGACGACCTTTTCCTCACCGGTTTAGAGAGACTCATTGTTGAATGCAAACGAGCATTGACTACTAAATTTGAAATGAAGGATTTGGGCTTGATGCACTACTTCTGGGACTAGAAGTATTGTAGAGAACATATGAGATCTTCTTGAGTCAAGGAAAATATACTATGAAGATACTGAAAAAGTTTGGCATGACAGAATGAAAATCCATGCCCACTCCAATGGTAATGGATTTGAATAAAATGAGTGATAATGATTTAAGAGATGTAGATCCACACTTATACCGACAATTGATTGGATCACTGATGTATCTAGTTAACACCAGACCATACATTTTCTATGTAGTAAATGTGCTTAGCCAGTGTATGAGCCAACCAAGACAAACACATTGGATAGCTGCAAAACATGTATTGAGATACTTACGAGGCACAATTGGTTATGGCCTAAGATATGCCTCCGGTGTGGACTTGAGCCTGTAAGGATATGCCGATGAAGATTGGGCAAGAAGCGTAGTAGACAGAAAAATCACCTCTGGTTGTTGTTTCACCTTAGGGTCTGCCATGGTTTCTTGGTGCAGCAGAAAACAAAGCTATGTGGCATTAAGCACCACAGAGGCAGAGTACATTGCATTGAGTGTAGAAATATGTGAAGCAGTGTGGCTTCGCTAAATTTTGACTGACTTGTTCGATCATGAGATGGATCCTACTACTCTTCATTGTGATAACCAGAGCTGTGTAAAGCTCTTTGAGAACCCTGTGTTTCATGACAGATCGAAACACGTTGAGATAAATTATCACTATATTAGAGACATGGTGTAGAGGAAGACAATACACTTGCAATATCTTCCTACTCATGAATAGATCATAGATATCTTCATCAAACCACTTGCCAAGACAAAGTTCGATTATTTTCGTGAGAGACTTGGCTTGGTGGAAAATGCCTCCCTAGATGAGAGGGAGTGTTGATGATTGCAGCTACCTGAGACATTCTCCCAGACACAAACCTGAGAGAGATCCCCTGAGAGGGGTGTGTGGTTCCTATCTGAGAAAGAGCTGGAATGTAGAAATGGCCTCCTCCTTACAGAGAGTTGAGAAGAACTTCATATGATTCTCCTGTGTAACGCAGTGAGAAATGAGATATGCAGAGTTGGACGTGCATGTGGATGAGCACAAGGTGAATGTGTGAAATCCCAACTTGTTGGGTGCATCGTCATGAGAATAGAAATGAATATGATGTATTAGCCTCCTCTGAGTGGAGAGTTGATGAGAAACTCCATATGACTCTCCCGTGTAATGCAGTGGGAAAGAACATCTATTGAGTGGACATGCTTGTGGACGAGCATAGGTGAATGTGATCCTAGTGGTTGAGCACTAGTGAAGAAGTGGTTCTTCTGTGTAATGCAGTGAGCCAGAGATATGGACATCCCTATGGATGTGCCCCTAGTGGATGAGCACTAATGGGTGTATAAGATCCCTTGCTATATTGTTCAAGAGTCAGACTTGCCTGTAACCCTAATTGTAATGTAAAGGGTACAGGTTGGCCCCACCTTAGTGTGATTGATAGTTAATGTAAAAGATAATTAATCTAGCTAATATTAATTATATTATGAGATAGAGAGGTTGGCTTTGTTGTGCCTATAGACACTTCTGTTGACAGGTCAAGTCTAATATAAGTAAAGGTAAATTCCACATTGAGGAATCATATCTTTTGTGTGAGTTTGGTAATTTTAGCAAGTACACCTTCTTGGGAAAAGTGCACACCTCTCTTGAGCGCTAGTCTTCTAGGGTTTGAAAGAACCCTCTTGTGTGCTAGGTTTTCTTGGTGGTGAAGGTATTTCTCTTGAAGAATATAGCAAAGGATTTGGCTGGGTTTTCTTCCCTTGTTGAGAAGGGTTTCCCAGTATACTTCTTGTGTTCTTGTGCATGGTTCTTCTTCTTGTGATCTTGGTTGCTACAACATTATTGGTTATGGTTAATTTAAATGCTAAGAATGGAATGAATTTCATCCTTAACCTTGCTTATTGAAAAATCAAGAACATAAACTTGTAAGACTATTGTGATGAACTATCATGTGGAATATCCAGGTCAGTTTACATATCAAGATCATCAATCATGTTAAAAGGAAATATGTATTAAAGCAACACAATATAGAACTAAGTGAAGGACACACTTCGATTACAAAGATGATTTCATTACAAAATAATGGACTTTGTAGGTAATATAAGGCATGGAAAGAAGCATTGCAAAAGATATAAGATTTAAGCATCCACGAGTATGAAATGCAAAATCATTATGTCTATTTAGCAAGATGAGTCAAGATTACCAAAAGTTGAGCAAGAACTAAACTTCTATGGAAGAAGTTATTACTAAATGCAAAGTGCCTCATAAGAAAACAAACTTAAAATAGCAAGGTGGTTGGGTAGGTGGTTTTACTCTATATATCATAGATTTTTTTTTTAAAAGAACAAGATGTAAGGAGATGAGCAATTTTTTATTCAAATCATTTGGGATTCTTAAGTATAATCAAAT
This sequence comes from Picea sitchensis, assembly GCA_010110895.2. Classification (NCBI taxonomy): domain Eukaryota; kingdom Viridiplantae; phylum Streptophyta; class Pinopsida; order Pinales; family Pinaceae; genus Picea; species Picea sitchensis. Next base: position 33,525 of record SNQJ01S0001886.1, read on the forward strand.
TCTTATGCTTATCAAAAGTGGTGAGGAATGTATAAAGAATTGAAAATGGGGGTAGACACAACCAAGGCGAGAGATCCAATCTTCATTGTACTCGTTGCAAAAAGAATGGGTCACATTAAGCGAATGACTGGAGAGTCCCATGGGAGAAGATCAAAGAAGACCGACATAATTAGAAAGAAGATAAAGGTAAAACTTCAGAACCAGCGAAAGGTAAATCACCTGAATCTGCTCATTACATTGTTGCCCATTTTGATATAGGAGTAACTGAATATTTGTTTAACACTTCATATACTTCTTAGAGATATGCATGACTTCTTGACATAGGTGCAACCTCCCACATGACATTCTGAAGAGACTTCTTCAAATACTTCAATGAAAATGTAGATGACACAGTGTGTTTTGCAGATAAATCGAGTCTCAAACCTTCGGGAATGGCACCATCAAGTTTAAGTTGCTTGGACTCCTGAATTTTCTTTTGCGTAATGTGCTCTATCTTCTTGAGCTACAAAGGAACTTGTTGTCCCTTGTGCACATCTAACAACAAGGCTACTATGTTCATATCTTCGGTGTGAAAGTTGAAATAAGGAAAGATTTTGACAACATGTTTGTCATGACCGAAATGGAAGATGGAAGACTATTGATGTTGAAAAGGGACATCTGCTCATGCACATAATTTTTCATACCTCTCTCATCACAATGAAGGTATAATTCCATCTAGTCTATTGTGGCATGCTATATTTGGTCATATTAATTATGACAACCTTCGTGTATTGAAAAGGAATGGTGTTTCTAGTTTGCCTAATATTCCTAGGAAATTGAAACAATGTGATGCTTGTATCTTTGGAAAGCATAACAAACAACCATTTCATGATTTTACTTCCAAAGCATGTAGAAAAATTGAACTAATACATTATGATTTTTTGGACCTATGCCTATTCCTTTTGCAAATGGAAATAAATATATCATGTCTTTTATTGATGATTACACCAGGATGTATTGGGTGTATTTGTTGAAAGAAAAATCACAAGCTTTTGAAATTTTAAAACATTTTCATGTTTGGATTCAAAAGGAAGCTCAGACTCGTATTGGCTCTCTTTGCATTGGTAATGGAAGACATTATACATCTAATGAATTTAAAATATACCTTCACCAACATGGGATCAAGCATCAAACCACAGTTCCATACAACCCTCAACAGAATGGTGTAGATGAACGGATGAACATGACACTCCTAAATATGGTCTGGTCCATGATGTTTTTCAAGAATGTAAAATTGATGTTTTGGGATAATGTCGTTCTATGTGCATTTTATGTGAAAAACAGGTGTCCATCTCATGATCTTGAAAACAAGACTCCTTATGAAATGTGGTATGGCTATATTCCTTCGGTGAGGCATCTGAAGGTCTTTGGTTCCACTTGTTATGGCTTGATTCCTAAGGAGAATAAAAGCAAGCTTGATGCAAGAAGTCAAAAGTGCATCTTCTTAGGGTACTCAAATACCACAAAGGGATATCTTCTTTAATATTAGACAAATAAGAAACCCATCCTTTCCATAGATGTAATCTTTCTTGAATCCTCCAAGATTGAAAAAATGTTTGAGCTATCTTGATCATCTAGATAAATTCACTCGTGTAAAGACATATCATGAATTTGATGATGAGATTCCACATCTTGAAGGGGGGATCCCTATCTTGGGTCAATCTATGGAATCTCATTTTTCTTTTGACGCACCATCTCCCCTCCATGAAGAAGTTCCATCCACTTCATCAAAACCCGAAGTTCATTTGGATGATGTGATTGATAGGATCGAAAAGTTGAGTCTTGATGATAATTCAACACCATCTCAATAAGTTGAGAAACATCGACCATCTCAGAGAGGTCCATTGAAATGGCTCATAAAAACACTTGAAAGTGTTCATCCTGATGAGGTCAGAAAGATAGGAACCATGAGTTCCTCAATAAAATATGGAGGTGATGTGGATAATTCAAATTCAAGTGATGTAGATGACATGGATGTTTCATATGATTGTGATTTGAATTTATCTACTAACTTTGAACCAACTTCCTTTGAAGAAGCCACTTCTCATTATGAATGGAATGAAGCCATGCAAAAGGAATATGATTCTCTCATAAATAATGGGATGTGGAAGTTGGTGGATCCTCCATTCAGAACCAAACCAATCGGTTGCAAGTGGGTATTCAATAACAAGTACAAATCAAATGGATCGCTTCAAAAGCACAAAGCAAGGCTCGTGGAAAAAGAATTTGCATAGAAAGAAGGTGTTGATTATGAGGAGACATTTCCCCCCACAACAAAATGGGCTACCATATGTACTTTATTTTCCATGGCAACACAAAAAGGATGGAAAATTCATTAAATGGATGTGAAGACTATTAATGATTAGCACAAGCGAGACAAGACAAGAATTGGTGGAAAAGGATTTAAGCCATTCTATTGTACATTGTATTGATATCATGATATGAATTTATAGTACATAGATTGGACCACTTCTAGATCTAGATCTAGATCTCATTGAAAAATCATCAATGGATCATGACAACACCTCATCAATAGCTAAGGTTTATAAATCATATCAATGTGGTCTCGGACTTTGTGATTGTCTGGGGATTTATAGTCTAACATTCCCCCCCTCAATCACAAGTTTGAATAATAGTATCATTAAGGAAACAATAACTCGTATCATCTTCAATAAGAAACTTCTGAACTAAACTTCAATGAAGATATGCTTGAAAAAAAACCAATAAATGGATTTTGAATAGTTCATCTGGAAGTGAACAACTGCCATGTTTGAACATTCCCATTAAATTGATTCCCATCCCAATAGTTTATTTATTTGAAGAGACTATTTGTTATACTAGAATTCCCAAATGTTGATTGATTTTGATTGTGATAGTTGAATCTCGAAGTTTGACTATCATCATTGATGTTTGAAATCCCCCCTGTCAGGTGCAAGGTGAGAAGTTTGTTTGAAGTTGGTTGGCAGGATCCAAGCTTAAGATTTAGATTCTTCTATTCTTCAATGATTAATGGTTGAAGGGATCCATACTTGAGCTTTGGATTCTTTTATGTGGTGGTTTTGTTGGTTGACCACTAACCATATTCCATCGATACTTGAACCATGTGGTGGTTTTGGATTACCACTAACCATAATTACTCGAACAATGTGTAGTTTTTGGTTTACCACTAACCATATTCTTCCCCCCCCCAAAAAAGGTGTAAGATAGTATCTTTTTTCATCAATGTTAAACCGCCCCCCCCCCACTTGAGGCGTGGAGAGTACAATCTTTGATTCATGTTTTAATTTCAGAGAACATATAGTATTAGATCTGGATCATCACCAAAATAATCTAGAATAATTGTTTGAAAGCTTATTATTGTTGTCATTTCTATGTCTTGACTAGACAATAAGATTGATGTAACTTTTTTGCTTATTGATTATGTCTCCGTGAATTTATCCATCCATAATTAATTGTTTTCTTAATCTTCTTCTTATTTTGACACTTTTATGAGAGAGCATTTGTCTTCTCACAATGAAGACAAGGATGGAGATCAAAACATTGTGTCTCCAAGTGACCAACTCTATGACAATGTTGGCACTTATTACCAAGATTCTTCACTTCTTCAAGAAATCCTACACTCACAAAATGAATTGGTTTGGAGTAATATGGGATATGAAAGCAATTGTTTTTGTCATATCCTAAGTCGTGTCGATTTTTGTAATGATAATTCTTCCCAAGGTCTAACAATCATCTTGGTAATATCATTTTGTAGTTCTTGATGTTATGCTTTTGTATTGTCAAATTTGTTGTTGTTGTTGCTTTCATTATGTGCTAATTCTTTTGACTCTTCTTCAACCATACTTTTCTTCCTTGATCCATTGTATGATTCCATCTCATGATTAGTTAAGGAATCATAATCAATCTCTAGTGTTGCTTTTGTATCCACCATTAGGTCATGTGTATCACAAGTATAATCAACCATCTGCATTATGCCTTCTATGTCACAAATCGCATCAACCTTTTGTATGAACTCATTTATATCACATGCCGCATCAACCATTTGGATAAGCTCCTCTATAGCATATGTTGCATAAATCTTCTCTATTAGATCCTCTGTGTCACAACATGCATCAATTTTTTGTATGAGGTTGTTTGTTGCAAATGTTACATCAATCATGTAATCAATTTGATTATGTTTTTCTCTTAATTTTACCTTAAGTGCATCAATCATGTCATCAATTCGATTATGTTTTTCTCTTAATTTTTTTAAAGTACGTCAATCAATTGATCCTTAATTTATATTTTATCATGAATATCAATAAGCCAATTATGCAATTCATGTTTGTATTCTTGTAACTCCTTGATTTCTTGAGAGGCGTTTTGTAAACCCTTTCATGCTTTACCCATTTGTTATTTTTCTCACTCTCACTTGTACTCGCCTGTTTGATTGTACTTGTTTATTTTATATCACACTCACTTGATTGTTGTGACACTTAGGGTGTCGGGTACTACCGATCATGCACCTCGATGACTTGACTTTGATGACTCACTTGACCTCCTTATTCAAATTTCAGGTAGGTCTTGATTATGACATTCACAATTAACACTTTATTGATTTGAAAGAGGTTTTGGCACTTTACCCTTTGTACAATTCAATGATTTATCCTTCTTCAATTTTTTACAATTAAATGATAAAAAAAAGATTAGATGGACAAACAACAATTATTTCTCTCATTACATGATTTTAATTCCTAGTTGCAATCCACCATTATACTTCTTGAGAGAATGAGCATGACATTCTTTATTTTCTCTCCAAATTAAATATGAGTGTAAAATTTAACAGAAAACACCATCAAGCATACAATCATTCACAAGTGGAGAATGTTCGTTAGAACCCCTTATTCAAATTTTGGGACAGGTCTAGGAACATTTACCACAAAAAAAATAAAATCATTTTATTGAATATGTGATACATATAACTCTTAAAACTTAAGAGCAATTATCTTCGTCTTCTTTTCCAATTGACGAAGATTCATTTTTGCGAGACCAAGTACAATGAGATGGATTCAATGTACTTTGTCCTTCACAATGCTTTGACAAGTCTTTCAATGCATAACATTTCACTTCTTCTCTCAAGAAATAAATTTCTTACAACCTCCCATAAAAAAAAATTCATAACTCACTTGACAAATTCTTCTAACGACCACATTGATGAAGAGGGGTGAAATTTTATTCACCACATATTTATTTTCCCGACAAATCTATGCTTCAGCTACAGATCTACGATGACTTTCATCCTATCTACTCTAGATCATATCTCATCTTAGAACTTTGTATTTTCTATGAATTCCATCAATGTATGAGGAATCAAGGTAGGTAAATATAACCATTGGTCAACTTCTTTGTAAATAATAACTCAACATGGATAGTTGATCCAACATCATTCCAATCACGGTGTTGTCACATACTATTGGAATCGTGCTTCGACCAGTGCTTTGAATACAAAAAATAATTTTAAAAGTAACTTAATCTTACCAAGACGTGGCGAATTGGAAATTCATTGATTTTGCTCACCCAGTTGAAAGTACTCCTCCGTGGAAAATGATGATGATTAACGACCACCGAGACCGAATCAGTCTATTGGACCTTAAGAGGGTAAGGGATTACTTGCAATTCTTTCGAATTTTGTTTCTGTGCTCGAAAAGCATTAAGAGAACTTTTCCAAGATCACCATAGTTTTGTTGAGTTAAAAGGTTAGGAAGGTTGGTAGTGTGACACATATTTTGAAATTGAGATCTAATCTAGGTATACGCTAGAGAATCTAAGATAAAGTGTTTTTCATCTTCAACCTTCTTAGTGTTACAAAGGTGACACACTCTTTCATCCCATGGCGTTTTAGGAATTGACCAATGCCCAGTTTCACTATGGAGCTCGTGAGGATTTGTTTTTATCTTAGCTATGCTTATTTTTTTCTTTATACTTGTCAAAACAAAGAGATAATTTTTATCTTCTAGATTAGAGTTGATTACATCCTTATAATACCTTAATTTTATTTTTTCCTCTAACTCTTTATCACACCACATTTTCTCCTTAAACTTTTATTTGATGATATTTTTAATAGTATCCTTATTTTGCAAAATGGCATCTTCCATTATTCCCCAATAGTTTAGTCAAGACTGGGCATCTTTATGCCATCCTCACTTGAGTCGATGGTGGTTGCGATTGGATTTTGAAGCAATTTTAGGAAGTCTCTTGTCTTCCATGTTGTTTAACTTGTTCTTATAGATTAGGTATCTAGTCATATATGTGCTCTCAATGGGGGAGAGGATTGCCTCTAAGAGGAGGATGGGACAAGGCCTATTTTCTTTAATTTTGAGATTATAGGTTATACAATTCTTTTGTATTTGCTATATCTTTTTCCAGGATTCATGAGAGATACTACATCCCCAGACTTCACATCCATAAAGAATGATAGGCGTAAAAAGAGTCTCAAAGAGGAGTTTCTTCTTATCCCAAATCCAAAGATCGGCTGAATTACAATTGTTTTCAAGCCCATAATAAGCTTTCCATCCCACAATAATCCTTTTCTCAATTATATAATTCCAATTGAGCTTGTGGTGAATATCGATTCCAAGATATGTGTATGAAGTCACTTCCTCCAAGTTGTTGTTTTCATATACAAAGGTATCATAAGTGATCTTATTAGATTTAATGATCATGACCTTAGTCTTGTCAGTATTAACAGTCATACCCATATTGGAGCAAAAATCCTTGAGGATTCTTAGTTGGTTTTCAAGATCATGGGGACTCCTCGCCATAAGAATGATATCATAGACATAAAGGAGAATACCAATGACTATACCAGTGAGAGTAGGGCCGACACAACCTACTTCCAAACAATCTTCTAACTTGTCAATGTATATGCCAAAAAGGGTAAGGTACAAGGGACAGCCTTGCTTGACTCCAATATTGCAGTTAATCTCTTTCGACCAACCCTCAATGATTTTTAACTTGGAAATAACATTCTCATACAACCTTATTGCAACAACCCTCAACTCAAAAGGCAATTTTATCTCTTCCAACTTATTCCAAAGGTTTTTCCTTGGAACCGTGTCAAAAGCTTTTCTAAAGTCAACAAAACAACAAAAAATATTGGTTTTAGTATTGCAGAACTCCTCTACAATGATCTTAAAGGTAACTAACAAGATGGTCCACATTTGAATGATATCTCCTAAACCTAGCCTAGCCTTTATCTCTTTTACCATGACTTTCTAGCCAAAGGCTAATCTTCTTTTCCAAAATAATTCCATAAAGCTTGTCTAAAATCAGGCTAATCATAATGGTCCTAGAATTAGAGGGAATGTTTCTATCCCCATTTTTAAAAATAGGAACAATGAGGATTTGTTTCCAGGGTTTAGGGAAGCCCTCCTTGACTACTAAATTGAAGATCTTGTGTTTGTGAGGGATGATGATAGGCCATCTGATTTAAAAAATTTCAGCTTGGTAGCCTTCAATGTCCTTAGCTTTCCCATTTGCAAGCCGCTTAACCCTGAACTCTATGTCATCCAAAGAAAAATCTTCATCCTTTGTAGGGACAATAAGGATGGTGTCCATGGCATTAGGGAACTCATAAACAATTTCAAGGTAGGAATTCCAGTCCCTTAAGGGAATCGTATTATTTTCTTTAGTATTGCAATTTAGAATTTGCCTCTAGAACTTCTTAGGATCCATCTTAGATAGTTGTGAAAGTTGTTCTTGCCTTTTATTGATATAGTACATTTTTTCCCTTTTAATTAGGGATTTGTACGTATTGATCTTATAGAGTTTTAAGTACTCATTAGAAGCATCCCCAATGGATTTCCTAGCAATTTTACATTATTTATCATACCAAGGGTTGGTCGTTCTATTATTCTTTTTATAGGACACCTCGAAAGAGAACTTGTTAATAGAAGTGGAAAGGGTGGTTGTAAAATTATGATAGAGGTCTTCAATGTTGTCCTTATAAGTTAGGAGATGTAATTCACTATTTAAATACTTTAAGAAAATGTCAACTTTACTTTTTTCAAAGCGCATTTGCCTTTGATTATCATAATTATCTTCAATGGCGCTCCTGTGCATGGAAAAGTTTAGAGTTAGGGTTAAAGGTCTATGATCATAGTCGGGTTCATGGTCATTTAAAAGCTCAAAAGTTACTATTTGGTTGGAAATGGGGATATCATATATCACATAATCTATGACACTACTACCTAGCCCATGAATACAAGTTATCTGATTGGAGTTTTTCTACTTCATTACTCCATTGCAAATTATTAGGTATTGAGAACTTCATAGCTTGACCAACTTAGTTCCAAACAAATTCTCAATTAGGTCTCCAGAGCTTCTTTTGTAGCTATTAGTAGCCATAAAGGATTATGGTTGGAATCACTAGTTAAAAGAGTAGCTTGGTTAGTTGTAGTCATAGCATTAAAGTCTCCCAGTAAGAGGATATTACCTTCATTTTTCAAACTATAAATATTTTGTTCTAGATTATTATAGTGATAATTGCTATCTAGATTGTTTTTCTTATAAAAAGTAGAATTAATAGGTGTGAAATAACAAATTTCTATATGGATCTTCTTAGCATTGGTGTCTGAAATTTCTATCCAAATGTACTAATTGAGAGGGTCGATCTTATGAAGCTGAATGTGAGGATAAATTCTCTTTCTAATATAAAAATCTGTGCCTCCTATCCCTCTACGGTGGGACTTTTTGTTCCATGTCGACCACAAGACAAAACCTTCTATGTTAGAGACCTTAGACTCTTCATGCTTCCAAGTTTCAACTAGGCAAATAATATCAATATCACTCAGGGTCCAACTTATCATAGGACCTTTGCGCCATGGAAAGCCACGACAGTTATAAAAAAGGATCTCGAGTGTCCCAAATTCCTATTTATTATTATCCTTCTGGTCTATATCCCCAACAATAAATTTTCGATTTCTAATTATTACTCATTTTCCTTCTTTCTTGGTTTTTTTCACCTTTTGAACTTCATTCCATAATTCAACTTGGTCTTTGGGAATGAAGTCTTCATTTATAAATATTCTCGACCCTTTTAAGCTCGGAGATTTACTAAGTATGTTGTATTTATGGTCATTACAACTTACTTTGATATGGATCAACCTATCTTTATGTTCAATTATTTTTCCTAGTCTCTTTGCTTCTATGAGCTAAGTTGTTTCAATTTGTGATTTATTTTTTGATTCTTCTTCTACTATTGCTAGCGTATCCTCTTCTTGTTGTTCTTTTATACCAAAAATTATGAGGTTCAAGGCTCTTTTATTACGCTCATGGTCCAATTCGATTAACTTATTCATTTCCTCTTTGATGGGTTTGATATCCAATTTGTTTTCTAGATTACCGAGGGTCAAATTGTTGGTTAGTTTTTCTTCTAGCTCTTTAATCCTATCTCTCAAGTTGTGATTTTCTTCAACCTCTCCTTCTTGGGTTGTTTGTTTTTTCTTTTACATTTCTTGAATCCTATCCTCCATTATCCGCAATTGACTCTTGAACCCTAACAATGTATCCTCTATTTGAGTTTGAATGGTATATTTGAAGAGTCAGATTTTTTTTATCAGGCATTGCCTCTAGCTCTATTTGGAGTTTTACGTCTCTTTCTTCACTCCTTTTTTCTAATGATTCTAACTCTATTTGTCGTTTGTCATGTCCGTATCCTCTCCTTTTTTCTAATGATTTCATATAATCATAAAGGCTCTCTAGGGTGACTTTAGAGGGCCTCCCCCTGACATGCTGAATTTTTGGAATAGGTGGTGGAGTGCTGATATTAAAAAGAAGCGAAAAAAATTAACAATTTTTTTTATTTTGGATTGACTTTGAAAAAGGAAAACAATTTTTTTAATTGATAATAATGATATTAATTATTATCTATGAAATCAAATTTTACTTATTAAACTTACAAAAAAAAGAGAGTATATTTTAATTATATTTAAATCTCTTTAATTTTCACACGTTACTAAATTATAAAAATATTTTTAGTTAAACTTGAATGAAAGTAAAAACTGACTCATAGGTGTCCAAGTGCTCACTGGGTTGAAGAATCTAGAAATAATTTATGAACATGCGCCCCAGTGCTCAACAAGTGGAAGAAGCAATAACTAAAAATTATTCAAAATCATAGAAGTATTCCGAGAGCTCAAAACCACATAAAAGTTCCGCTCATTGAGAGCTCAAAACCGTAGAGAAGTATTATGGTTCACATCACCGAGAGTAACCACATAGATTATTCATAAGGAATGGTATGCCAAAACAAATTAGGTGCTCAACAGATAAAGTACGTGTTACCGTTGGACATGGACATGCTGGTCATGGCCCTTTCAAATTGTTGAATTGATTTGTTGGTGATCTTCATGGGATACACTGAGAGGAGATCTTTGATGGAAATCTCCTTGATTTGCTCTAAATTTTTAAAATTTATTATGAAAGAGTATCAGTGATAACTTGGAGATTAATACACACCTGCAGGCCATGATTTTCCAAGGAGTCCACACGTTGAATGTAGTGCTGGATAGATTGGTGGTTTGGAATAAAACATAGAACAAGAATATCATGAAGCAGATTCACGAAAAAACTCCCAGTCGATAGTCTGGAAAATATGAGTGTGGCTGCCAATAGATCGTTGGATCTATGTCCAACTAGGCACAAAACTTATTATCTTAGCCCTGAATAGATATCATATGGATTTTTTTTTTAGAAGATGTGTTGATATAAATCATGGTGAAGATCACAACTCACCAGCGCAGAGAAAAGACGGACACAAATACGACTTAGAAATCATGATCTGAAAATGTCCATGTACCCATATTCTCAATCATTGGTCATTCATAAAAATCAGTCAACATTTGGAATTCCAGCATAGCAACTAGTCATCTCAAATCAATAAACTATTGGGATGCTAATCAATATAATGGGAATGCTCAAACATGGCAGTTGTTCACTTCCAGTTGAACTATTCAACATCCATATATTGGCGATTTTTCGATCATATCTTCATCGAAGCTCGGTTCATAAGTTTCAGAATAAAAATGATACCAGTTATTGTTTCCTTACCGGTACTATTATTTAGACTTGTGATTCAGGAGGAGAATGTTAGAGTGTGAGTCCCTAGACGATCTCAAAGTATGAGACCACATTGATATGAGTTGTAAACCTTATCTATTGATGAGGTGTTTTTATGATCCACTGATGAGTTGTTAGTGAGATCTAGATCTAGAAGTGGTCCAATAGAATGCATATATGTGTGAATAAATGAAAACACCAATCTTTTGGATTTTGAAAGCTTCTACAATCATATATGTTACTATAAATTGTAGCACGTGTCTCCTTCGGGTTGAGAAGATCAAAGGTGTAACAAAAAATCTATACTTTGATTTTGGAGGAATACAATCATCGAAACACAAATTAAATCAGATCACGATGTCTCTCTTGAAAATAATCCACAAGGGGTTCATCCTGAATGACTATGTAATGTAGAGTGTTGAGCCATGGATTCGTTGGATTATCATGAGAATCCCTAACAACATAAATCCTTCCCTCTTTTCATCTAATGGCATCCTTTCTAATTACATTGCCACAATCTATGAGTCAATTTTTGTTTCCCCGCCAATTTGAGTCCCAATGCCAACAATCATCGATGGGGTTACATATTGCATGTGACAAATAGGCCAGCTCTCATCTTGTCCTATTGATATTACTTTTTTTTGCAACATAATTGAAGTTGCTTCTCCTTCAAATGTGGAAGAGAAGGTATGGATATTTAATATCAGTCACAAGTTTCGTGGAAATTTGCAAGTGGAATAGACTAATTTTGAGAAAATTGCTTAATAGTGGTATATCAACGATGGCAATGGGTTTGATCAAGAATTCCCTCTCCAAGGTATGAGCATTGGATCTATAGGGATTTATAATCACTAAGAAATTATTCCGAGACAAAAAAAGAAGAAGTGACAAATAGATCAATATCCTATGATCTGTTTGAATGGGAACACGATTGCAATACACTGATGAAATTTTCAAGTCTGATTATTATGAGAATCAAAATAATAAGTTGTGGTTGGACAATATTAATGAAATTGCATGATTTGTAAATGACAGGCTCATATCCGAACCACCTCATCAACATAGATCCCAAAGTAAATAATATTTTCTAAGGTATCTATCCTAAACTCACCCCCACGTACCAATGGAATAATCTGGGAAAATACCTAGGTGGTGGAGCTATCTAGACACCTAAGTCACCTAGTCACTCAATTCTCGACTGTTAGGTTTAGTACAACCCATTCGATTGCACATAAGTATGACTTACTTATATTGAAATATTTGGACAGGTCATGATAGAGGTGGGCGTTAGAGAATATAAGCCATTTTTCTTTGAGGATGCTCTGAACAGGCGAAGATCGTTACACATGTGCAATAGAAAGAGAAGAAATGTATTGTTAGCAAGGGAGATTCCTGGAGCACCCAGGAAATTGATTGAGAGTATGTGAACATTCAGTGTAAGACACTCAACATAATATATGCTTAGAGAACTAAATGAGTTTTACTTTCTTGTAGGAACATAATTACTCTAAAGATATTCCTAAGGATGGAATCCAAGCTCAGTACATTGTCACAAGATGCGAAAAAAAGAGTAGTGCTTAGTCTCTCCTTGAGATAAGGTTCACAATGAGCATAGATTCGAAGACAAATGTGTGGGTGTCTCCTGTGGAAAGGGTTTGTTGTAAGTCAGCGCATGATCCAGGTGGATATCTATGGCCACCCACCTTTTTCGACTGGCTCAAAACAGTTTTCTGGCAATTTTGGCAATTTACTATTTTTAGCAGGTTTTAACTTTCGGGGCCATTTTGAGGGCCTAAATGAAGGTTTTTTG